>CAMAPE010000021.1:865000-1342500 GCA_945859875.1 Cuscuta europaea
TAGGAATTTAGGCGGAGAATGCTTAGACGGGAGAATTTTCTCTCTACAGTGTAGTGCTTTTAGGTATATATATATATATATATATATATATATATATATATATATATATATATATATATATATATATATATATATATATAGACACACACACACACACACATACATATATATATGTGATGGATAGTCTACCCGAGGGTATATATCCGAAGGGTTACTACGGGGAATAACTTAGAGAGAAGTCAGGGCAAGTAAATATAGAGAGAGAGACTGTATTATAAATGTGGAGCGTTTTCAGCGTGGTTACAAATGAGGAAAAGGGGTGCTATTTATAGCAGCAATAAATGTCGGGCAGGGACACGTGTCAAGCGCTCATTGGCCGAGGGGTCACCTCAACTGGTTGGCGCTGGCAGTCGCATGTGGCCGCATTTAATGCGGCTGTCGGATGGGACGTCTGTGCAGAGTACGGTGATCTGTATGCATGTGAGGCGGATATCTTGTCGAGTGAGATGCCTTCGGCCATAGAGCAGTAGCCGAAGGCTCCTCCAACCGAGGGCACCTTGGTGCCGAGGGCTCATAGTACCGAGGGCTACTGTTTTCGCCGTTTTCTCCCAGTTTCTTAGTTTGCTTGAGAAACCCGTTCTGTGAGAGTTTAGACCCTTCGGCCAGGGGGCCGAAGGCACCCCTGGCGCGTAGTGCGGGCTGCTTGGTACTCTGGGCGCTGTGATTTGGGCCTGTTGGGCCTGTTGGGCCTTCGATGGAGTAGTAGGAGTCTGTGGGCCGGGGGTTCCCGGGCCATATACTCCATCAGGAGTCCCTCACTCCTTTTGCCGAAAGGTACTTGAGGGAAAAGGAGTAATTTGTGCTTGCCTTTTGATGTTGTCCTGTCGTGATCTCTGAAGTTGGTGAGGAGTTGTTGCTTTTATGTCCCTGCCGAAGGCAGTCCCTCAGTTACCCACATGTCGGGACTTGAGGGCTTGCTTTGTTGTTTGTTGGAATTTCACAGATTTTGTAATTTAATGATTTTCCCGAAGGGGTCCTCCAGTCCCCCACTCCTTGAGGCACTTGTAAAGTGGTGAAAAGGAGTAAAGTAGTTACGTTGCTGTTGTGGGCCGAAGGCTGACGCTTTTCGTTTCATTTCGGGGGGATGCCTCGTTAAAAACCTCATTAGGAAAAACCCTTTGGGAAAAAATCCTAATGAGGGAAAAAGAGTGCACCGAATTCCCCCAATGATGAATCGAAAATGTCAAACCTTGGTACACAGTGGGGAATGACGGGAATGCCGAAGGCTCTCTCCTCTGAGGGCTCCTGTGTTGATTAGCCGAAGGCTTGCTGTTGATGTCCTGGTGGTGCCGAAGGGGAGCCCCTCAATCCAGGGATCGAGGGCCTGCCAGATGAGGGCAGCAGTGTAGTTGATACCGGGGGGTTCACTGTTTGTTGATGAGTTGGTGATGAAGTTACCCGAGGGCTCCCATTACCTGTGTGCCATGGGCCATCTGTCAATGAGGCACTCCCCGGGGGCTACCCGGTTTTGCAGTGCTGAGGGGGAATCCCCGAGGGGTGCCCTGCTATGCAGCCCTAGGGATCTGAAGGAGTGATCCCGAAGGCGTGTGTAATGTGCGGTGTGGGGCACAACCCGGGGGCACTTCTGGGTGAGTGCACCCGGAGGCTATACTTGATGAAGTGGAGTGAAGCAGAAAACCCGGGGGCTTCCAAAGTATAGCCGTTGGAAATATAGCCGTTGGAATATGTAACGACAGGACATAGCCGTTGGGGGGTGGCACACGTGGCGTGTGATGGCTGGCTGTCCGTGGGCGGCATCACGGGTTGGGTGAAGATGCGGCGTGTAATGATGGCGTTCATCCGGAGGCCCGGAATCCAGGCCCAAGCCCGGATTCATCGCCTATAAATACCCCAAGGCCAGGCATTCCTCCGTGTGCGATAAACTTCTTAGCGAAGCTCTGTCAATTTTTCTAGAGAGAGAAACAGCAGCCCCCGGTTGAATCCTCTGTTCTTAAGGTCAGTTCTCCAGTTACCCTTCACCTCTTAGCTACTTGTGCTGCGCCCCTAGGCTAGGAGATAGAACATTTAGAAAACACTAGTTGTACGAGCCTTCGAACTAGAGCGCGAATGTCGTCCGAGAGTGATTCTCAAGATATCTCGAGGACGCCCTCGATGGAGGACGAAGGCATCTCTGACGTGGAGTCAAGCAGTGGCCAACCCTCGGATGGTGGTGATGCGGCCCTGGCCCGGGAGGTCCAGAAGGAATAGAATGAGAGCTCGAAGGTTACGATTGCTGTTCTCCCCCCTCGGGGTTCCGGGGAGGCCAGTAGCTCGAGGCCGTTTGATCCGATACCTCTGAGGGCGGTTTCCGGTGTGAAGAAGAAGAAGGCCGCTACCAAGAAGAAGGAGAGGGCCGTCGATCAAGGAAAGCCCGTGGACATGCCCGAGGGGTATAGTTGGCTGAACACTGAGGCCCTCGAGATCAGGTCGAAGGCTGACAGGGCAGATCTGTACGTGACTCAGCTGCACGTGGGGCCCTCGGCCGAAGTGGTGGAGCCAGGTCCCGACGACGTGTTGTCCAGGGCGCCCGAGGGGTGTATCGCTGTTCACGTCCTTTCGGTTTCCATGGGACTTAGGTTCCCTCTGCACCCATTCCTCCGGGAATATTTGCGGTTTGTTGGCTTGGTCCCCTGCCAACTCACGCCCAACAGCCACTCCTACATTGCGGGGTTCCTTCAGCTCTGCAAGTCCCGAGGGGTGAAGCCCAGCCTGGATCTATTTTTCCAGAGTTTTAATCTGTGCCGGGGGGGGCATGAAAACGGCGAGGGGTACGCCAACCTGCAGCAGATTGCCCGCTTCAAACTATTCTCCGATGCTCCCTCTTCCAACAAAGGATGGAGAGAACGTTGGTGCTACGTGAAGTTGGATGAGAGCCCCTTCCCGAGGGAGCTACGTGACCGATTCTGAAGGCACGAAAAGATCCGGAGTGCCGCTCTCGAGAAAGACGGCCTAAAGCTGGCCAAGTTCCCGGAGGGGAAAGACAAGAACGTGGCGATCAAAGACTGCACCCTCGAGGAGGATTTATACACCCTCGGGTTCCGGAGGTACCGCTTCATAGGGGAGACCGATGAAAAGTACCCTCCCTTCAACAAGGCCTTCGGAGGGTCCGGAGGTAGGAGCCGAGGGCTTTAGAATTTTGTACTTAGTTTTTTTTTTTTGGATGTTATCGTTCCTTCGCTTAGACCCGTCGGACTAACCCTTTGTCTCCTCTGTGCAGGTATCCCCGTTTCCATGGTGAATGTAAAGGGCCTTGCCCGTTTGAAGAAACAGGACCCGAAGGGGTCGGGACAGGGCATCCAGAAGCCCGCCACCGCCCTCTTTAAGAAAGCCGAGGGCGATGCCGCTGTCGGTAAGAGGAAGGCAGTGACCAAGGGGTCCCCCCCCCCCCCGGCTACCAAGAAGCCGAAGAAGGGGGATGTCGCCGAGAAGGAGCCCCCGGTCATTATTGCTGATGAGCACCCCGCCTCCGGGGTGCAGGTGGAGAAGCTGCCGGGTGGAACGCCGGCGGGGGCAGAGGAGCCGCTGCCTGAGATCCTCACAGTTGCGTTCCCGAGGGGTATGTCTTTGGCCAGCGGCGCCGTCGACCCGGGGGCCATCCTGAGGGGTATGACCCCTGAGACGGATAGGGCTGCCCTCGGGGCCCACAATGATGCGGCCCTCGAGGACCACATTCTCCGCTCCTCCCTCTCTGTAAGTGTTTACCTGGCTTTCTCCATCTTCTCCTTTGATTATTCTTGTGTGATTGCCTTTAACTGTTTGTGTTGTTGTTCTGCAGGCTTGCTTAGCCCTCGGAGAACAGGCTCGGAGGCTTCAAGAATGGCGCCTCCACAGAGCGGAGCAAGACGCCAGAATGAGGGAGTGCCTCCTCAAGAACCAGGAGGCGGTGAAGCTGGGGGCCCAGCTAGAAGAGGAGCTCCGGCAGATGAGCTTGAAACTGGAGGCTGCAGAGAAAGGCAAGGCTGATGCCGAGGCCGCTGCCAGGAGAGCTGCTAAAGAGGCCGAGGACTCCAAGGCGCTAGCTGTCGCCAAGGCTCAGGAGGAGGCCGTTGAGGCCTTTGTCGCCGAGGGTTGGAGAGCCGAGGGGCGCAAGATGTGGGTGTCCTCGGTCGTGGAGGCCTGCGTCGAAGAATGGGCCGAGGGCCCTGGGTGGGAATGGATGGCCCGGAAGGGCAGAGAGTACTATGAAGCCGGCGAATTCTTCACCCAGGCCCTCATCTACCGGAGGATGGCCCGGCATTTGGGCATTGAGCAAAAGGACTTCTCCCCCTCGGCGTATGGCCTTCCTCCCTTGCAGCCTGATGTCCGTGAGCCGCTCCCGGAAGGTGTTCAGAGGCCCGACCTTGAGGACACGGTGTTGAAGAATGAGGCCGAGGACGACGCTGTCGAGACCGGAGCGGAGGCATCATCGAGGCCGGCTGTAGAGGGTGCCCCAGTGAACGATGCTGTCGTAGTTATGGAATGACTTTGTACTTAGAAATTTTTGAACATCTTTGTAATGAACGACATTGTTCCTTCGGCTTCGGCCCGTTTGTAAATTCACACTTACTCTTGTTTTTTGATGAAATGCATGCTGCCTCCGGGCTTTTCATATTCGAATACGCCTTATGTTTTGAATGTATGCCTTCTCCTTTGAATGTATGCCTTCGGTATTTTTCAATGTATGTCTAGGACTTAGAATACTATCTGATTGTAGCTAGCCCTTAGGAGCCTTCGGTAGTTGGGCACCCTCTGCTAGATATGCAACCGATGGTTCGGCGGCAATTAGGACTTAGAAAGTTTTTTCTAAGCGTAGCACAGCATGAGGCCTTCAGGCGTTTGTAGTAACCCACCTCCTAGGACTTAAAAAAAATCTCTAAGTGTAGATTCCCCATTCCTGATGTGTGAATGTTGGACCGAGGGCCCAATGCACAGGACTTAGAGATTTTTGCAAGTGTAGTATGCCATGTAGCCTTCGGCTACTGTGGAGCCCCACCTGTAATATTGAATTGGCCGGGGGCTAATTCTTTTAGGACTTAGAATATTTTCTTGAGTGTTGATTCCTTGTGAACTGTAGCCCTCGATTGATGGGTAGCCTTCGGCAATTAGGTCCCTCGAGATGAGGGCGAAATATGTAGGACTTTAGAAAATCTTCTAAGTGTAGAGTTTCCCTTGGGAGCCTTCGGGAGATGGCATCCCTTCATGATTCCACATCGCTTTGCGAGATGCCCGGGGGCTACTCATTTAGGACAGAATACCCTCCTTTTTTTAAGTGTTGTTGTATTGCATGGCCTTCGGCCACCATATTCCCTTGGCTGTAATATTGATTGGGCCGGGGGCCCAATCTTTAGGTATTAGGATTTTTTTTCAAGTGCTGCTTCCCTGTGTAGCCTTCGGGTGACCGGGGGCTGCTCCTTCAGGACTTAGAATTTTTCTAAGCATAAATTGATGTTGAATATTGTTGTTGTGAAGAAAGCCAATGAGGAGTGTGTGCCCTCGGCATACACTTCAAAAGTTGTAGAATTTGACCCTTGTCATGGGGAAAGAGCCCTCGGTATTTGTGCATAACGGATGCCTTCGGTGTTTGTTTGAAGTACCGTTCAGTGGACCTTGGATAGTCCAGTCCCTTTGTATTGTTGAAGCCTTCGGTTTTTTTTGATGATATTTCCTTGAGTAGTATCCTTCAGGAAATAGGAGTCTTCAATTACCGGAGGTGTTCCCGTGGGGAGCCCTCGGCATGTTGTGATTTTGTTGGAGTGTACTCTTTGATTTCTCGCTGAGTCTACTCCCCTTCACCCCCCCCCCCCCCCCTTTTTTTTTTTTTTGGTTGGTGGTGAAGGGAAGACATCAAGAAACTTGGTTTCTTGGTAAGGCTGGGCCTATTAGGAGACCATCAGAATACACCAATGGCTCTCCTCCCTCGGGTTAACCTTCCGAGTGCCGAGGGGATCGAGGGACGTTTCCTGGGCACAAGATATGGTGGTCCGTAACCTGCCTCCCCTTGGGGGATGGCGCGGAAAGCGCCTTATTTTTGAAAGTCGTCCCCTCGGCGCTAGACATAGTCTGTGGCCTGCCACACCCTTGGGGTGGTGGCGCGGGGAGCATTTCGGTTTGGAAGTCGAATCCTGGGCATTTCTCATACCTGTCATACCCTGGGGGTAGTGACGCGGATAGCGTTCCGTTTTTGAAAGTCGAATCCTGGGCATTTCTCATGCCTGTCACACCTTGGGGGTAGTGACGCGGAAAGCGTTTCAAGGAAGGGTTTTCATTTGCACACTAGCTGCAAATGGCCGGGGGCACTACGTGCCGCCGGCACCGATGGTGGCGCCTTCGGTATATGCGTCCTCGTGGGGTACGACTTTTAGAAACAACACTTGGTGTTAGTTTCGATGTGTAGCCCCCGGTACTTGGTACCGAGGGGTCTTCTGTAGGAACACTTGGTGTTCTCTTGTTGTAGTTGATGTAGGCGTCTACCCTCGGTACTTGGTACCGAAGGGTCTTCAAATGAAACACTTGGTGTTTTCCAATAGATGTTTGGAAACTGTTAGGAGAGCATATCCCTGGCACTGGGTGCCGAGGGGTCTTCTTTGAAACACTTGGTGTTTTTTCTTCGTTTCGATATTTGATGAGGGAGGTGTACCCTCGGCACTGGGTGCCGAAGGGTCTTCTGTAGGAACACTTGGTGTTCTAATCTTTTCTTTTTTGACGTTGAAGGTGGGGGAGTACCCTCGGCACTGGGTGCCGAGGGGTCTTGACTGAAAACACGTGGTGTTTCTACTGTTTGTTGTAGGTGTTGATGGTGTCCGCCCTCGGCACTGGGTACCGGAGGGGGTTCTTCTTGTGGTGAGGCCTGGGGCCTGTAGTCAGTATGAGGGCTTGATGTCTTGAATGTATCTTCATTCTTCGAAATTGGAGGCCTTGGGCCATTGGATAGTACATTCACTAGTTATGAGGGCTTGGCCGCCCTTACATTATTGATAAAATTTAACTAAATGGTGTACATTCCAGTGCCTAGGGACCTCTTTCCCGTTGGGGCGTTTGAGTTTGTAAGTCCCGGGTTTGATGATGGCTGCTATGATGTAGGGGCCTTCGAATTTTGGTGCCATTTTTCCTCCCTCGGTTGGTCGGCTGGCTTCCCTCCTCCGGAGGACATAGTCCCCCACTTGAAATTCTCGGGTGCGAACTTTGGCGTCGATGTAGCTTTTAACTTGCCTTCGGTAGTTTTCTGCCCGGATGAAGGCCTACTCCCGGCGTTCTGAAATGAGGTGGAGGTCGAGGGCCATGTTGCTGTCGTTGACCTCGGGGTCATATTGGATCACCCTTCGGGTAGGAAGGGTGACTTCTGTAGGAGCTTTGGCTTCAAAACCGTAGCAGAGGGAGTAGGGTGTTTCACCTGTAGCTCGCCGAGGGGTGGTGCGGTAGGCCCAAAGAATGTTGTGAAGTTCTTCTACCCAGCCACCGCCCTCGGCCTCCAGCTTCTTTTTGAGGCCCTCGAGCAAGGTCCGGTTGGCGTTCTTTACTTGCCCGTTGCCTTGAGGGTAGGCAACGGAGGAGAAGGTGTGTTTGATGCCCCATGCCTCCAGAAGGGCACAGAAGGGGGATGCCTCAAATTGTGTCCCATTGTCGGAGATGATCTGCTGGGGGACGCCAAACCTTGTGAGGATGTTCTTGAGGACGAAGTGACGGCACTTCGCCTCTGTGATGCTGGCGAGGGGTTCAGCCTCCACCCATTTGGTGAAGTAGTCGACGGCCACAATGATGTACCTGTTGTTGGAGGTACCCCTCGGCAGAGGGCCCACAAGGTCTATCCCCCATCGAGAAAAAGGGACAGATGTGCTGATGGGGGCATAGTTGACCGCTGGCCTGCCGGGGGCTTTCTGGAAATGTTGACATGCGGTGCACCTCCGGGCAAGGTCAGCACAATCCCTGGCCATGGTTGGCCAGAAGTAGCCCTGGAGAATGAGCCTTCGGGACATGGAGAAGGGTCCTTGGTGAGCTGAGCAAGTGCCACTGTGCACTTCCTCCATTGCGACCTCGGCTTCATCTGGATGAAGGCACCGAAGTAGCGTGCCATTGTAAGATCGTTTGTAGAGCCTCCCATCTTCGATGGTGTAGCTGGGAGCCCTCAGCTTTGCCAGTTTAGCGCGGGATTCATTCTCGGGTAGCTGCCCTGTGGAGATGAAGGTGGTGATATCTGAGATCCAATCCTCCTGACGTTGTTGTATGTTCATAACGGGGCTTGCATGGATGCTTGAGAGGCTGAGTTCCTCGATTTTGGCAATTTTGGAGATGTGCTCGGGGGAGTCGGCCGAGAGCTTAGATAATATGTCGGCCTCGGAGTTCTGAGCCCTCAGTATTTGAGTGAGGGTGTGTGCCTCAAATACCTTAAGCAACTCCTTGGCCGCTTCCTTGTACTGTTTCATTCTCCCCTCCTTGGCCTCATATTCCTCGGAGATTTGGCCAACGACCAACTTGGAGTCGCATTTGATGTGGATCTGCCGAGCCCTCATGTTGGCAGCCAGCCGAAGGCCACATAGGAGGGCCTCATATTCGGCCTCATTGTTGGAGACCTTGAAGGAGAAGCGGATTGCATAGTAAGCCCTGAAGCCCTCGGGAGTAATGAGGACTACCCCTTCTCCGCATGCTTTGGTCGCGGAGGAGCCGTCAGTGTAGAGGGTCCACCAGTCGTCCGAGGTAGCCGAGGGCTCCCCGTCCGTGGCTGCCCTTGCGGTGCATTCCGTTACAAAGTCCGCTAGGGCTTGGCCCTTGATGGCAGGCCTTGGACGGATGTCAATGTTGTATTGGCTCAAGAAGATAGCCCATTTAACCATGCGGGAGGAGCTGGTGGGGCTCCTCATGAGGGCGCCGAGGGGTTGATGAGTGAGGACCTGAACGGGGTGAGCCTGAAAGTAGTGGCCAAACTTCTTGACAGTCCAAACGATGGCCACACCCTTTTTTCCACAGGGGAGTACCTGAGCTCGGCCTCCCTTAGGGTCTTGCTAACGTAGAAGATGGCATGTTGGATGCCGTCTTCCTCCCGGATGAGCACAGAGCTGATGGCTGCCGGGCTAACCCCAAGGTAGAGGTAGAGGGTCTCCCCTACCTTGGGTTTGGAGAGCACAGGGGGTGAAGATAGATATCTTTTTAGCTCGTCGAAAGCCCCCTGGCATTCTGGAGTCCATAGAAAGCCAGCCATCTTCCTCATGATCTGGAAGAAGGGTAGAGACTTCTCTGCCGATTTAGATAGGAAGCGGTTGAGGGCTGCCAGGCAGCCCGTCAACCGTTGAACTTCCTTCACGTTGCGTGGGGGCTCCATGTTGATGATGGCCTGGATCTTCTCGGGATTGGCCTCAATACCCCTTCGGCTCACCATGTAGCCTAAGAATTTGCCCCCTTGGACGCCGAAGGTGCACTTCTTCGGGTTTAGCCGAAGGTTGAATTTTTGCATGATGGCAAAAATTTCCCGGAGGTCGTCAGCATGACTGGAAGATTGCTTGCTCTTGACGATCATGTCGTCGACATAGGCCTCCATGGTGCGCCCTAGGACGACTTGAAAGACCCGGGCCACCATCCGGGTGTAAGTGGCCCCTGAGTTCTTTAGGCCGAAGGCCATCACTAGGTAGCAGAAGATGCCCTCGGGAGTCATGAAGGCAGTTTATTCGGCGTCCTCCTCGTGCATGAATATTTGATGGTACCCTCGGAAGGCATCGAGGAAGGACATGATTTCACACCCCGCGGTTTCATCCACCAATTGATCAATGTTTGGTAGAGGGAATGGATCCATGGGGCATGCTTTGTTGAGATCGGTGTAGTCCACGCACATGCGGAAGGTAGGGGGCTTCTGTGCGAGGACTACATTTGCTAGCCATGAGGGGTATTTCACCTCCTTGATGTGCTTAATGGAGAGGAGCATGGCGACCTCCTTCTTCACAAATTCCCTTCTCTCGGCGGAGAGGGGTCTTCTTCGTTGTTGCACTGCTTTTACCGAGGGGTCCACCGAGAGGCGGTGGGTGATGACCCTTCGGCTGATCCCCGGCATGTCCTCTGGCCCCCATGCAAAAACAGTGGAGTAGGCGCGGAGGGCATCGGTGATACCGGTCTTTAAATCTTCAGGGAGCTGGGCTCCAATCTTCACGAGTCTCTCCGGCTGGGTCGGATCGAGCGCAAAGTCTTCTACGTCCTCGGCTGGTTCAGCCCTCGGCCTTTTTTCCTCCTGGTCGACGGCTCCGGTGATGGTGTCAACACGGAGTTCCGTCTTGCTTACCTTCTTAGTGACATGAAGATAGCAGGCACGGGCAATTTTTTGATTCCCCCGGGAGTAGCCAATGCCCCCCTCGGCGGGAAACTTGAGGCAGAGATGCCTCATGGAGATGATAGCTTCGAGGTCCTCGAGGGCTGGCCGGCCGAGGATGATGTTGTGGGCGCAGTCAATGTTGACGACGACGAACTCCACCTCGAGCTGGGCTCTATGGAGCCCGTCGCCGAAGATCACCGGGAGGGTTATTACCCCCTCGGAATCAATAGTATCGCCGGTGAAGCCGGCAAAAGGGGTCTTAATGGGCCGAAGGGACCCCCTCTCCAGATGCAGCTCTCTGAAGGTGCTGAGGTACATTACATTGACGGAGCTGCCCGTGTCAACGTATGTTCGGTGAATGATGGTGTCGTTGATCTCCGTTCGAATCACCAAGGCATCCCTGTGAGGAGAAGAAGTAGGAGGGAGATCCGCGTTGGTAAAGGTGATGGGTTCCTCCCTCAGTCGCTTTACCGGGGGCATATGAGTGACTTCCCCCACGTAAAGCGATTGAGCCCACTTCTTTCGTTGGCTGGTGGAATCGCCCCCTGTATTGCCACCGGTGATCATGAGGATGTGGCGTTTTTTCTCCTGGTAGTGGGGGTATTCCTCCTCCTCTTCTTCCAAGTTTCCAATCTCCCTTTTCTTGCCGAGGGGGATGGTATTCGGGTTTACCCAAGCGTTCACCTTCGTGTGATGCCCTCGGGGAGGCCCCTGATGAGAAGGTCCCTCCTGCCGAGGGCTCTGGACAAATTGGGACAGGTGCCCTGCTTGTATTAACCTCTCGATGGCCGTTTTCAGCTGATGGCAGTCATCGGTCCTGTGCCCTTGGTGCCGATGGAAGCGACAGTAGGGGAACTGAGGGTTGATAGCGTGTACCTCCGGGGGTGCGCGAGAGTCGCGCTCAACGAGACCCCTCTCCTCGGCAAAATCGAGGATGATGCTGACGGGGTGCGTCAATGGTGTCCGAGGGCGGTCCAGGAGAATGGGCTGGGCCCAAGTCTTAGGGTTGCTCTTATAACCTCCCCCGGGCTTGGCTTGGCCTATCCGAGGGCGGTCATCAGAGGGTCCCGAAGCCTTGGGGCGATTTGGAGGAGCCCCCGGCCCTCGGTTATGCCTGTTGTCAGCCCTCGGGGGCTGTTGGTCCGGATGTTGGTGATACTTCTCTACCTCCTCGGCCTCAGCATACCGGTCCCCCCGCTGTAAGGCCCTTATGTAGTCGCGGGGGGGGGGGGGGGGGGGTTCAATGATGAGGCTCCTTGAAAAGTTGCCGGTGCGGAGGACGGTTTGTAGGAGGGCCAGGAGGGTCCCATCATCAGCACTGTCGACCTTGTCGGCCTCCGTCCTCCAGCGCTCTAGGAAATCCCGAAGGGTCTCATCCTTCTTTTGGCGTATTGTTAGGAGGTGGGAGAAGTGCTTCCTTGTGCGACGTCTCCCGGCAAATTGTGTCAAGAATCGCTGGGCGAGTTCTTGCCACGAATCAATGCAGCCCTCGGGCAGCCTGTTGAACCATTCGTACGCTGGTCCCTCTAAGGTGGAGAGGAACCAACGACACAAATATTCGTCTGACGCCCCCACCATCATCATGCTGTTCTGGTACTTGCTGTAATGTTCCTGGGGGTCCGTTTTCCCGCTGTAGGGCTGTATGTGTTGCCCTCGGTATTTTTCCGGGATCCGGGCCGCCAATACCCTTGGGGTAAATGGCGTCCGAGTCCGGAGCTGGATGACGGGTTCCCCGGAGCCCTCGGCCACCTTCTTCTGTAGTTCCTCCATTTTGGCCATCATGGCCTCGTATTTGAGGTCTGAGTGAGGGGTGGAGGTGGTGGCGCGAGCTTTGTTGGACTCCATCTCGTCAAGCCGGCGTTGGAGGGCCGCAATGATCTCGTCCCGGGGGTCCCTTGGGAGGGTCTCCGCCCCCTGCGAACGAACCCGGGCCGAGTGGGCCTGGTTGATTTGGTGCCGAGCATCATCGGCATGAAGGGGTGCCTTGCCTTTGTCCCGAGGGGGACGCTCCTCGTCTGCCCTCGAAACAGATCCCCCGCTTTCCTGGGGCCTTTGGAGTGCTTTTCCCCCGAGGCGGTCTTGGACCCCTCGGCGGTCTGGCCCTCCTCCGAGCCGGTTGAGGGCGGAAGTACGGGGCCTTTCCCTGTTGTCATTATGGCGGTCCCGGGACTGAACTTCCTGGGAGGACGTATCTTGGGCCACCACCCCTTCGTCGTTTCTCACCCGAGGGGTGGGATTTCCGAAGGGGTGTGGCAGAGGGGGAAGTATGATGTTTTCCCCGATCTGAGGGTGAGCTGGAGCCAGGGTGCCGAAGGCACCCGGGTTCTGGGTGAGCGTCTGGATGAAGGCGGAGAGCGCCGATTGTACGTCGATGGTGAGAACCGGAGGGCTGATTTGGTCATCGCTCCGGTTTTTCTTCTTGGCCTCGATGCCGAGGCGGGCATCGGGGGCATTTTGTTGGATCTGGAGGCGTAGGTCGACAGCCGCCTGTTCCAGCCCAGCGATGACACCGCCCTCGGGAGCCCTGTGAGAGGCTTCGGGGGCGTTGACGTCGCCGAGGGGCAGGTTCTTGTCTTCTACGTTCTTTGAGTTGGCACGTGTTGTCCTCACCATTTTGATAGAGGGGTAGTGTTTTGTGTTTGGTCGAGGGGGAGGGTTTCTTACTTGATAGTTCGACCTCTCAACGAGAGCACCAAATGATGGATAGTCTACCCGGGGGTATATATCTGAAGGGTTACTACGGGGGATAACTTAGAGAGAAGTCAGGGCAAGTAAATATAGAGAGAGATTGTATTATAAATGTGGAGCGTTTTCAGCGTGGTTACAAATGAGGAAAAGGGGTGCTATTTATAGCAGCAATAAATGCCGGGCAGGGACACGTGTCAAGCGCTCATTGGCCGAGGGGTCACCTCAACTGGTTGGCGCTGGCAGTCGCATGTGGCCGCATTTAATGCGGCTGTCGGATGGGACGTCTGTGCAGAGTACGGTGATCTGTACGCATGTGAGGCGGATATCTTGTCGAGTGAGATGCCTTCGGCCATAGAGCAGTAGCCGAAGGCTCCTCCAACCGAGGGCACCTTGGTGCCGAGGGCTCATAGTACCGAGGGCTACTGTTTTCGCCGTTTTCTCCCAGTTTCTTAGTTTGCTTGAGAAACCCGTTCTGTGAGAGTTTAGACCCTTCGGCCAGGGGGGCGAAGGCACCCCTGGCGCGTAGTGCGGGCTGCTTGGTACTCTGGGCCTGTTGGGCCTGTTGGGCCTGTTGGGCCTTCGATGGAGTAGTAGGAGTCTGTGGGCCAGGGGTTCCCGGGCCATATACTCCATCAATATGATTATTTTTTTGCGAAAGTGAAATTATATTTTCGGATTTTAGGCGGAGAATGCTTAGACGGAAAAATCTTCTCTCTCTAGTGTAGTGCTTTTAAGTATAGGATGAAATTACATTTTAGAATTTTAGGATTATATAGGATCATGATTTTTTTTTGTGAAAATTGTAATTACATTTTAGGAATTTAGGCGGAGAAAGCTTAGGCGGGAGCATTTTTTCTCTCTCTAGTGTAGTGCTTTTATGTATATGATGATGATGATGATTTTTTTTTGCGGAAAGTGAAATTTCATTTTAGGATTTTAAACAGAGAATGCTAAGGCGGTAGAATTTTTTCTCTCTAGTGTAGTGCTTTTAGATATAGGATATATATATATATATATATATATATATATATATATATATCTTTTTTTTTTAACCCCCGGAAGGCAAACCACCAAAACCAGTGGGGTAAATGCCAGGGGACATTTACCAGATATTATTAGCAACAAAAGATTACACAAAACTCGAGGGGACCAAACCTAACTCGAGAAGGAGAAAAATTACATTCGAATTGAAGGAATACCAAAAAAATCCATCCAAAAAGTCCTTTTAACCGGATTAGGGAGCTGATTCAACGATTTGAAAATTATTATATTATCCGCTTGAAATTGGGCCAAATGGTGCGCAAGCCAGTTACAGGCCCTTATCATATGTCCGAAATCCACACCATTCCAAAAAGAGTTTTTTACCTAAGTAGGACTAATTGTACTTTAATGTGCACAAATAAGACTTCTTCCGTGAGTCAAGTTTCATAGGATTAAAAAGCTGATGATCTTCCCATTTTAGCCTCGATATTAAATTAATTGACTTTTCAGCCTAAGGAAGTTTTCGAAAAAACCGGCCAGAATCCTGCGAGGAGAGAGGGCGAAAACATAGGGAAACGCGGTGCGGCAATTATTATGGACCGTTTTTCCGGCGCAAGGCTCGAGAATCTAGTTTCAAAGGCAACCACCCCATTTACTCAACCCCGTTCTGCCATCCGAAAAGTGCAACATGGATTCCGAGAAGTGAGCGTAAAAAGGTGGAAGACGAAAACAAGGGAAGCAGTTGAAGCGCGACGATGGCCGGTGACGAGGTTCCGAAACAGAGGCGAGGACAGCAGACAGAGTGGGAGAAAGCAGATCTGGTATGTTGTACTTATGAACATCAATTTATGTGTTTACGGCCGATATTGTGTTGCAATTGTATGTGTTAGTAAATAATGGAAAAGAATGGCATATGTACATGACTTTGGAACGAAAATCTGGAAGACTTTGTTCCCAGTGTTCAATAGAATTTGTGAAATTTGTTATGATGATAAAATGCATGCAATAGAATGGCATATTTACATATAAGTGGTGTGAATATTTTAAATGGCATAAATGGCAGAAACTACGTTGTTCAAATATATGACAATTCGTTGATGAATGCAATTTGAAAAATTGATAGGATGTATAGACTTTTAAAAGCACTGTCAGAGGTGGTTGTAGTTGATTTTGCCAAAATTTAGGCAAATGAACTAGAGGAAAATGGCAGAATCTGAATAGGTTTAAAACATTGATGGCAGATATGCCGTAAAATGAAAGTTTTACAATGAAACATGAAATTTGTACAATGAACCATAGGTTTGAAACCTTGATGGTTACTATGGAGAAAAAGTTAGAAGTCAGATATTTAGAACGGAATAAATGTCAGGTAGTTGTGTTTTGGAAGAAATGACAAAAGTAGTGGCTTAAAACGAAAGTTGTACAATGAAAACATGGAAGAAATAGTAGTATGGAGAAAAAATTGGAAGTCAGATTTTTGGAAGAAATGACAATTTAGTGCTAAGCTATTGAAATATAAGTGGCAGAAAGTGAATGTGAACTTTTTAAAATTTGAAAGCTTCACAGCAATGACAATGAATATCTGGCATGTATCTTGGACATTTGCACGTGATAGTTGTATTATTGATTACACTACTGTAAAAGAAATGTGTGAAATGAATGGTTTTGTGTTTATTTAGGTGATACAGAGAAAATTTGGAAAGAAACAACTGCAAAATGTAGAAAGCATGAGAATTAATTGCTATTGCAGTTTGAGTGAGGTAGTGAAGAGGATAAAACAACAACTTAAAGCTGAAGAATTGGTTGATTTCAGGAGAAGTGTATTTGGTTGGGTATTGGATGTGGAAGAGATGCGCACAATTAGTGGGCAACTTCAACTTGGATTTCTGTGCAACTACGTAAAAAAGGTGAATGGGAGGAAAGAGCTAAATGCCATTCATTTTCATATTGAAAACAACCTAGTTACTTTCAGAAAAAATGATATGTGCATGGCTTTGGGTCTTAAATTTGGAGGAGTTAAACCACATGTAGAAGAGAATTTTAGGGGGGGCGTTGTGGAGAAAGTATTTTGGAAACACATCCGGGGTGAGAAGAAGTGATTGTCAAAATGCTTTAATGAATTACAATAGTGGAGACCCTGACAATGACCAAAACGATGGTGTGAAGCTTGCATTGCTCCATGTGCTGTCACATGGTTTGTTTGGGAACCACACAACAAGAGAATTACCAGCAATGTATGTGAATTTGGTTGAAAACTTGGATGATTTCAATGAATATCCATGGGGGGATGATGTCTGGGCTGAGTTGGTGGATAACATGAGGACCAATGCCAAGAGTTTAAAGAAATGTAAAGGGACACGCGTCACACTGACAGGATGTTTAATTGCCATACAAGTTTGGGCATTTGAAACCTTCACAGGACTGGCCAAGGCAGATATATGCAGTGTGATTGAAGGGCGAGAGACTCGAATACCAAGGGCTGTGAAGTGGGAATTTGTAAAAAAGCCATCACTGGAAGTTTTGAGCAAAATCATTTTCAAGAATGAACAGGTAATAAATAGCATTTAGTTGTTAATTACTATGTAGGAATTTGAAAAGATGGTCTTTGCATTTTAAATATAAATTGTTAATTTTATTTATTTTGCAGTTTGAGTGGAAAAGGATGGAGCCTACAAATGTGGAAGGTGAACATTTTCCAATTTTACTGTCCAAGCAAATGAGAAGTTCTGTGAGGAGGAGTAATCCTGGAATTGTTGGGGGATATAGGGTTGATGGGGTGAAGGTATTTCAGAAAATAGAGAAGAGGGTAAAGACCAAAAGTGCAGCCACAGTTTTGGAAAAGGCCAAAAACAAAAAGTTGGAAGAAAAAATGGAAATTGAGGATGAAGGGGAGGAGGACGAAGAGGAGGATGATAGTGGTGGTAAGGTGGGTTTTGGAACTGCCAGAAAGACAGATTTGACACTGAGAAATGTTAGGAAACTTAGCAAGGAGAATGCCAAGATTATGGAAGAATTAAAAAAAGTGAGGAAAACCCAGAAGAGGCAGGAGTTGTTGCTCAAGCAGTTGTTGGAGGCCATGAACAGGAAGGATGAGGCGAAGAGTGAAGGGGTTAGCAAGGAAAGCAAAGAAAAAAACAACACAGAAGAAGGTGATGAAGAAGCTCAAGGAGATCAAGATAATGAAGGAGAGCAAAACGCAGGTGATGGAGATGATGGTGCAGTGATCAGTACCATGCCAAATTATAACATATTTGGTCCACAAACACAAGAAAAATTCCAGGAAGCAGAAGTAGAAGATGGAAGTGAAGAAAATGTGTTAGAGAGGACTAAAGAAGTAGAAAAGGGCAAATGTGGGGAGAAGGAAAAAGCTGGGGGAAGCAACAAACAAAATCAGGAAGAAGGCATGAGGGGTGTGGAAGAAAGTGTTGGCAGAGGGGTGAACAATGAGGAGGAAAATTGGGAAGATTTGAACACCCAATTTGTGAATGAGTTAATCACAAGCGTGGATGAAGTGGAGAAACTTGTATTAGGCGAAAAAACTTCAGAGGAGCATAGTCGAAAGGGAGAGGTTCATAACAACTCACTTTGACTTGTATTTTGATATATATATATCTGTTAATATTAATTTATAATGGCAGAAAGTTGCAAGTGTGCGTGTCCAGGAGATAGCGCAAGGAACTGGAAGTACAAGTGTTCATGCAGACGTGAACATAGAAAAAAGTGTAAGTGGTGTTGTATATAATTATGAATATAAATGCATAAAAGTGGAATATTAGTTCAACTATATTGTTTTTTTGTTGATGTGCATGTTGAGATCACATGTGATGCCGATACAAGACCTAAACGAAATGCAAGATCACCAGACAGATATACACCAGCAGAGAATGTGGTGGCTACAAAGAGGAGACGGAAAGAAAGAGCGAGAAAAAGTGAGGAGGACCACTTTTTACCGGCTAGAAAGTATGGACCATTTGAAGAAAACCCAACTGAATCTCCACCGGAAGAAGAAGTACGGAAGTTAGAAACTTATCTTCAAGTTGGACTATTGAAGAGGGCAACAAAGGAAGCAGGTGGCAGAAGATACTGCAAAGATGAGGACATCATGAGAGGCGTACCATTTATTCTGGATATGGCAAAGATAGAATCAAAAACATGGTTGTACAAGTTGTTTGTCAATCCAGAGTGGCTGGACGAGATGGTAATGTTTCTGACTGATCACTTTTAGAAATATAAAAGCTTAAGTAAAATGTGGATCATAAATCATGACAATGTATGTTTTTATATATAAAAAATCAGAAATATTCTGTGATTAATTCTTTGATTTTGCATTTGTTCTTAGCGCATTTATGCAGGGATGTACTACATGAATGTCAAGCAAGTACAGTACATGGTGCAGCACCCCTACAGTGCTAGTGGGCCTTACTTTCTACAAATGCTGAGACGTCAAAATGAGAAGATAGAAAAAGGTGAGACGACGATTACAGAAGCAGCGAACATTGCAGTGATTGAAGACGAAATTGAAGGCAGTGCTTCACCATTCTCTAGGAGTTGGGCAGAATCTGAGTTCGTATACCTCCCGCTTAACAATAGCAACCACTGGGTGTTACTTGTTTTGGAAGTTAAAAAGAGAAAGATACGAGTTTACAACTCCAAAACCAGACGGGCTGATAGTTTAAGAGACATTAGACCGTTTGTAGAGAGCATACAGTGGTTGCTGGCAAAAGTCATGGACGTGCATGGTGTTTATGATGAAATTGGGTATGAGCGTATGGGTAACGAAGTGTTAGAGTTGGAGCCTGCCGAGGATTGCCCACAGCAAGAAGACGGGTAAAATATGTCGTGTATAGTATTTTTCAGAAACATAATATTAATATGTAATACAAAATGATTTATTTCGTATTGGTGCGTCATGATTGTAGGGGAAACTGTGGCATGTACGTATTGAAGATTGCCGAATTTTTTATGATGGGGCTAGATATAAAAGAGATCAAGTCAAAGGACATGGCCATGTATAGGCAAAAGATGGCCACATAGTTAGTGTTGTATAACAACAAGAGGATGGAGGAACGCAAAAAACAGAAGCAGGGACCGAGGAGTTGCATTTGAAACTTGAATGAAATGTTGTTTTTTGAATATTTACGTTTAATGTTTGATGTTTGACTTACAATGTTGACTGAGCGTTTTGCATAATGGTGTAGTATGTCCTTGACTCCTTTGAGTAATGTTTTGGATTTAAATTTTATGTGTAGTTGTTTGCTATTAAATCAAAGTGGAAAAGTTTCTATAACAGACGTATGCAAACGTAGTATTTCTGCCATTAAATGTAATTTAAAATGCCTTTTTTATGGCAATTTTGCACTGTTTACGCTTATATTTTTAAATGGCAGAATTTTAGACTACGATATGGAATGGCTCATTGATATGTTGAGATCAACATTGTACAATGTATAATTTATTATTGGCAGTAAAGAAATTGTGAACATTACATTTGTTACACATATCAATTGTGTTTATTTGACGTGTAATGCCAAAGCTGTGGCATATATGGATGAAGCATGATAATTGTCAACATTGATTTGTAGAAATTTAATTAAAAAAAGGTACAATTTGTGGGTTGTATGGTACTAATAAAGATGGCAAAATGACATGAACATTGGTGGAATTAAAAATATGATATCCATCAACAATAGTGCAAAACACGTAATCGTATAAAGGAAATTAAAACATCATGTAATCCAAATACATGAATTCAGGAAACTACTGGCTCTAAATTGTGCATAAATTTATGTAATCAACATGGACATTTCAAAACAATGGCACCATAATTAAAAATTCTTAAAGAAGAAAACTTAAAAAATACATCAGGCATTTGATATGGGCAGTGGATTGCGGCAGGTTTTTTTGTTGTGACCAATAGCATGACAGCGGGAACGTTTTTGACGCTTCGTACGACGATGTTCACCAATTGATGGGATTCTTGACTTTTTGGGACGACCGGGTGGTCTTTTTTGACACGAAGGCGGCTTGCAACGAACATTCAAAACATCAGGAGGAACTGACCAAGACTCCACATCACAAATAGGGTGCATAACGCCACTCCAGGTGGACAACCAGTAATCTCGAGTGTAATATTTGGATATATAATCATAGCATGACATGGCTGGCCTGGTACCAATAGCAGCAACAGCATGCACACAAACAAAATGAGACAATTGAAAGACCCCGCAACTGCATGTCTTAGAATTCAGATCAACTACAAATGACCGACAATGTCTATCAACCACCTCAAATTCTGTATAAGATGCTGGCTTCACTTGATGTTGTTTTTAAAAAAGATAAAAAATAATAAAGTTAAATGATGGATATTCACAGAAATGATTTGGGGGATAAGGTCCGGGAAACATGGAAGAGGGATTTCGGTCGTAACCAAATGCCATATTTTTGGAATTGCTGCCAGGTATAAAATACAATAACTGAACAAATAATTAAAATCAAATGCATATTTCTTGCGAATAAATGTATACGAATTTAGCACACATTGAGTTACCTGCATCCTGCAAGCTTGTCCTTGAAGGGCCACCAAATGCTTCTCACGTGTGGGAGCCAAAAATGTACGTGTTTTCTCAGCATTTTCCTTCCTTTCTGAAAACCATTGCTGCATTCTTTCCCTCAAGAAATCCACGAGTTTTGATATAGAATACTCTCTTGCAGACACATTGACGTTGTTCATAGATTCAGCACAGTTGGAAGTCATGATATCGTATCTCCTAGGACCAGACATGCACTTGGCCCACTTTTCAAAACCAATCTTCTCAAGCCAAGGTCGTATACGAATATCCTCAGAATCCAACAAGGACATATATTCCTCAAATTCCTTGAGTGTCGATGCCATGTAGGCAGCCTTGAATTTCCAACCCAAATTCTTACCCGCGCCCCTAAACTTTGGAACCATGTTACGCCGAAGGTGCTCCACATAATATCCATGAAGAGCATGAGGGAAAATGTCCTTAACAGCACTTAGAATACCTTCATGTCTGTCAGATACAATAAACATATAAGGTCAGAAGGTTATACTGTCACGCACTTGGCTCAAAAACCAATTCCACGAAGCTTTGGATTCGGAATCACATATTCCAAAAGCTAAAGATACAATATGACCGTTAGCGTCTTGGCCACAAGCTGTTAGTAGTGTCCCCTTACAGTATGCCTTCATAAATGAGCCATCAACAATTAAAACAGGTCTGCAAAAATCCCATGCCTGCCGCCAAGGTGAAAGACACATAAAAAAGTAACGAAACTCATCCTCATCACCTATTATTAAAGAAATTGCAGAATTCGGGTTTCTCTTTTCTAGCATATAAGCCATGGAAGGTAGTTTCTGATAAGACTCAAAATCAGATCCAAATTGCCTTTGCATGGCTAGCTTTTGAGCTTTCCATGCTTTCTTATATGACATGGAAATGCCATGGGCCATGCTCATGTCTTCCCGGATTAGATTTGGTGCATACGGTTTCCTTGATGCATCCAAAAATTTATGGGAGATTAGCTCAGCAACGGTGCGATATGTTGCTTGTCTCTGTTTTCCTTGTCTAAAGTCAATGGAGCAGGTATGCGTGAAGTCGAACCTGCAATGAAAAAATATATGTCATGATGGAAGAAATGCCACATATGTGGAATATTATTACAAAAGAATTCAGGTAAAAAAAGATAACATGGGAACATACCTTCTAATCTGAAACATTTGAACACCACGTAACTTGACACCCCTCACAGCCCATTTACAGTTGTCATCACAACATACAACATGCAATACCCCTTTCTTTGATGTAAGTGTTCGGTATTGAAAGCCATTATCAATCGCATACAACTTCAAATGGTGACTGAGGTCAAACTTAGAATTATATATGGCATACTTCATGATCTGTGTTGGATGATAGTGGGTGATAACTTCAACATTATGATGGAAGGAAAATGACTCAGTAGAATGTAAATGAGTAGGAGGTGACTGACAAGGGCTGACAGAAGACAATGGACTATGACATACGTCATCATTGATTGTAATGGGACTAGGAGATTTTTGTGTGAGATTGGATTCATGTTGAACAATAGTGTAAGAGTTGGAATCAGATTTTTGTCCACTAATGTTATCATGTTCCTCAGAAGAAACATGAGATGGTGAAGCATAAATAGGTACAGTATTTTCCGTAGCAGGCACCGGGCAAGGAGTATAACCATGAATTGAGAATTCCACACACAATGGGTACTTGCTGAAATCAGTCTGAAGAACCTTAAGGTTGAGGAAAAAACGGAAACTGGCTTCATCATTGATATACACAGGTGGAGGGCAACCATCAACCATGTAAGATAACTTCAACTCACTTGTTGCATTGTAAGAATCACTTAATATGGAAGAAAGTTGCTCTATAAAGTCTTTGTATGTAGATGAGTAAAGAACTTGAATAGCAAAGGTGAGGTTACTGTTGAAGTTATAGTCATTGGTCCAACTTCCACCCAACTTCAGCATAATCATAACAATGGAATCCATATGGATAACTAGATAAATAAATATAAATTGTTCAAATAAAATGAAAAACAATATGACAACTATGAATACACATTATGCCAAGATTATGTCATTAAATTCAAACTGAAAACACCAAACACAGAATCCCAGCCAAAACTCAAATGATGACCATGAGTACACATTATGCCAAAATTATGTCATTAAATTCGAAATGAAAACACCAAACACAAAATCCCACCCGCAAGTCAAATGATGACTACAAGTACACATTATGCCAAGATTATGTCATTAAAATTCCAACTGAAAACACCAAACACAGAATCCCAGGCGCAAGTCAAACGATGACCATGAGTACAACCATGAAGGATAAGCGCATATATGTATACTGAATGACATATTTTCCAGTTTTCAACACAGACATGGAACATGATTTTAGGTTTCGGAATGTATAACAATGACAAATAACAACAAATACATTAAAATATCCTTCAATTGTCGCTACCTTCTTCTACAACATCCGATAATACAGAAGATGAATAATGAAGAAACTGATAATATTAGCAGTTAGATAATTACCAGAACAATTGGAACACTTCACCTCAACATATGCGTTTGGTCGTAGCTTATGATAGACAGAGCAAAGATGAGATATGGCATAAGCGATTGGTTGATACAGAAAGACACGGTGAAAACGGAAGGAGATAATACAGGGGAGCGTAAAACAAGGGGAAAGCATCGTAACTGAAAGTCTGAAAATCAGGAAGCGAACGAAATGGGGGAAAAACGGTTACGCGGATGGGGTATGTTACGCGAATGGGGTATTTTCAACGAAGGGCAAATTTGTACGGGTAAAAAATGTTAGTTTTAGTATAGGATTAATAAAGTCCTACTTAGGGAAATAAACATACTTAGTCCTAATTAATAATTTTAAAAGTTTTTTAGTCCTACATGGGACGATTTCTTTTCCAAAAAGCCAACTCTGAGATTTCCTGAATAGCTAACGCCCATCTACTCTCCTTCTTCTTCGCCAGGTATTCAATCGCCAAGCTAGAATCAGACTCCACCTGGAAGTCAACAAACCCTTCCTCCATTGTACAGTGAGTAGCAATCAGAATGGCTTGGATCTCAGCTTCCAACGGAGACGTAGCAGACACAGGGAAGCTAATCCCCACAACAAAGCCTCCTCTTCTATCACGCAGAATCGCTCCACCTCTCGCCTGGCCAGCTAAGTATCCAGCATCAATATTTAATTTCCATTTCTTAATTGGCTTTCGCCATCGGATTATCTGAGGTTTAAAACCCTGAATCCGAAACTGTGTAGGAATCAATCTTTCTTGAAAAAGCATTTCACCAATAGACCGAATTTTATTTGTAGACAAGGAAACAACCCAAGATTGAGTGTAAAGTTTAATTTGAGTGATGATACTATTAGGGTTAGAGATACCCCTGCAAGATCCCCAAATACGACTAGTATACTCTCTCCAAATAGTCCAGCATATAATCCCGGGCATACTTTGTTTAAAGATGTCAACCATACTCATAACACTCTTTCTCAATTTCCAAAAGTGTAAATGACTGTAATCCATATAGGGTGGCTGATAAATCCCAAAAATAATAAAAAAGTATTTCCATACCTCTATAACTACTGGGCATTGAAAGAACAAATGCTTCATTGTGTCAATATGATTTCTACATAAGGGGCAAATAGAGGGATTGAGCACAACCTGGAATCTACTGAGATTGTCTGCAGTAGGCAGAATACCCTTAGCAATTTTCCATTGCAGCAACTTGATTTTAGATTCTGTCTTTGCTTCCCAAATTTGTTGATAGATAGGATAATTTAAATTTAACTCTCTCACAGCCTCATAAGCAGATTTAATAGTGAATTGACCATCATTTTCTTCATTCCAGGATATCAATCCATTTGGAGTTGTGTTGCACAAGTCTGATCCCTGAACATCACCTGAACAGATACGCCTCCAAATAGCAGAGTCAGTAATCTTAGGTATCAATGTTCTCATTTCTATCATACCTAGATCGCATTATTTGATTCCAGAGAGAGTCCCCAGTTTTCCATTTCCACCACAATTTGAGTGTGAAAGCTTTTTCAATATTCGTTAAGGACCTAATTCCCAGTCCTCCTTCCTTGGTTGGGTGACACAATTTATCCCACCTAATCCAGTGGTATTTTTTCTTCTCATTAGATGAACCCCAGAAAAAGGAAGACATCTTACTGTTCAGAACCCTGATAGTCTTCTTAGGCAAAGTATACACAGCTAGGATATGTAGAGGAATAGAATTAAGCACATGCTTAATTAGAACTAACCTTCCTGCTTGAGATAAATTTTTTTGTTTCCAAGTAGACAACTTACTCTCAAACTGACTGATAATGTTATTACTGTATTCAAATCTATTTATCCCTTTATGCAGGTGAACACCAAGATATTTCATAGGCAAGGAAGTCAGCTTCATACCTAGTAGATCCTTGATTTGAGCTTGTCTGGCTGGAGAAAATTTGCCACACAGAATAGAACTTTTCAACAGGTTAATGGCCTGCCCTGAGCATTCTTGGTAAGAGTTCAAGAACTTTTTAAATCTTAACAGTGATCTGGAGTCTCCATTAATAAAAATGAGCAAATCATCAGCAAACCCTAGATGAGAAACAACTCTACCTTTATTTCCCATCCAGTAGGGTTTGATTTTATTAGTCCATCAGATAGTTCAGCCCTCTAGAAAATGCCTCTGAGGCTATAATAAACAGAAATGGGGAAAGTGGGTCACCCTGTTTAACACCTCTAGATGGTTTAAAAAAGCCTTGTGGAGAACCATTGATTAGGACTCAGAAAAAAGTAGCCTTAAGATTATTCATAACCAATTGAACAAATTGAGAAGAGAAACCAAATTTCAAAAGAATATCTGAGAGAAATTGCCAGGAGACTCTATCAAAAGCCTTTGCCATGTCAAGTTTAATAATCATATTACCTCCGAATGACCTTCTTATCAATGCAATGGACCATTTCCTGGGCAATAAGAACTTGATCAGAAGCCTCCCTATTGGACATAAAACCTGCCTGTTCCTGAGATATTATTTTAGGAAGAACTTCTTTTAATCTGGATGCCAACACCTTTGTGCAAACCTTGTTGATGAAGTTAGATAAGCAGATAGGCCTGAAATCACCAAAGTTAGAGGGTCTATCAGACTTAGGAATAAGGATAAGTAGAGCACTAGCCATCCCTTTAGGAATAGGAATACCCAAGAAGAACTCTTGAACGGCCCTGACCACATCCATGCCTACAATACTCCAACACTTTTTAAAGAATATTCCATGATAGCCATCAGGTCCAGAGGCCCCATTTTGATTTAAATCCCAGACAGCTTGTTTAACTTCATCCCCATCAGGCATAGCAGTGAGTTTAATATTATCCTCTTGAGATATTAAATTTGGAATGTAATCTAATATCTCATTCTGCTCATATTGATCACCAGTGAATAAGCCTGAGAAGAACTCCACTGCAGCATCACCAATGAGGGGTAAGGAAGTAACCTCCTGACCTGCCAGATTTTTTATGGAGGTAATACATTGTTTCCTTCTTCTAATTTTTACAAAGGAATGAAAGAATTTTGAGTTGCTATCCCCATCCTTCATCCACTTAATATTCGCTTTTTGCTTCCAAAACTTCTTCTCAAGATTGCTTTTCTGAATTAACAAACTCCTTTTAAAGAACCAGTCTTCTCTTGTTTGATCACATGGATTGTTTTCAAATGCAATCTCAGCCTCTAGAACCTCCTTTTCACACTCTTTTACAGATGCAAAAATATCACCAAAGGTATCCTTGTTCCATTGTTTTAATACCAACTTCAATCTTTGTAGTTTTGATATTAAACCCCTCATACCCCCCTGAGTCTCAAAGGACTCCCAACTTTTCTGCACCAGTCCCATAAAGGAACCATTAGAAAGCCACATATTCTGAAATTTAAAACTTTTAGGTCCAGTGAATCCAAGTGATTCACATTGAATAATAATAGGACTATGGTCTGATGGAGTTTTATTTAACACAGAGACTCTGATATTGTCAAATTTGTCAAGGAATTCTGTATTAAATAGGACCCTGTCCAATCTTCTCCACACTCTTCCATTGACTCTATTTCCAGTCCAGGCATATTTCAGGCCAGAGTAAGGTATATCATTTAAGTTACAAGCTCCAATGCAATCTGAAAAGTCATTCATTCCTTGAATAAAAGGTAAGGCAGTACCTTTGTGTTCACTGTAAGTGGCTATAGCATTAAAATCCCCCCAATCATCCAGGGTTCATTCATACCACCTGAAATAGTTGTCAGACCATCCCACAACTCCCTTCTAGAAATATAAGAATGTCTCCCATATATACCAGTGATCCACCCCTGAAAGCAACCACTTAAGACCCGGAAATGAGTGTATTGACCATCCCACTGGATATTAGAGATATTCATAATAGCAGAGTCCCAAAATAACCAGATTTTGTTAACCTCAGAGCAAGCTGCAGTGTCAAACCCAAGTATACTTTTGAAATTGTCAATCTTAGCAATAGAAACAATTGGTTCAATAACCACAAGCAATGTCACCCTCCATTGATTAACTAGGGAACCAAGTCTAGAACTGGAGGATTCTAGACCCCTAGTATTCCAAAAGAGGCAGTTCATTGAGAAACAGAAGTAGTACCAGCCCCCCTAGCTGCAGGATATATATATATATATATATATATATATATATATGGTGATTTTTTTGCGGAAAGTGAAATTACATTTTATGACTTTAGGCAGAGAATGCTTAGGCAGTAGAATTTTCTCTATCCAGTGTAGTGCTTTTAGGTATATGATGATGATGATGATGATTTTTTTGCGGAAAGTGAAATTACATTTTAGGATTTTAGGCGGAGAATGCTTAGACGGGATAATTTTCTCTCTCCAGTGTAGTGCTTTTAGGTATAGGATTAAGAGGTCTTAACGTTAAAGGTTAGGAAGGGTTAATAATAATTGTCCACTTCGAAAAATTGGAGTGTTTTGAGATGTTGGATGATTATTACCCTTCTCATTTATCTTAAAAAAATAAAAAATTTCGACATCTCACTTCGAATCTCTTTGACGCAGGTGTGATGGTCTCTCTTTTTCATCTCTTCTCTTTACTCGTTTCTTCTAGCTCAAGGTAAAATTATTAACACTTCCATTATTAACACTTCATTCATTTGACTCTCCCAAACAAAGTAAAATTATGTCTAACACTTACACTTCCCTTCCCTTTTGGGCCTTACTAACATTTCCATTACTAACACTTCCAAACACTCCATCCAAACAGACCCTTAGACCGGCGTGACCCAAATCAAGTGTGTATGGGAACTCCTTTTTGGTGGATAGATAATAGCGGATTTTGTTGGTTGTTTTGATTAGTCAATAGTATTAGTAGTTTTTGAAATGATGTTTGATTAAATGATTGTTTTGCAATTAGTTGATAATTTGTTAAATGACTATTAAGAACATCTATTAATTTTGATAATATAATTGTCTAAACCGTCATTATGGTTTTGATGGGATATTAAGGTCCGACCCAATACGGCGGCCCAAAATATCCCTGAAGCCCAGGCGCAAGGAAAGGCCCAGGGAGAATCATCAGGCCCGAACGGCAGGCCCCGTTCGGCACATCCCGAACGGGATATAATTACTACTTGGGTAATTAGCTTATTCCTGATTGATGGCTTAGCTAGACTTAATCCCGAACGAACATTGCTCAAGTAACCGACTGCAGTTAATGCTGGATCATGGGGACGTCAAGTGGCATGGGAGGCAACCAATAATATTAGAGCACCTCATACCCCCCATCTAGTATAAATAGCAACATTTAATTCATTGTAAGGGTGAACATTTGTTTACTCTCAAGCTTATATTGCATTCTAGCTTTTGTATTAGCCTCTGGACCATAACTACTGTTCAGCCATTTTTGTGTAATCACTATTACTGTGTTAATACAAGCAAGACTATTTGAGTGAATCTATCAGTTTTTATATTTCTTCTATACACATTACTGTAACAACTTTACCCTAGATTCAAGGTTGGTGTTGGGCCTTCGGGTCATTTGGTACTTAACCTCAACATTGGCGCCATCTGTGGGAACCGTTTACTAAAAGTTTCCAAAGCAAAACACTGATTTAAGCAAAAAAAAACTACCTACAAAATGGTCAAAATTACTTCTCATCATACCGGCGGAAGCTCGGGGAGACACGAGGACAGCAGAACCACCCAGGGACGCTCCAGCAAGGCGTCCTACCAACAATTCGACGGGGACTTCTTTATCCCCGAAGCACTCAGAAGAAATCCCCATGCCATGCGCGATCTAGCGAGGGTGATGCAGCAGAGGCAACAAGGAGATTGCCTCAACTATTCAGAGGCAACATGGTCTACTAGAGGGACTCATCTCTGTCACCCAGACTCTACAAGAAGCCCTCGAGCAGATTGCCTCTATTCAAGCCTCAGAATTCCAGAAGCTTAGTTTGATGATAGAAGACCTGAATGATGCCAAAAAGGGGGAGGAGAGATCCCAACCCTTCAAGCCTCCCTCTGTCAAAACCTCTACCAGAACAGGCACCTCTGTGGATGCAGCACCATACTTTCAAGCCTCTCTACAGAAAAAAGAGAGCAGCTGGTGTTTCTAGGCCCTCATCTCCTCCCAAGAAGGCTCCCAAGAAGAAGAAGGCCTCAAACTTTACTGACTGGAGACTGGGTGGATCTCAGAGAATTTATAGAACTCGGTTCGAAGAGATGAAACAGAAGATGACCCCACACAGTAGTAGAATCTCTACTTGAACAATGAAGGTCATATAAGAGTAAGGCATGGTGGATCTCTGGAAGAAGCCGAGTACTGGTTTCAAAAGAATGTTCTCTTAGGGAAGAATATTCAACAAAGAGTTCTTAACTACCTAGACTGCAAACTCTCCCCCATCTGGGCCTCCTATCAAAAATCTGGCAATTTTACAGAAATAAGAGGAGAAGTGAATGAAAAACTAATCCGGCTACAAGGATTGGAAAATCGAGCCATGGCTGCAGCAGCAGGGGAAAATATGTAAACAATATATCCCAACTGCTTAATAAAATCACATCTCTGCCTTTCCTATTGTAAGGCAATTTCTCTCCATTTGTTTATTACTTTTTACTAATTCTGTTATTCTGTGTGTTTATGTTATTTGTGCTCTAATTCCTTGTGATTTATCTTGATTGTAATCTTACTCTTACTATTTTCCTATGCTAAGTTGCCCACCAAGATCTTTTAATGGAAGTTTTTACTTTATCTCTTTTATGGTGAAGGCACTTTTCTGGAAATAGTTTAAGGGTTTTGGCATCATCAAAAAGGGGAAAATTGTAAGGAATAAATGTATTTAGATTTTGATAATGCTATATTAATTAGGACTTTAGAGTACTCCTCTTTAGAAAATTGTATTAGAATTTTTCTAAGTGTAAGCATTCTTAGAATAGTCGACTGAACTGAAGACCTCCAGGCCCTATGTTGTCCTCTTTCCTAACAGAAGTGCTCCAGGTTCTCTGCTGACTTCTCTAGTCAGAAGACCCCCAAGGCTCTCTGCTGAATTATCTGAACATAAGACCTCCAGCCCCCCTGTTAGTTCCTATCCTGACAGAAGAGCTCGAAGCTCTCTTTGATTGATTCTCTGTTCAAGAATACCAGAAGGCCTGACACTTGGAGAATTTCTTGTAATCTACCTAAGTCGGTGAAACCAACGGAAGATTCCTTCAATGGCTAGAAGACTTCAACGGAAAAGCTACAATGTACGCATTTAATTCTCATTTAATGAGCCTCGTACGCTGAAGAGTAAAAGCTGATGATTGGCCGACATTCCAGGATAACTTTATCCCGAAATAGCAACTCGCCAACTTTCATGGGTCCTACCGGTCAACTCACCTGAACGCACATTTAATGTAGTTGTCCTCCTCCTCCAACGCGAAGACAACCCTAGTATATATATGATACTACACGAAGAACAACGGAACAATTTTTGCTCTCTCTACAACATAAAAAACATTCAAGCTTTCTTGAGACCTCAACTTCATCTTCCTCAACAGAAAAGCTTACGTTGCAAAGATATTACTTTCATATCCTTTCTTCCAACAAAGAGCAAAGTTCCTAGTTCTTCAACAACTTCAAACTCTTTATCTACACATCCTTTGTGACAAAGCAAGTTGGAGAAACATCAGTCTTTACAGAACTATCTTCTTTTCAAAGAAGGACGCCCAAAGTAACTGAAGTAGTGAAGTGGGGATACTTCAAGAAACTCAGTGAAAAGGATCACTCATCACGAAGCCAGGAAGAGCATCCCGGGTGACATCTACACTTGAAGAAGACGTGGAGAGCTTCTTAAGTGCTAGGACTAAGGTGTTGTAATTGTTACTTACAAGCTTAGTGGAATAGTAGATTAGAGGAACGCGTTGTTCCTTGAACCACTATAAAAATTCCTTTGTGTCATTTACTTTTTGCTTTTAATTCTCGCATTTATTTTAAACTGATTAACTCCAAAGACTTGGTCTCTATGTTCAGCAGAACGTGCCTTGTGAGTTAACAGAAGGCCTATTGCCTTTGCATCTCTTAGAAGCTAACCGGACAAAACCCCTACCAGAATACCATCCGTTGCCAGTCTGTTCTGCCAACAGAACAGGCTATTCTGTAAAAACAAATTCCTAACTTGAAAAAGTTAAAAGACAGTACAGTCTATTCACCCCCCCCTCTATATTGTACCCAGTATAACCGGGACCAACATAGATGACTGAATTGAGAGAGGAGGTGAACAGAACGCCACTGCAACCCATCCCGAAACGGGTCGAGATCACTTCCCCCTTCACCAGAGCGATCATGAATGCAGAAATCCAGAGGGATGCCAGACCGCTGAACGTTCAGACGTATGATGGGGTGGGAGATCCCCATGTATATTTGAGAACTTATCAAGGAGAGCTCATGCTGTTTGGAGCGACAGATGCAGCCATTTGCAGGCTATTTTTAGCACGCTCAGGGGGGCATCCAAGAGTGGTTTGGGACCCTGCAGCCTGGGTCGATCGACAGTTTCGCCGAATTGTCATCTTTGTTCTTGGCATAACTTGCTTCTGGTGCCACCCCTAGACGACACTTCAGTTACCTAATCAGTGTCAAGCAGGGGCCAAGAGAATCCATCAATCATTTTTTGAAAAGATGGAGAGACGAAACCCTGAAGGTTGGAAGTATGACGGAGGATACTTATCATGCCCCAGACCGCATCTAGGCACGTGTACAACCGCCGTATGACCAAGTGATGTCACTCGCAATTCAACATATCTTAATCATACAAGGCATCCATGAACATAATATATCCATACTCAGCAGTAAACATACACAACAACATCACAATTTAGATTATTAAATAGCGGAAATATTCAATAATCAATCGTGGGCCACACATGGCCAAAATGTTGGCTCGCAGGCCAAAACAATGTATTAATACAAAAGTATCCATGAGCATAGTTTATCATTTGAAATAGTAGAGGGAGCACGAACCACGTCTTCCTCTGGATTCTCTTCACCCGTGCAAAGGTGTAGATGACCAGCCTTAACTTCAACCTGAAATGGTGGGGGGCCCCGAAGGGGTCAGTACAAGTACCGAGCGAGTAGAAAGAAAAATATAGAATAACTAACGTTTCAAGTATAAGACCCAAACATAAGGTGATGCTTATGTAAATAGTCCTTCCCCCAAGTTAAGAAATACTTAATAGTATATATATACACTTGGAAAATACCTGATCCGTAGATCACCGTTTCATTTGGGGAAAATAGTAGTATTCAATATTCTTGACTAAAACCCCCAACCCACCCATATACTTATGAGTGTATAGGACTCCTCCTTATCCTTATTTCAATATCATAAACTATGAGTTTTGAGGATAACATAATCCTTGGGTACTCCACCAATATATATATATATTATATATATATATAATATATATATATTATATATATATATATATATAATATATATTTGAGTGTTAAGGACTTCAAGTCCTAGGGTCCTCCACAATCTATAATCCGAGTGTTAAGGACTTCCAGTTCTAGGGTCCTCCACCAATTTGTAATATGAGTGTTAAGGACTTCAAATCCCACGGTCCTCCACGAATTTATATTCCGAGTGTTAATGACTTCAAGTCCTAGGGTCCTCCACCAATTTACAATATGAGTGTTAATGACTTCAAGTCCTAGGGTCCTCCACCAAGTTTATAATCCTGTGATCAACCTCCTATCAACCTAGATAGAGTCTACATCATATTCATAGCCAAATAAATTCATAAAGCTTACGTATCTCAATTCATGCAACGCCATGCATTTATATAAATTTATAATTAACTAATACCAGCCGGTATTAATTAATCCATTATCCAACGGTCAACATTTTCGCTAACCATCATTTCAATCCTTATACATATCAACTTAATCATCATATATATTAAGTTAATAATATTCATTCTATGCTTCCTTTACCTTTCAAACACAACATGCAATTTCATAGAAATTCTCATATCATATTCCATGCATATTCATGTACTTCATTCCATACATGTCTAATCATTTTGGCTAATCACATGTTTAAATATCTTTTAAACATCATTATAAATACATATAACATTTATTTAGGTAATCTCATAATTAACCCAAAAGTTATAAGATATTAAGCCGTCCACTCACCTTAAATGAGCTTAAGTGCGTTCTACGCTCCTTGGTTGAACTCCGGTGAAACTCCGACGAGACTCCGGTGAACTCCGGTGAAACTCCAGTGAACTCTAGAAACACTTTAGTTATGCTCCTAACATAGTTTCATCATCAAAAACTCATATCAATACAAATAACCTCTAAAAGGTTATTTTCCGGCGAACTGGTCGTTTTGGCTTCTAAGTCCGTTCTTGGACTTGGAACCACCTTCCAACCCCTCATTCTACACTTCTAAATGTGTAGAATGATTCTGGGAGTCCTCTGTATGGTATATAAGTCATATGATAAATAAAAAGTAGAGGAAAAGTTATTATAAGGTCATTACCTTAATTATCCAAGTTTTTCCTCACTTTTTCCTTCTTAAAACTCCCCCTTTTGAACCATTCTTGCTTGAGCTTGAGCTACAACAATGGAGACTGGTCTTGGAGCTCTCTCTCTCTCTTCTTTGATGCTCTGGCCGAAATAATGCATAGGGGAGAGGTAGGAGAGCCTCTCTTTGTCTCATTTGGAAATTATGAGAGTGAGTGAGGTCCACACTCATTCTTGCTCTCAATTCTTTCACTCCAGCCCAAATCAACCCATGTTGTGCGGCCTACTATTGTTAATGTGAGACTAAAAAACGTGGGGTGGCCCCCACTCATGTGGGAGGTCATCCCAATTTGTCCCGAGGTGTATAATCGGCCACGAAAGTTGTATTTTTCGAACTGTTTTTGTTATATTTTATTTTATCGGGTCAAATAAAATATATTATGTGTTTCCCATCATTATGGACTCTTAGAATGAATATACATTCCTCATCTTTAATTTAGAAGTCTCCGAAATTCATTTTGGATTGTTATCTGATAAATCCCCAATACCGGTAATTGGCTTTGTTTGACCGACCGGTCAACCTTATGCCCTTTCCATGGCCCGACTAAAATATCCACCACCATATACATATTATCTAGACCAAGATGAATATAATATGTGGTTTCGGAAATGTAGGGTGATCCCCGCTCCCGATGTGGACCCCGCGTGAAACTTACTATTCGCGCAAAAGTAATAACAAAAACTTACAACACCGTAAATTCATTGACCAGTTCATAAGATTCAATACAAGATTTACATAAAAGTAAATACAATTGGGGACGGTGTTACAATACTGCAACCACCCTCTTCACTGATATCCTACAGACTGGGGAACTTTGCAGGGACCTGAAGAAGAACCCAGGAACGACATATACTGAAGTACTGGCTAGGACCCGGAAGCGTGCCGCCCTTGAGGAAGAAATTATGATTAGGGATAAGGTGATTACACCTTCTGCACCAACAAAATTAGCCGATCGGCTGGGTCCTGTCCCAGCGGCCGCACCCCCTACGAAATCAAAACGCTTCACCCCGCTCGTCCTTTCCATTGCATCTGTCTTTCACCATGAGAAGAACGTCATCCCTCCCCCTACAAATACAAGGGACCTGATGGAGTATATGGCCTAGGGACCCCCAGCCCACATACTTCCAGTACTACAATCAGGCCTAACAGGCCCAAACGGGCCAAGCCCAACAAAATGGAGCTCTAAGCAGCCCACAATACGCAAAGGGATGCCTTCGGCACCATGGCTGAAGGCTACCAGTGACGGAATCAAGCTCGGAAACATCACAGGAGAACAAGGTTTGAAAGCCAAGCCTTCGACACCTACAACCCTCGGCAGGTAGAAGCCCCCGGAGAGAAGAGCCTTCGGCCAAGCTCCCGCTCAGAGACATCACACGAGAACAAGGCTTAAAACCAAGCCTTCGGCACATACAACCTTCGGCATAATGGAGCCCCCGGTTAGAAGAGCCTTCGGCCCAGCACCCGCCCAGAGACATCACAGGTGAACAAGACTTAGCCTTCGGCCACGCGATACCTTCAGCCACGCGATGCTTTCGGCCACAACAATGCCTTCGGCCACATGCTCCCTTCGGCCACTGAACTATCGACGAAGATTCCTTTTAGAGACAACCAACCACCGCATTTAATGCGACGTCACATCCACCTACCGCATTTAATGCGGTGCACATGCGAGTGCCGGTGCCACCCCAATTGAGGTGACCCCTCGGCCACCAGATTGTTGACATGTGTCCCTATCTAATATTTATTGCTCCTACAAATAGCTGCTCATTTCCCCATTGTAAAGGACAAAAAGTTCAAATATCGAATATACACTCTCTCTCTTACTTATTTGCTCTGACTTCTCTTTAGTTATTCCCCGCAATAACCCCTCGGATAAGCTACCCCCCGGGTACACTTATCCATCATTTGGTGCTCTCGTTGAGAGTTCGAACAATCAAGTAAGAAACTCTCCCCTTCAGCTAAAAACACCTATCAAAATGGGAAGAATCACCCGTGCCCAATCCAAGACTCATGAGGACAGGAACCTGGCCCTCGACGACGTCGACGCCCTCGAAGCTTCTAACATGGCTCCCGAGGGCGGCGCCCTCGCTGGGTTGGAACAGACGGCTGTCGACCTGCGCCTTCAGCTCCAACATAATGCCCCCGATGCCCGCCTTGGCATCGAGGCCAAAAAGAAGGACCGGAGCGAAAACCAAATGAGCCCTCTGGTTCTCACCTTTGACGTACAATCAGCATTCTCCGCCTTCATCCAAACTCTCACTCAAAACCCAAGTGCCTTCGGCACGCTGGTACCCCTTCAGCCGCAGGTCGGGGAGAACGCCATTCTCCCCCCTCCTCCGCTCCCCTTCGTGAACCCTATCCTTCGGTTAGGGAACAACGAGAGGGTTGTGGCCCAGGACACCGCCTCTCAGGAAGTCCAATACCGGGACCGCCACGGCGCAACCTAAGAAAGACCCCGGACCTCCGCCCTCGAGAGACTCGGAGGGGCGCTAGACCGCCGAGGGGTCCAAGACCGCCTCGGCGGAAAGGTGCTCCAAAGACCTCAGGAAAGTGGCGGATCACTGGATCAGTCTCCAGGGCAGATGAGAAGCTTCCCCCTCGGGATAAAGGCAAAGCACCCCTCCATGCCGACGGCACCCGACATCAAATCAACCAGGCCCGCTCGGCCCATGACCATTCGTAGGGGGCGGAGGCCCTCCCGAAGGACACCAGGGACAAAATTATTGCGGCCCTCCAGCACCGGCTTGATGAAATGGAGGCCCGTCAAGCACATACCGTCGTTGCCGCCCCTCATGCAGATTCTAAATATGAGGCCATGCTGGAAAAAATGGAGGAGATGCAAAGGAAATTCGCCGAAGGCTCCGAGGAACCCGTCATCCAACTCCGAACTAGGACGCCATTTACCCCAAGGGTATTGGTGGCCCAAATCATGGAAAAGTACCGAGGGCAACTCATCAAGCCCTATGAAGGAAAAACTGACCCCCATGAGCACTACCACAAGTATCAAAACATCATGATGATGATGGGGGCATCAGATGAATACTTATGTCGTTGGTTCCTTTCCACCTTGGAGGGACCAGCATACGAATGGTTCAACCGATTGCCCGAGGGCAGCATTGACTCTTGGCAAGATCTTGCCCAACGCTTCCTCACCCATTTTGCCAGAAGGAAGCGCGCGAGAAATCACTTCTCCCACCTCCTCTCCGTCAAGCAACAACCTGACGAAACACTTCGGTCCTTCATTGACCGGTGGATGAAGGAGACAGACGAGGTCGAGGGTGCCGTTACCACAAAAGCACCAAGGTGACACTTATTGCCATCTCGCTCTTATGGTCGGCGAGGAAGATCTACGCCATCCACCAAGGCGGCACTTATTGCCATTACCACAAAAGCACTTCCCACAATACAGACGGTTGTGTCTCGTTAAAGAAGGCTATTGAACTCTGAATTCAACGGGGTGAGCTCCACCAATTCATCAAAAATGCCCCAAGGAAAAACACCGGGGAGAATTGTTGGGAATATTTTATGGTGTTCAATCTAGTTAGTTATCTTTGTATTTGTGTAGTTATCAATTAAACGTGTAATACGGGCCACAAATGTGTATCAGCCCGGGGGCTTCCTTGTAAACCGTAAGTTAGCCAACTTCTCCTATAAAAGGAGGCTAACTTACGGGAACCCTAACAATCGATAGAGGCTGAGAGCGCAGAGGCGAGATAGAGAGAGAAGGGTTTCCGCTGCTCTCCTTCTCCAGGGAGAGCAGCAGGGTTTCATATGGTATACCAGATTCGTGTATAATATCAACATATCTTTCTATCTGCTTCTTCTTAACTGCTATGGTTGTTTGATTCTTTAGTATTTTGGGTTTATCAATTGGTATCAGAGCCGAGGCGTGAAACATGTTGAATCTATCTGTGATTTTTTTGGATCTAACGAAGAACTGCTCTGCTTTTCTTCTGTTTTTCTTTGGTGTAGAGATTTGCTCCTGTAATCTTGTTTGTGAACGAAATTTTGTAAAAATCATACTGTTGGACTCGCCTTTCAAAACCGATCCAGCAACACACCTTTTTTTTCGTTTTCTGCAATTTTTATATTTCGAAGATCTCTACTGTGAGATCTCGAAATCCTTATTTCTCACTGCTGCAGAAACGTTTTTGGCTTGAAACTGATATAGGAGAATCTCGACCTTCAGGGCTTTTCAGAACAGGTTTCAGATTTTATAAAATCGAAGTTTTCATTTTGCAGGATCTCGACATTTAGGGACTCGATTTCCTCATCTCGACATTTAGGGACTCGATTTCCTCATCTCGACATTTAGGGACTCGATTTCCTCATCTCGACATTTAGGGACTCGATTTCCTCATCTTGACATTTAGGGACTCGATTTCCTCATCTCGACATTTAGGGACTCGATTTCCTCATCTCGACATTTAGGGACTCGATTTCCTCATCTCGACATTTAGGGACTCGATTTTCTCATCTCGACATTTAGGGACTCGATTTCCTCATCTCGACATTTAGGGACTTGATTTCCTCATCGCGACATTTAGGGACTCGATTTCCTCATCTCGACATTTAGGGACTCGATTTCCTCATCTCAACATTTAGGGACTCGATTTCCTCATCTCGACATTTAGGAACTCGATTTCCTCATCTCGACTTTTAGGGACTCGATTTCCTCATCTCGAGTTTTGAAATCTCGAGTTTTGAAACCTCGAGTTTTGGAATTTCAAGTTTTGGGATTACGACATTTGGGATCTTGATGTTTTGGATCTCGACATCCTGAAGATTTCGAGATTTTCAAAATTTCTCGATGTTTTGAATTTTTCAAAGTTTGGAGTTTCTTGAATCACTAATTTCTTCTAAACTTGATATCTTTCCTGTTCAGAACACTTCGAAGCTTTACATTTTTAGATATCTGAATGAATCTCTGTCTATCAAAGTTTTTAGAAGTTTTTGATGTTCTGATGTTTTTCAAACAACAAGTTTTCGATTTTCTAATGTTTTCGAAACCCCAAAGTTTTCGATGTTTCAAACATTTTGAAATTCTGCAGATTTCGATATTCTGAGGTTTGTTTTGCAGGTGGATTTCGCCATTATTTTTCGAGGCAAACTCGAGATTGCAATCTCGAGATTTAAAACACGAGATTGTAATCTCGAGATTTAAACCTCGAGATTGTAATCTCGAGATTTAAACCTAGACATTTGGATTTCGAGGTATTGCCTTAGAGTTTTGTTTAAAATCCACCTGCTCTCGATATTCAACATCGAGAACCTCAACTTCGAAGAAATTCCTCAAAAACTCAAAATTAGAGATTTTCTGCGACACCGCACTGTTTTTGCCATAACTTTTGACTCGGTGATCCGATTTGAGCAAACTTTTTTTTGTTGGAAAGCTAACGAAAAGATCTAAATTATTTCTCGGGCAATGCCCCAGAACCCATTCTCACGCGCCCTCACTCGCAGCCCTTGAGAGTCAAAACGTTAGTTTTCCGACAAACATTGTAAATCACCGATGTCCATGTCAAAACTTAGGCAAATATGTTCAAATTCTTTCAATGTCAACCCTGAGGTCAAAGCTTTTCTATGCTCCACTGTAAAGGTCCGAAAATCGTAGATAATTCAATCAACCTCGCGTCAACGGTCATCTTACAACATTCAACTGCTGAAGCCTCCCCTGACTCATCAAAATTATGTGATCATCAATATGCTGAAATTCTACATGATGAGCTCAGAGAAACCGTCATGTGTGGTACATGTTCAAATTGCTCCACACACATGGCGGGTATGACAAGATGTGACCCGCGAGAACTTCCAAAGGACTCATCTATTACAGATGTAGACCAATAATTGGAAGGAAGTCCTGCTGTTGCAACATAAGAATCACCAACATTTTCAGGCCATTGCTTTAGAGTTTATCTCTATAGTGATGAAAACGGATGTCTACACGACCCCGGGGGGCTTTTATCATTTACTCTTTATGTTTGTTTCCTGTTTTATTTCCGCGGAATAAAAGAATAAAAGCATGACGTCCCGATTCATCGGATCGTTATGAGGGGGAGAGTGGTCCACATGCTGTTAACACTGAACAAATCATTCTGGGACACTTCACTCCTCCATCACAAAAATCAACACCTTCTCTGCTATCTCTACAACTCAAATCAAATGGTCAGCTACACTCACAAATCAACAATCATTATGTTCCGTTGTGCCACCGACAAGTTCTCCTCAAATGCATTCATTCCAAACAGTAAAAAAGACTACATTGTGGAGGGGACAAAGGTTAGATACTCAATATGTTGAAGATGAATTCCATGGGCGTCTCCTATTCTCCAAACGACATTCATTCTAAAGGCGTCACCGGACTTCATCCAAGCTGATCAAGAGAAACTTCTGGAAGGCAAGGACTACATGCAAGATACTGAAGGTCCCTCAACCCCCGACATCAAAGATCAAATTGTCAAGAAGACATCAAAGGGGAGATTGCAAGGATTTCTTCAGATGGCCTTCCTCAGAAGTCAAGTTCAAAGACAAAGGAAGCTCAAAAACAACAAAGACAAAGATATCTGCGCTGCAATGCTGATTCAACACGATTGATCACCAAGGGGGAGATTGTTGGGGATATTTTACGGTGTTCAATCTAGTTAGTTATCTTTGTATTTGTGTAGTTATCAATTAAACGTGTAATACGGGCCACAAATGTGTATCAGCCCAGTGGCTTCCTTGTAACCCGTAAGTTAGCCAACTTCTCCTATAAAAGGAGGCTAACTTATGGGAACCCTAACAATCGAGAGAGGCTGAGAGCGCCAGAGGCGAGATAGAGAGAGAGTAGGGTTTCCGCTGCTCTCCTTCTCCAGGGAGAGCAGCGGGATTCACACGGTATACTAGATTTGGTTTTAATCTTGTCGATATCTTTCTCTCTTCTTTATAACTGCTTTGGTTGCTTGATTGATTAGTATTCTGGGTTTATCAACCCCTTTCGGCCGAGGCGGGGAATCAACCCCTCAATCGATGCCTGAAAGAAGGAACATAGACCCAGAGGACTCCTGGAACTATCAAGGAAAGGCCCTCGGCCTCAATTCGATTCTACATCACCAATGGCCCTCGGCCTTGGCATGATTCCACATCACCAACGGCCCTCAGCCTCAACATCGGAATGGCCCTCGGCCTTAACGTGACTCTACGCCACAACGGTTTTGGACTTAGCGTGATCTCACATCACCAACGGCCCTCGGCCTCAGCGTGATTCCACATCACAATGGCCCTGGCCTTAACATCAGAACGGCCCTCAGTCTCAAAATCAACAACGACCCTCGGCCTCAACATCGGAACGGCCCTCGGCCTCAACATCAACAACGGCCCTCGGCCTCATCGTGATTCCACATCACAATGGCCCTCGGCCTCAACATCAGACGGCCCTCGGCCTCAACATGACTCTATGTCATAACGGTTTTTGCCATACATGATTTCACATCACCAAAGGCCCTCAGCCTCAACGTGATTCAACATCAACACAGGCCCTTGGCCTCAACGTGATTCAACATCAACAACGGCCCTCAGCCTCAGCGTGATTCCACATCACAACGGCCCTCGGCCTCAACATCACAACGGCCCCCGGCCTCAACATCAGAACGGCCCTCGGCCTCAACATCAACAATGGCCCTCGACCTCAACATCAGAACGGCCCTCGGCCTCAACATCAACAACGGCCCTCGGCCTCAGCATGAGGACATCACAATGGCCCTCGGCCTCAACATCAGACGGCCCTCGCCCTCAACATGACTCTATGTCATAACGGTTTTTGCCTTACATGATTTCACATCACCAAAGGCCCTCGGCCTCAATGTGATTCTACATCAACAATGGCTCTCGGCTTCAGCGTGATTCCGCATCACAACGGCCCTCGGCCTCAACATCACAACGGCCCTCGGCCTCAGCGTGATTCCACATCACAGCAACCCTCGGCCTTCATCCCTCCGGCATCTTTATTTGATGTCGGGGGCCATCACACTGGCCATCGGCCTTTAGCCCTCCGGCATCTTTATTTGATGTCGAGAGCTATCATACAGGCCCCTCGGCCTTCATCCCTCCAACATCTTTATTTGATGCCGGGGACTATCATACATGCCCATCGGCCTTCATCCCTCCAGCATCTTTATTTGATGTCGGGGGCAATCACACAGGTCCCTCGGCCTTCATCCCTCCGGCATCTTTATTTGATGTCGAGGGCCATCACATAGGCCCCTCGGCCTTCATCCCTCCGGCATCTTTATTTGATGCCGGGAGCTATCATACAGGCCCCTCGGCCTTCATCCCTCCGACATCTTTATTTGATGTCGGGGACTATCATACAGGCCCATCGGCCTTCATCCCTCCGACATCTTTATTTGATGTCGGGGGCAATCACACAGGTCCCTCGGCCTTCATCCCTCCGGCATCTTTATTTGATGTCGAGGGCCATCACACAGGCCTCTCGGCCTTCATCCCTCCGACATCTTTATTTGATGCCGGGAGCTATCATACAGGTAGGGTTGTAAACGAATCAAATAATTTGTGCTCGATTCGTGATTCGAACTCATATAAGACGATTCGAATTCGGAAAATTCAAATACAAATACAAATAAGAATATTAAATTTGATTCGAGTTATTATCAAATACAAATAAGAATATCAGTGTATTCGATTCGAATATTAATCAAATATATTCGATTAATAATAATGGTAATATTAATGTCAATATTAATAATAGTAGTAGTAATAACAAGATAGCAATACCCTCAAAGTGTAACCCATATATACACTTTTGCATACAAATTCTAAGCCTATTTGCAATAAATCACAATATAAATACAAATACAAATCAATTTTATTTTTGTTCAAAGGTCTTTCAAATACAATACAAATAATTATGTATTCGATTTGAATAATAAAATTAGAGTTGTTTGACTTTGATATATACAATTATCAACTTATTTCACACATTATAAGTATAATTTCTAATGTGTGTGTGTTAGTGTTTATTTAAAAAAGTTTAAAATGGATTTATATTTATTAATCATAAAAGTAATTCACTTTAGTATATTGTGTACCATCTAAAAATGCATTGATCCATTAAATTTAAATTCAAAAAACACATATTAAGTCATAGCATGCATTTACAACATAAAAAATATGGAGTATAAAAAGTTTTTTTAGAGTGATATTTGACTAAAATTTAACTTATGCTCAAATCGATTCGATATTCGTATATGATTCGTTAACTATTCGTATTGTTAAACAAATACAAATACAAATCGAAATTAATATTCGTTTCATATTTGAATTCGAATTCGTATTCGAAAAAATTAAACAAATACAAATACAAAATCTCATTATTCGACTCGATTCGGTTCGTATACAACCCTACATACAAGCCCCTCGGCCTTCATCCCTCCGGCATCTTTATTTGATGCCGGGGGCTATCATACTGGCCCATCGGCCTTCATCCCTCCGGCATCTTTATTTAATGTCGGGGGCAATCACACAGGTCCCTCGGCCTTCATCCCTCCGACATCTTTATTTGATGTCAGGGGCTATCATACAGGCCCATCGGCCTTCATCCCTCCGACATCTTTATTTGATGTCGAGGGCCATCACACAGGCCATCGGCCTTCATTCCTCTCGCATCTTTATTTGATGCTGGGAGCTATCATGCAGGCCCCTCGGCCTTCATCCCTCCGACATCTTTATTTGATGTCGGGGGCCATCACGAAGACCCCTCGGTCTCCATCCCTCCGGCATCTGTATTTGATGCCAGGGGCTCTCACACAAGCCCACCTGGCCTTGCACCCCTCTGTCACCTTTATTTGATAACGGGGGGGGGGGGGGGGGGGGGGGTCCTTACAAGCTCCTTAGCCTTTTCATGCAGGATCTAAGGCTGATCTTGGATATCCCCTCAGGAGACGGACACAACCGCCGCTCAACAATCAAGGCCGAAGGGTGCACTCCTTTTGCTTCATTCTGAGGGCATCCGATGTACTCTTTTTCCCTCATTAGGATTTTTTCCCACAGGGTTTTTTCCTAATGAGGTTTTTAACGAGGCATCTCCCCATTGTGGAACAAAAGGCATCACCCCTCGGCGGCTCCTGTTGAAGGCATGCATCACTGTACTCCTGTTTCCCTCGAGAAACTCTCGGCAAAAGGGGTGGGGGACTGGGGGACTCCCCTCGGCAAAACACGCAAATGTTAAAATTTTCTATTTCTCAGCTACAGCAAGCTGAGGCAAGATCACAACGGCAATCTACTCCCCTCGACATGATGCCTTCGACTTACAGAATGCCTCCGGCCACACAATGCCTTCGGCCACATGATGCCTCCGGCCACATGATGCCTTCAGCCACACAAAGCCTTCAGTCAACAAATGCCCTCGGCAAACACAAAAATGCAGATCTCTCACTACTTTACAAACTACAACAAAGAAACACATGCGAACAACACACTCGCACTTCCTTCAAGAAGCCCTCAACCCTTGACATGTGGGGGAATTGAGAAAATGAGGCACCCAACAAAACAGGGGAGCCTTCGGGGCAATCACCACAGCTACTCCTTTTCCCTCAAGTACCTTTTCGGCAAAAGGAGTGGCGGACTCCTGATGGAGTATATGGCCCAGGGACCCCCGTCCCACATACTTTCACTACTACAATCAGGCCCAACAGGCCCAAACGGGCCAAGCCCAACAAAATGGAGCTCTAAGCAGCCCACAATACGCAAAGGGGTGCCTTCGACACCATGGCCGAAGGCTACCAGTGACGGAATCAAGCTCGGAAACATCACAGGAGAACAAGGTTTGAAAGCCAAGCCTTCGGCACATACAACCTTTGGCATAATGGAGCCCCCGATTAGAAGAGCCTTCGGCCCAGCACTCGCCCAGAGACATCACAGATGAACAAGACTTAGCCTTCGGCCAAATAATGCCTTTGGCCATGCGATGCCTTCGGCCACAACAATTCCTTCAGCCACATGCTCCCTTCGGCCACTGAACTATGGACGAAGATTCCTTTTAGAGACAGCCAACCACCGCATTTAATGCGACGTCACATCCACCTACCGCATTTAATGCGGTGCACATACGAGTGCCGGTGCCACCCCGATTGAGGTGACCCCTCGGCCACCAGATTGTTGACACGTGTCCCTATCTAATATTTATTGCTGCTACAAATAGCTGCCCATTTCCCCATTGTAAAGGACAACAAGTTCACATATCGAATATACACTCTCTCTCTTACTTATTTGCTCTGACTTCTCTCTAGTTATTCCCCGCAATAACCCCTCGGATAAGCTACCCCCCGGGTACACTTATCCATCAGGACCATATGGGGAACGAGGATGCTTATTGTCAATACCATGAGAGGAAGGGGCATGCCACCCATACTTGTCGAGCGCTTCAGGTAGCCATCGAGGAACTGATGCAACAGGGTCACTTGGGGAAATATGTGAACCGGAACTCGAATGCCATAGCCCCCCTCAAAAAATCCAAAAGCTTGAAGAGGGACGATCAGCGAGATGCTCAACCACGAAATGATGTATATATACCGCCTAGGGAGGAAGCTGAAGGATCGGGGAATCCAGGAAAGAAGCCCAGGATGGAGGTGAAGGTTATCTTTGGAGGTGGAGAAACTGGAGACACGGCTGCCGAACGGAAGAGGTTCGAACGGAGCCTACTTGTGGCCTCCATCTTTGACTCCCCTCAGAAGAAGGGCAGGATCGAACCAATCACATTCGGTCCTGCGGATCAGTCAGCATCACCAAGTCCGCACAGTGACGAGTTGGTGGTGATTATGTGTATTGATAATCCCCTTATCCACCGAGTGCTGGTGGAAGAGCATTGTGAATGTCATGTACTTACGGACGTTCGAGAGAATGAAGCTAAAGAGAGACTAGCTGACACCCCAGAAAACTCCACTAGCGAGTTTTATAGGAAATTGTATCGACGCGGAAGGGACTATCTCGCTTCTGGTCGAGATTGGAGATGAGGGACACTGAGCGGCTATCTAGATGACATTTGTGGTGGTGAGCATTGAATGCACCCACAATGCCATATTAGGCCGACCCGGATTAGAAGATTTGGAGGCAATTGCTTCAGTCCGGCACTCTTGCATCAAATTTCCAACTGATGCTAGAGTTGGAGTAGCCCGAACTGACCCAGCTACCGCCTGAAGCTGTTATAGGGAGGTGATGAAGAGGATAAATGACCGGGACATGCGGGTAAACAACATCATGGAGGAAACCCGCCGAGCGGAATTTATCGCACGCCCTGAGCCAATCACCTTGTTGGAGTATGTAGAGCTTGACTCACCCTCCGATTGGCAGGTTGTAATTGGAGTGGATTTGTCCCCTGAAATTCAGGAAGGGGTGATTGCAGTACTAAAGGAGTTCCAGGCCCTGTTTGCCAGAGGGTCAGAAGATATGTTGGGCATTGACCCAGAGATTATTTGCCTCGAGTTAGCCGTTCGGCCGGATGTTAAACCGGTCAAACAAAAGAAACGATACCAGGTGCCCAAACGACGAGATTTCACCAAGCGGGAGGTGGCCACATTGCTGAAAATCATGCACATCAGGGCAGTGACCCACATGGCATGGTTGTCTAATGTAGTCCTCGCCCCGAAGGGGCCAACTTGGAGGATGTGCATTGATTACTCTGATCTGAACAAGGCCTGCCTCATGGAACCTTATCCGGTGCCCGAGATTGATTTACTGGTGGATGAAACTGCCGGATGTGAATTGCTGAGCTTCATGGATACCTTCCCAGGGTATCACCAGATCTTTATGCACCCAGATGATGCACAGAAAACAATGTTCGTCACCTCGAACGGGGTATTTTGCTACATTGTCATGCCGTTCGGGTTGAAGAATGTCATGGCCACATTCCAGAGAATGATCGGGATGTTGTTCAAAGAAGTGTTGGGGTCACCATGGAAGCTTATGTGGATGACATCCTGATCAAAAGCAGGAGGAAGGAGGATCACGTTCAGGACACGGAGGAAGTCTTCAGAATCATGAGGAAGGCCAACATGAGGCTAAATCCCAAGAATTGTGCCTTCGCAGTTAAAGGGGGCAAATTCTTGGGATATATGATGAGTGAACGGGGGATTGAGCCTAATCCTGAAAAAATCAAGGCGATAATGGAAATGGAAGCACCCAGGAACCTGAAGGAGGTTCAGAGGTTGACCGGTCAGCTAGCCGCATTGAGCAGGTTCCTTTCCAAATTAGCCGATCGGGCAATCCCATTTTTCCAGGTCATGAAAAAGGCCAACCCGTTCGAGTGGACAACAGAGTGTCAAACGGCTTTTGAAGATTTCAAAACCTACCTGTCTTCCCCCCCGGTCCTGACCAAGGCTGATCCAGGGGAGCATTTGTATATGTATCTCGCAGTGGCCGATCTTGTTGTCAGTTTGGTATTGTTGAAGGAAATCGATGGGTTTCAACGGCCGATCTATTTTGTCAGCAAGGCCCTGAATGGCCCCGAAACACGATACACCTTGATGGAGAAAACCATTCTGGCCTTGATAGCTGCTATCAAACGTCTGGCACCATATTTTCAGGCCCATCCAGTAACTGTTTTTACTACTCAACCGCTCGCCACCATCCTGAGGAACCCGATGGGCAGTGGACGCATTATCAAGTGGTCACTCCTGATCGGGCAGTATGAACAAGTAGTCCTTGATCCGGTTTCCCGGATAGAAAATGCTGAGACAGATGTTCTATCAAAGCTCGAGAATGCCGCACTGGACGATCGGGCTCAGCTCATTCCTACACACATCCAACGATTGGCCCACCAGGAGACGCTGCCTACACCAGCTACGATGGTCCTTTGGGTGGAGGCTATATCCTATGCCGTTCCTAGTTGGGTCATAGGCATGACAAACTATCTGAAGGACGGATCCCTCCCTGCAGACAAGAACTCGGCATACAATGCCAAATGCATCCAGAGGAAGGGCCCCATGTTCGAGCTGGTAAATGGACAATTGTACAAAAAGACATTCAGGGGACCGTACGTAAAATGTCTCCCACGCGGTCTCGCGGCAGCGGTAATGGAAGAAATTCACCAAGGAATCTGTTCGAGCCATCAAGGTCCAAAAACTCTTGCAAGAAAAATCATCTTGCAAGGTTATTACTGGCCAACCATTCAGCAGGACTGTTTCGAGCATACAAGGAAGTGTAAAACCTGTCAGCAATACGCCCCGGTGCCCGGACGACCGACAAGTTTTTATACACCAATGACTACAACATTGTCGTTCACTAGGTGGGGGATCGACTTGCTAGGGCCCCTACATCATTGTGGGGATTGACTAATTCACCAAATGGGTGGAGGTCGAACCTTTAACCAGCGTCACAGACTTTCAGTGCCAGAAGTTTGTCTGGCAGAACATCATTTGCCAGTTCGGCCTCCCAGAGCAGATCATCACCGACAATGGCAGGCAGTTCGTGAGCAAGAGCTTTGAGCAGTACCTGACCAAGTGGGGCATAAAACACTCTAGGGAATCAGTGGCCTACCCCCAGGCGAACGGGCAGGTCAAGAATATGAATAGAACGATCATGGACGGGATGAAAAAGAAACTCGAAGAATACTCCTCGTCATCGTCTGATCAACTAAACTACATATTACAGACTTACCGAACGACCCCCAGGACAACTATTGGGGAAACACCGTTCGCTCTATCATACGGATTCCAGGACAAAGTCCCAAGTTCTCGTACCAACGTACCGAACAATCCATTTTGACCTCGAACGTAACGAAGACACCTTGCGGGCAGAACTGCACTTCATTGAAGAAAGAAGGGACTTGGCCACAAGACGAATGGAAGAATATCAACGAGCAACCCGGAGATACTTTGATAAGCAGGTCAAATTACGATCCCTAGAAGTGGGAGATCTGGTCCTCAGAAAAAGGGAGAAAATCAAGCCGCTCGAAAGCGGGAAGCTAGCGAAGAACTGGGAAGGCCCCTATCAAGTTTGGAAAAAGTACGCAACAGGGACGTACAGCCTCAGAACAACTGAAGGCCGTTCGGTGGGAACCTAGAACGTTGAGCATCTTCGTAAATTTTATCGATAAAAATGGTTGTTGCCACCTCTTGTAAAAAACCCAGAGGGAGACATAACTTCATGTAGCCACAAGTATGGATGAATTGTCGAATAGACTGGTCAAAACCAGATGAATCGAACGAGGGAATCGAAACTATGGCTTAAAGCCTAATCTCGACTACAAGTATGGGCGAATCATTCTAGATGACCGAACGAAGGAACCTTACTACGGTCTGGAGAAGAGCCACCATTTCAACTCAGTTTTGGTCTTACGTTCCGGATGACCAAACAGGGGGTTTTAGGCTAGTTTGGGAGATGGTGTGAAACCATCAGTATGGAGGAACCGTCGAACAGACTGGTCAAACCCAGATGGATCAAACGGGGGAATCGAAACTATGGTTTGAAAGCCCCATCTCGACTGCAGGTATGGGCGAATCGTTATGGACGACCAAACGAAGGTACCTCACTACGGTCTGGAGAAGAGCCACCATTTCAACTCAGTTTTGGCCTTACGTTCTGGAGAACCGAACAAGGTTTTTAGGCTAGTTTGGGAGATGGTGTGAAACCAACAGTACGGACGAACCGTCGAACAGACTGGTCAAAACCAGATGGATCGAACGGGGGAATCGAAACTATGATTTGAAATCTTGTCTCAATCATTAGCTTAGATGAACCACGATGACTAGTTCGGAGGGCCAACGAGCCACGATGACTAGATCGAAGGGTCGAATCCTAGCTCTGATTTTGGAGACGAGTCGCCATTTCAGCTTCACAAATGAATGAACCGTTCCGGAAAGACCAAACGGGGAACCTTACATGTTAGCTTGGAAATGAGGACATCTCAACCAGAAGTATGGACGAACCGTCAGACAGACTGATCAAAACCAGATGGATCGAACGGGGGAATCGAAACTATGGTTTGGAAGATGACATGTATTGACCGATCGGCATAGCTAAACAAAGGTCATGATCGGAAGAACACAAGACAAATAAAGGGAACTTGCACAAACAGAAAAATGAACTCTTTGTATTCTTCGGAACTACTGTCCGGAATGTACAGAAGATGAAAAATCCTAAGTATAAATTACAAGGGAGAACTATGTTTAATTGGCCTTGGAAGAATCCGATTTGGAGTTAGACTCTCCACCACTTGCTGTCTCATTGGCTCGTTTTGCTCGCTCTTCCATAACCCGTTCGAAACTGTTGATAAAACACCTGGAGAAGCCCAGGACCTCAGGATCGAACGACATTGAGAAATGTTTCATGATCAGATCGATATTCTGATCGACAATGATATCCATGCTCTGAATAAGCGTGTCGTCAAAAAGGGCCTCCACAAGCGCTTTCCCCTCGGGAGTCTTGTCAAGGAGCTCTATCCTAGCCTTTAGGGGATACTCACTCTCCCGAATAACCCGACTGAGATGCGGAGCAAGAAACTCTCGAGCGGTATTTTCCAGCGCAATATTCAGGCCTTTGTCACGCTGAAAATCAATGACTGTCTGTTGTGTGAGCTTGGAAGCATCAACAGAAAAGGTAGTAGGAGTATCCTTCTCCTTACCCGTTCGGACTTTGACCCTGACATCTTCAACGGCCTTTAACTTGGATTTGAGGAAACTAATCTCCCAATCACGCCGCTTAACCCTCTGTTCGCTCTCAGCCAGCTCAACAGCATCCTTATTCCCTTTAGAAGCCTGATCCTGCAGATCGGTGGCCATCTTGCGAGCAACTGCTAGAAGCATCTGGGCATCATCTCGTTCTTGGGCCATATGCGCCATGTCACGATGAGCTGCAAGAAAGGCCTTGTGATAGTAGACCCCATCATGGGGGAGGAGTCACAACATGAGAAATGGGAATACAATTGTCTAAAGAGAGGATGAACCGGGAAATTAAAAACACCTTGATATTCTCCAAATGACCTGCCTCGATCAGATCATGATAGTGGGTCAGATGTGTGAAGCTGGGCAAAGCCTTCAAGGCCATCGAGCACCACAGCGAGGTGGACGTTTGCCCAAAGAGGGTTTTGCTCTCTAGTTGGGGATCAATACCAGAGAATTCCAGCCGATCGGAAGTCTCGGCATTCGTTGTAGCAGGCATGATCTTGTTGGAAGAGGAAGGGGAGCACCCATTCTTGGCTGAACCGGATCAGAACCGGTCAAGTCCACCACATCATCCGGACAGGATCTCTTCTGAGACATTTCTATGGTACCTCATGGCTGAGGTTGTTGGACGAGCTTACCACTATTCAAGGTAAGCTTGCCTTTTCCTTTCCCAACCGGGGGAGACAAACTAGATGAAGGACCCTGACGTTTCGTATCGGACGGGAACAACGTGCACAAAAAAGATTGTCAGAAGGCCATCACAACACAAAGCAACGCGCCGAACAGCAATTGAAAATGGGAAGTACCAATGCCGACAGCAAGCATCTTGGCGGGCATAACATAAGCCTGTGTATTTGGGGAACCCGCCAGACGCAGTGACTCAGCCTGGTTTTGCAGAACGGTATCCAGAACCGGCTCCTTGTCCCGAACGGGGTACGAGTTCCACATGTCAGGAAATGGAAGCGGTTCACCCACGTGAACAAACAAAAAACGTTCCTGCCATTTCTCAGGAGGTGTGGGATTATCTGTGAAAAGCTGACGGAAGGGCTGAGCGGTCAGTCGTTGGTACCCAGTGGTCCAGTATGGCTCATATCTATAATGGAATAGAAACAAGTCTACATTCGGAGGAATCCCCAAATCATGGCACCGGATGATAAATCATGCGAGGATGCGATAAGCACTAGGAACGAACTGCGCCGGAAGCATCGAAAGCCAGAGTAGAAGTCTATGACGAACGGGTGCAAAGGAAAGCGAAGACCGGCGACCATAGCATCCAGATGCACCAACACATGCCTCGGTCAGTGCCTCATCGGATGTCGAATGAAGCCACTATAAAATTGCCTAGGTGACGGTAAAATATGGGCCAATTGTCGATCGACATCTGCTGGAAGACGCTGACGTTGCTTCCGGATGCAATAGAAGTTTAACGGAATGCATGGAGGCCGCTCGGGCATTCCACGCTTGTATTTTTCAAGATCCTCTCCCTCGAGACACCCATCATTGGGGAGGGACTGTTCGGCCTCCGGTGGAACAGGAGAATTGGTGAGAGATTCTGAAGACTGAGAGGGAGAATTGGCTGCCTGACCACTTGGGCCGGCCTTTCCCCTTGAAGAACGACGGATTAGAACCATGTCTTCCTCGTCTGAAGAAAAGTAATTGGGTATAAATGACGGGAAAAGGAGGTTGTATAATACCTCGAAGAAGAGAAGTATGAAGAATTTCTAGAGAGAGAAAGCTAGCAATAAGGCAATGATTGAAGAAGCAGCAAAAAATGATGAGGTGCCAGCTTCCCCATATTTATATAGGGGGGCACCGTCCTGGAAACAAACCCAGGAAAGACACGTGGTGAAAGCTTAATGGACTACCTCAGAGGTCGCAGAAACCTACCGAATGACCGAGTGGGTGATTCAGGGCCAGCCTAGACCATGTCTAGGAAGTGCAACTGCACAGGGCCCAAACTCTTCAAAGGCCCCACATATTTTACTAGTATAGCACTATGGTATATTAGTAGGTGCATTAATAATTGATTTTTATCCTACATTAGCTTGACTGCACTGCCACAGAGGTAGAGGTAATGTTTCAACATGTTGTTTCTTTCCAGATTTCTTTTATTTTGTTCTTTGTTAAGTAGTACATCATGTTATTTGTTTTTTGCTATTTTACTATGCCTCTTATACTAGAAAATGTAAGAAGACAAAAGCATTAAAGGTATAAAAAGGAGCTATGCTTTAGGGCCTTTTATTCAAATTGAACAGGGTCTTTGATAAGTCAGGACCAACCCTGGGGTGATTCATCTGGGTAATTCAACAGCCAGCAGAATGTCCCGAATGACGTAAGGGCCAGAGAGGGATAGGAAGGGCAGCTATGCAAATCCATACTCAGTCCAAAGGGCTCAGGAGCTCAGTAACACATTTAATGAGAAATTAAGGCTAATCCCGAACGGGGTATCAACAAATGAGAAATTATGGTGTATGGATCTTGCTCGAGTCATATGCGATTGGGGAACCCTGAACGGGACGAAGTTAGTATGGAAAATTGCCAAGTCCAAAAGGCTACATTGGGGAGTTCGAACGGCCAAATGAAAGATAAAGGGAAAGAATGGGAATGAATCATGTAAGAAAATAAGGAAAGATAGACAAAAAAGTATTTTACTCCTCGGCACTGTTGGCCAGAATGTACATTAGAGATCAAAAGAGAAAAGGAAATAGATGAATACACAAAAATATCAAAATAAAACTACTGACCGACATCTTTACTCTTCGACCTCATCGTCCTCTTCTTCATCAGTCTCATCATCAGTTGGGGGCGCAGGCTCCCTACCTGCGGCCCGATCGGCTACCCGCAGTTGATTGCAACGGAACTTCTCAAGTTGAATCAGGAGGACCTTATCCTCGGAAAAATCAATGGTTTCAATCGGCCGGCCAATGAACTGCTCCAGGATCGGCACCACGCCCTCCATGACCCGCTGACAGCCTTCAACATAGGTATTCCTTGCCAAAGCCTCAACCCATTCCTTGCCAACCGCGGTCTCATCGGCCATATTCACCCCCTTCAAGTCGGGTCAGGCCTTGAGGGAGCTGTTCTAATCGCTTCTCGAACAGGGAGCCTGCCCGAGCCGGTCCGTGCTCTTCAGCAGCTTTCGTGAACTCCTCAGAGGATCAGAATTCATTCTATGCTGATGCCCGAACGACAGATAAATCAGCAAATATTTCCCGAGGACGGTACGGGATCTGAGGTTCACTCTCCTTAAAAACGACCTGAGCAGCCTCATCAGCATGAACCTTAGACATAACAGTGGCAAGGTCCACCCGGAGTTGTCCAAGCTCAACCTCAAACTTCTTCTACTCTCAATCAGCAGCCAGAAGCACTTCAGAAGTTGCCTGCTCAACAGACATCCGAGCCCTTATCAGCTCCTCCTCTCTTTCCAACCGAGCAAGCTGGACCTGAACACTATAGTAGCCAGCGTGCAGGACAAAACAGTCATTTACCGAACGGAAACAAAGAAACGAACGGTGGGAATTTACCTTAAAAGTGGTAAGGGTGACCCATGTCTCAGCCTGCTCGACTGACAGCTTCGGGAGGTGGTAATCATTCATCATGGCAGATGTACTCCAGACCTGAGCAGGATGGCACCCACCTTGTTCTATGATCACATGGACCGGGTCCTACAGCGAAATTAGCTCCACGGGCTTGGAATCGGAGGCCTGTCCGGCCCCAACGTTGACAGCATCGAACGAACCCGGGGCATCATTAAAAAGGGGGTTGGTTTGCAGATCCCTGAATTGCTGATCTACCTCCATATAAGCGAAGTTTACCTCCTCAAGAGGCACTTGTCGAAGTGGCTGAGGCTGCTGAACCTCAGGTTGGGCGGTCGATTGGGTGGTCACAGGTTGGGCGGTCGATTGGGAGATGAAAAAAGAAAGGAAAATGTTAGTACCGAGCGGTCTTAGCGTGTGTGAAACAAGCATGGTATGTGAGTTTCTCGCACTTTAGGACCGCCCGGGCCATGGCACTTGGTTTTCAGTCAAGAAGTCTAAGAATTCGGGCGTTACCTATCTGGGCTTCCACAAGCTGAGCAGGGGTTAAGTAATCCATAATGTCAAGTGTCCTGGCCCTTTCCACCGCGATGATTTTTTCTTCTAGCTCCGCAGAAAGGAAGGGCTTGGTGGTTTTGGGCAGGTACGCGTTCCACCTCCGTGGAATAAGACCATCCGGAATAGAGACAAAAAAGAATCAGTATTTCCACCCTTTAATGGAAGTGAGGTTCCCCTTAAAAAGAATCCTCTTCGTTCGGGCACTCACTGCCAGGAACCCATTAGTTTGTTGGGGGCAACCTTGAAAAAATGATGGAAGAGGTCCAAAATGGGTTCCACATCTACATCCTTGCAGCAGCAGATGAACCTGGCAAAGACCCGGTAGGAATTCAGCATTATTTGGGTCGGCAGTACTTGATAATGATTAAAGAGAGCCACAAAGAAAGGGTGCAACGGGAACCTTAACCCGGCCTTGACGGAATCTAGATGCACCACCTCCATACCGGGATGGTGGCGCGGGGGATGGAGGCCAGCATGAAGACGAAAATCGATCGGGTCAAGGATTAGGGCAGGAATGTGGGCTCTAAGTTTGGGCGAGAGTTTTTGCCTCCGATATTTAATGGACCTCAAATCTAGGTGGTGACGAGGGGTGTCGTCAGGAGGGCCTTTCTTTATCACCGTTATATCATTGCCAGATTTCGCACTGTCGGAACCACCACCCGAAGTTTCACTAGAAGAATCGCCGGAGTGCGCGTCTCTGGAACCGCTAGTAAAAGGGGCATCCTCGGCCACATTCTCTGCAGCGGCACTAGTTCCTGCGGTATCATCCAAAGTGGAATTTGTTGGTCCCGGTTATACTGGATACAGTCTAGAGGGGGGGTGAATAGACTGTATTGGTTTTTAGCTTTTTAAGCTAAGTACCAGATTTACAGAATAGCATGTTCTATTGAAAGAACAGACTGGCAGCGGATGGGGTTCTGGTAGGGAGTTCTGTTAGCCTCAGAGAAGCAACAGGCAGTAGGCCTTCTGTTAACTCGTAGAACAAGTTCTGCTGAACACAGATACCAAGTCCAAGGAGTTATACAGTTCTAACTAAGTGCAAGTATTAAAAGCAGTAAGTAAACGACACCAGGGATTTTTATAGTGGTTCAAGGAACAACTCGTTCCTCTAATCCACTGTTCCACTAAGCTGTAAAAACTGCCGTTTACAAAGCCTTAGTCCTAGTACTTAAGAAGCACTCCACGTCTTCTTCAAGTCTAGATGTGTCCTGGGATGCACTGCCTGGCTTCCTTTAACACTGGTCCTTTCACTGAGTTTCCTTGAAGTATCACCACTTCACTACTCCAGTTATTTGGACGTCCTTCTTGTAGCAAGAAGAGTTTCTGTTGAAATAGGGGTTCCTCCAACTAGCTTCGTTACAAAAGATTTGTATGTGATGAGCTTGAAGAGTTGAAGAACACTTGGAACTTTGCTTGAGTTGGAAAGAGTATTTTTCCAACTTGTGCCTTCTCTTGTAGAAGATAATGAGTTTGAATCTCAAGGAGGCTTTTTGCTTTTCAGAGTTTGAATATCTTGCTTGTGGTTAGCAAAAGTTGCAATGTAATCTTGGCAAAAGTTATAGCAAAGTTATCCGGTTGTTCTTCGTAGTGTATCTTTTATACTGAGGTTGTCTTCCCGTTGGAGGAGTAGGAGGACAACTGCATTTAATGCGCGATCAGTTGACTTGACTAGTAGAGCCCGATAAAGTTGGCGGGTTACTATTTTGGGATAAAGTATTCCTGACATTGCGGCCAATCATCTGCAATTACTCTACGTAGCATGGGGTGCATTAAATGAGCATTTAATGCATGCACTGTAGCTTTTCCGTTTCATACTCCTAGCCATTGAAGGAATCTTTTAGTTGACTTCCCGGTTCTTTGAAATTCTTCTAAGTGTCAGACCTTCTGGCGTCTTTGTCTGATAGTAGAACAGAGGAGGTCTGAAGCACTTCTGTTGGGAGTATCCAACAGAGACCCAGAAGGGTTTCTGTCAGAGTCAGGACTAACAGAGATCCTGAGGACTTCTGTTCTGGAGCAGAGAACCAAAGGTCCTCTGTTTTAATAATGCCTAAAGAGGCACTTCTGCTCTTGAAGTCCTTCTGTTCTTGAAGCCCTTCTGCTCCTGAAGGTCTTCTGTCAAGTCGAATACTTCTAAGAACTTTACAAAGGAAAATTCTAAAACATAATTTCTAAAGGGGTACTCTAAAGTCCTAATTAATCTAGCATCATCAAAATCTAATTACAATTATTCCTTACAATTTCCCCCTTTTTGATGATGCCAAAACCCTTTAACTATTTCCAGAGAAGTGCCTTCACCATAAAAAGATTAAGTTTAAAAACTTCCATTAAAATCTTGGTGGGCAACTTGGCATAGGAAAATAGTAAGAGTACGATACATTCAGATAGCAGAATATAACAGAAATAAACAAACACAAGCAGAAGGCAAAAAGACAAGAATTTGAGGAAAAGCACTTCAAAGTAAGAAGGCAGAGATGTGATTTTATTAGATAGATATTACAGAGTTTAGGCCTTACACATTCTCCAGATTAGCTGCCTGTAGAGCTTCTTCCTCTAGTCTTTGAAGCCTGAGCAGTTCTTCGTTTATTTCAGCTATGATTTTGAACAGAATTCCAGACCTTTGATAAGATGCCCATATTGGAGAAAGCTTACAGTCCAAATAGTTGAGGACACCTTCATGTATGGTCTTTCCTGGGACAATGTTCTTCTTGTACCATTCTTCTGCTTCTTCAAGTGATCCCCCATACCTAACTCTGACAACACCATCTTTGTCAAATAGAGGTGCTGTTGTTGGGTAGGAGTCATTTTAGCTTTCATCTCTTCAAATTGAGCTCTGTCAATGTTCTGAGAGCCACCCAATCTCCACTCAGTGAAGTTGAAAACTTTCTTCTTCTTGGTGCTCTTCTTTACTGGAGATGGGGGTCTAGGTATGCCTGCTGCTCTTTTCTTTTGTAGGGCAGCTTCAAAGTAGGGACCCGGATCTACTGCAGGCTCATCAGAGGAGGGTGGCCTGGTAGGAGTTCTGTGGGACCTAGTCCTGGTCTGTTGAGGGTCCTCTTCCCCCTTTTTGGCATCGTTCAGATCTTCAATCATAAGACTGATCTTCTGGAATTCTGAGGCCTGGGTTGAGGCTATCTGCTCCAGGGCCTCTGGTAGTGTCTGGGTGACAGAGGTAAGGCCTTCAATGAGACCTTGCTGCTTCTGTATGGCAGAGAAGATGTCCTTGTTATTGGCTTCAAGGAGCACCATCTTCTGATAACGATCTCTGTCAGTAGACAGAAGTGCATGAGCATGTTCTTGATGAGTTCTGCACATTGCCTCAATAGTAGTCAGGTGCCTCTCTGTCCTGGCATCAGATTCCTTCAGAGCTTCAAGATGCTCTGAGATATTGTGAATAGCATGGCCTTGACTCAAGAGAGTCTGTTGAAAGATAGATAGAGTGTTGTGGATGCCTACCACTTCTGTTGACAGGGCATCAGTTCTGGCAGTTGATGAGGCTATGAAGTTGTTGAGAGTTCCTGTGAGGTTCTCAAAACGATCAGAGATGAACTGCATACCTGAGTTTAGATTGTCATTCACATGAGCAAGGTGCCCATAGTGTTTGTCATTGATCTCAATCAGTTTGTTCAAGCCTTGGAGGATCTGTCCTCCAAATTCTTCAGCAGATTCAACAAATTTGTTGAAGGGGACGTTGTTCTGTTTTCCATCAGGTTGAGGCATCTCTAGACCTCTTCCCTTAGGCAAAGGATGATGCTCTTGGACAGATGAAAGAGATTGGACAGCCTGTTCATGTTCCAGTTGAGTCAGAGGAGGGGTCTTCTGTCTCTTGGATGTAGCTTGATAAGACTTGCTGACCATGAATCCATCCATGTCAGATGAATCTTCATAAGAGGAGTATATGGGTATGGTGTTCCTGATGACCTTCTTTTTCTTTCTGAAGGAGGGATTGGGGGCAGTAGAATGCCTAGAATTCCCTTGGGGTGCAGAGATGGGGGAGACAATTGTAGGGTCAGAATCCCTGAGAAACCATACAGGTTTAAGGTTCTCTGCAGGTTGTTGTGGAGGTGAAGATTCTGGAGGAGGAGATTGATGATCAGATTCAGAGGATGAGGAGGAAATCTGTTGGGGTAAGGGGATCTGGTGCTGGGGTGAAGAGTGAACAGGTGAAGCATTCTGTTGAGGGGGGGGATGGTGGAGGTGAGGGTGAACGGTTTCTGAAAGGAACAATTGCTCTGCAGGGAGATGCAATTTTCTGTTTGGGTGAATGAGGAGGGGTGGGGGTTTCCTGTTTAGGAGATAAAGGTTCAGGGTGTTCTGGTGGAGGGGTTCTGGTGCTGGAAGGAGGTGAGGGAATGTGGGGTTCTATTGGGATATTAACAGAGGGGGTTGGAGAGATTACCTCAATGATGTTCTCCTTGAGCAAAGAAGTCCTCCACTCCTTGATATGCTCCATCATTGCTTGCTCTTCTGTCTTGGGTACAGAGGGCTCTCCTGGGTTGAGATGGGGTTGCACAGAATCTGTTGCCATTTTTGTGAACAGCCATTCCTCAAATGCTTCAATTTCTTCCTCTTCTAGAGGTTTGACAGCCTCTTCTGAAGGTGAGGAGATGAGAATGGCCTTCCCTTTGTAGCTCGCCTTCTTCTTCTCAAGAACAGAGTGAAGGAAGTTGAGGGCAAAGCACTTTGAGACATCATCAGTCCCAACCCAGCGCAGAATGGCTTCCTCTTCTGGCTCATAATGGTCAAAATACTGGATGATTTTGGAGAGGGGTCCCATTCTCCACCTTCTCCATTCGAGAACCCGGGTAAACTGTCTGTCTAGCAAGGACAGATACCCTTCTTTGACAGGACTGGGGTGTCCTGTTGAAGTAGACACCCTGTTCTGTTCAGGGGATGCAGCAGAGGTGGGGATCTCTGGTTCCCCCTGAGTGTCTGCCACTCCTTCAGATGCAGAAACCACAGGTTTAGAAACCTTCTTCTTTGGTTTTGTGGTCCTCTTCCTCTTCTGTCCGGCCTTAGGAGGGGCAACAGGTGCTTCCCCTTCGGTCTTCTTCTTCTTCTTCTTCTTCTCCTCAGCAGAAGGGGCTACAGAGAGAGGTTTCTGTACCTTCTCTCCCTGTTGTCTCTTAGCCTCAAGTTGAAGCTGTCTCTTCATCTCAGCCTTTATGGCTTTCTCCCTATTTGGAGAAGCAGTCAAGAAGATTACCTTGGTGTGATCCAAAGTTGAAGCCTTCCTCAAGTGTACTCCTTGTTTGAGAAGCACTTCTGAAATCAGTAGCCCATGTCCTAGCTTCCCAGAATAGAGGCTAGTTTTTGGGTTCTTCTTCTTGATGACTTCAATCAGGGACTTCACCATGACTTGTCCCCAATTGATGTTCACCTCATGATGCACTGCATACAGGGCCTTTGCATTGGCAGTTGTGACATCATCTGTGGAGGAGTACTTGCACCATAAACATTTGTGGAAAATGTTTATGAGTCTCTCAAATTCCCTCTTGAGCAGGTTCTTCTTGATGTTTACCTTCTCTACTTCTTCCCCTTTTCTGCAGAACTTCTTCTTGAATTCTGTCAGAGGGATGTCAGTATCTTCCAAATCGAGTAGAGAGCCCCTTCCTTCCTCTTGCTGAATGTTGAAAATGTTGTTGATGACGTCAGCATCAATCAACACCTCTTCTCCTTGGACGATGGAGGAGATGACTTCATCCTTGAAGGATGCGTTGAGATAGAACTCAACGGTGTCCACGTTGCTGTAGGCTTCATAACCATGAGAGATGATCTTGCTCATTTGACATTTAGATAGACCATCAACAATGGCGGTCATCCGCTCCTTTTTCTCTGCGAACCTGGGTAGTACTTCCAGTTCGCATCTCAAGCCAGTCAATACATTCTCCAGGAGGGTTGCCTTTTGTTCCTTTGAGAGATCGGAGAAGCTCAAGAAAGCCATGGAGTTTATTGCGGTCAGAAAGTTTTTGGAGAGATAAGAGTTCAAAAGCTTGAGAGTTATGAGAGCAGTAACGGTTTAGGTTTGCGAAAGGGGGTTTTATGGATATGGGTTAGTGGACGTTTGAGATAATTTACGGTTCCAAGATACCAATAAATGTAAAAAGGGGCGCAGTAAATAAACGGGGGCGCAGTAAATTTTATACGGCTTGATACCGTTTCAAGGGTAAAAGGGTAAAAGACCTTTAATAATTTACTAGGTCACCCGGTTTACAAGATTTTCTAAGTCCACCACCTTCTGATAGACAAGAGAGGGTCTTTCTGTAAGAAGGGGGGTTTCTGTTGTTGAGGTGTTCTGCCAGGGTAGGGACCAGAAGAGGATGACAGAGGGGGTTAACAGAAGGGGTTCTGCTACAGGAATTCTGTCAACAGCAAATGAGCAACAGAGGGCCTTCCTTTTCATCTTTCCCTTGGAATCTCATCCATCATTCCCAATTCCTCTCTCAGTTTGTTGAACCTAGCCTCAGGAAGAGGCTTTGTCAAGATATCTGCAAGCTGGTCTTCTGTTGGCACATGTTCCATGCAGATGTGCTTCTTTTCAACATGATCTCCGATGAAGTGATGTCTGATCTCAATCTGCTTTGTTCTGGAATGAAGAACTGGATTCTGAGTGATAGCAATGGCACTGGTGTTGTCACACAACAGCTTGATCTCCTTTGCTTGAATTCCATAGTCCTTCAGTTGTTGCTTCATCCAGAGTAGCTGAGCACAGCAACTCCCAGCTGCAATGTACTCTGCCTCAGCTGTACTTGTTGAGATGGAGTTCCGCTTCTTGCTAAACCAGGAAACAAGCCTTCCTCCTAGCAATTGGCAGTGACCAGAGGTGCTCTTTCTGTCTAGTCTGCAACCTGCAAAATCTGAGTCAGAATAACCAATTAGTTCAAAGTTACCTTCCTTTGGATACCATAGGCCTGCATTTGGATTTCCTTTGATGTATCTGATGATTCTTTTTGCAGCACTTAAATGGCTTTCCTTGGGCTTTGATTGGTATCTGGCACAGATTCCAACAGAGAATGAGATGTCTGGTCTGCTTGCAGTTAGATACAACAGAGATCCTATGATTCCTCTAAATGTTGTTGCATCTACATCCTTTCCTTCATCATCTGGACCAATTCCTTGTGAAGTGTTCATGGGAATCTTCACTGATGATTTGTCTTCCACTCCAAACTTCTTGATTAGATCTCTGGTGTACTTCCCTTGATTGATAAAGATCCCTTCTGGAACTTGTTTGACTTGAAGTCCTAGGAAGTAACTGAGTTCTCCCATCATACTCATTTCAAATTGACTCTGCATTACTTGAGAAAATTTCTTGCACAGTTCTGGATTAGTACTACCAAATATAATGTCATCAACATATATTTGTACTAACAGAATATGATTAGCAACAGAGATTTGAAATAGAGTTTTGTCAACCTTTCCTTTAGTAAACCCATGGTTCACTAGGAAAAGGGACAATGTGTCATACCAGGCTCTGGGAGCTTGCTTAAGACCATAGAGGGCCTTTTTAAGCTTGTAGACACAAGAAGATTGAGTAGGAATGACAAAACCTGGTAGTTGTTCCACATAAACTTCCTCTTCAAGATCTCCATTCAGAAATGCACTCTTGACATCCATCTGGTAGACCTTGATGTTGTTGTAGGCAGCATAGGCTAGGAAGATTCTGATGGCTTCAAGTCTGGCAACTGGTGCAAAGGTCTCATCAAAATCTATTCCTTCTTCTTGACAATATCCTTTAGCTACTAGCCTTGCTTTGTTCCTTACAATGTTGCCATCTTCATCAGCTTTGTTCTTGAATACCCATTTGGTTCCAATGACATTCTGGTGCTTTGTTCCTTTCAAACTGAGTGAGCTCTTCTTGCATAGCATTGATCCAATCTGAGTCTGCAAGAGTTTCTTCAACTGTCATAGGTTCCATCTGAGGTATATAGCAGGCAAGCATTGCTTCTCTCCTTGATGTGGATCTGGTTTGAACTCCACTTATGATTTGACCAATCACTTGGTTAGGAGGATGATCTCTTAACCATGTTAGGTCTGGTTCTGTCAGCTGCTGTCTTGGTCTCTCTGGTTCCTCATCTTCAGAGTCTTCACCTTCATTCAACAGAAGGGGGTTTGGAGCAGGTGTTGGAAATGCAGGGTTGTCTGCCACCTCTTCTGTTGGTTCTGGTGTTCTGTCTTCTATGCTGACTTCCTTGAGAATCTCTGTTACCTCTTTAACAGAGATGCTTTCATCAAACTTCACATGTATGAATTCTTCAACATGTAGGGTCCTTCTGTTGAGTACTCTATAGGCTTTACTGGTGTTTGAGTAGCCTATAAAGACTCCTTCATCAGCCTTTTCTTGAAATACTTTCAGATGCTCCTTTCCATTGTTGAGAATGTAGCACTTGCATCCAAATATATGAAAGTAGCTGATGTTAGGTTTTCTTCCCTTCCAGAGTTCATAAGGGGTCTTCTGGTGATTCTTGTTGATCATGCTTCTGTTCTGAGTATAGCATGCAGTGTTGATTGCTTCAGGCCAATATCTCATAGGCAATCCAGATTATGCAATCATTGTTCTTGCAGCTTCTTTTAACGTTATGTTCCTTCTTTCTGCTACGCCATTCTGTTGAGGGGTTCTGGCGGCAGAAAGTTGATGAAAAGTTCCATTCTGATCACAGAAGTCCTTTATGACTTGGTTGACAAATTCAGTTCCTCTGTCTGATCTGAATGTCTTCACTTTCAAGTTCTTCTCAGTCTGAAGTTGCTTTAACAGAGATGGCAACTTCTGAAGAGTTTCATTTTTCTTTGACAGAAAAACAGTCCATGTGTATCTAGAGTAGTCATCAACCATGACTAAGGTATATTTCTTGCCACTAACGCTTGGAGTCTCAACAGGTCCAAATAAATCCATGTGAATCAGATTTAGAGGACTTGTAGAAAGATCTCCAGCAATGGGTTTGAAGGAATTCTTCACTTGTTTTCCTTTCTGACATGCACTGCAGAGGGTCTCCTTCTTGTACACAATGTCTGGTAGCCCTTCTACAATGTGTTCTCTGGTCAGTTTGTTGATTGTTTTGAAATTCAAATGGTTGAGCTTTTTGTGCCAGTCCCAGCTCAGTTTTGAATCTCCTTTGGCTATTAGGCAAACTCCATCTTTTGCAGTGTTCCAATCAACTACATAGATGTTCTTCTTCCTTGATGTTGTAAGAACCACTTCCTTTGTTGTCTCATGCTTCACATAGCAGAAGTCCTTTGTGAATTCAACAATGTAGCCTTTGTCACAGAATTGGCTAGCACTTAGCAAGTTGAACTTCAGTCCTTTGACATATGAGACATCATCAATGATTATCTGGTTCTTGATCAGCTTTCCTCTTCCTTTTGTTTGACCTTCTTTGTCATTACCTCCAAAGGTAACTCTAGGTCCTTTGCATTTCTGGAACTCTGTTAGGCAACTTCTGTCACCTGTCATGTGCCTGGAGCATCCACTATCAATAAACCATTCTTGTTCAGAGATGGCTCCAGCACACAGTTCCTCATCATCAGAATGAGCCATGAGGCAAAGGTCTTCTGTCTCAGTATCAAGGCAACAGAAGGCCTCATCAGAATCTGAGTCAGAACTGGATTCTGTTTCTGACAGAGGGTCTTTCTCCAGCTGTTCTGTCACAAGTGCCTTTCTCCTCATGGACTTGTCCTCGTACTTCTTCTTTTCTCCATCCTGTCCTTGCTTCTTGGACACTCTAGGATGGGGACAATCAGCCTTGAAGTGACCCGGTTGTCTGCAATTGTAACAGAGAAGCTCTCCACCGCTTTCTGTTGTTTTGACCTTCTGGTATGGCTTTCTGTTGAAAGATGGACTCCTTCCATCTTTGGGATTCTTCATAAACTTTTTGAATCTCCTGGCAAAGGCAGCCATATATTCATCAGATAAAAGTACTGAAGGGTCAAAATCATTTACTATAGATGTGCTGGCAGTGAGGGCTGTAGTGGTCCTTGTTGGTCCCGGTTATACTGGATACAGTCTAGAGGGGGGGGGGGGGGTGAATAGACTGTATTGGTTTTTAGCTTTTTAAACTAAGTACCAGATTTTCAGAATAGCCTGTTCTGTTGAAAGAACAGACTGGCAGCGGATGGGGTTCTGGCAGGGAGTTCTGTTAGCCTCAGAGAAGCAAAGGCAGAAGGCCTTCTGTTAACTCGTAGAACCAGTTGTGCTGAACACAGATACCAAGTCCAAGGAGTTATACAGTTCTATCTAAGTGCAAGTATTAAAAGCAGTAAGTAAACGACACCAGGGATTTTTATAGTGGTTCAAGGAACAACTCGTTCCTCTAATCCACTGTTCCACTAAGCTGTAAAAACTGCCGTTTACAAAGCCTTAGTCCTAGCACTTAAGAAGCACTCCACGTCTTCTTCAAGTCTAGATGTGTCCTGGGATGCACTGCCTGGCTTCCTTTAACACTGGTCCTTTCACTGAGTCTCCTTGAAGTATCACCACTTCACTACTCCAGTTATTAGGACGTCCTTCTTGTAGCAAGAAGAGTTTCTGTTGAAACTGAGGTTCCTCCAACTAGCTTCGTTACAAAAAGTGTGTATGTGAAGAGCTTGAAGAGTTGAAGAACACTTGGAACTTTGCTTGAGTTGGAAAGAGTATTTTTCCAACTTCTGCCTTCTCTTGTAGGGAATAATAAGTTTGAATCTCAAGGAGGCTTTTGCTTTTCAGGATTTGAATATCTTGCTTGGTTAGCAATGTGATAGCAAGGTTATGGCAAAGTTGTCCGGTTGTTCTTCGTAGTGTATCTTTTATACTGAGGTTGTCTTCCCATTGGAGGAGTAGGAGGACAACTGCATTAAATGAGCGATCAGTTGACTTGACTAGTAGAGCCCGGTAAGGTTGGCGGGTTACTATTTTGGGATAAAGTATTCATGACATTCCGGCCAATCATCTGCAATTACTCTACGTAGCATGGGGTGCATTAAATGAGCATTTAATGCATGCACTGTAGCTTTTCCGTTTTATACTCCTAGCCGTTGGAGGAATCTTTAAGTTGACTTCCCGGTTCTTTGAAAATCTTCTAAGTGTCAGACCTTCTGGTGTCTTTGTCAGAGAGTAGAACAGAGGAGGTCTGGAGCACTTCTGTTGGGAGTATCCAACAGAGACCCAGAAGGGTTTCTGTCAGAGTCAATACTAACAGAGGTCCTGAGGACTTCTGTTATGGAGCAGAGAACCAAAGGTCCTCTGTTTCAATAAAGCCTTAAGAGGCACTTCTGCTCTGGGAGCCCTTCTGTTCTTGAAGCACTTCTGCTCTTGAAGCACTTCTGTCAAGTCGAATACATCTAAGAATTTTACAAAGGAAAAATTCTAATACATAATATCTAAAGGGGTACTTCTAAAGTCCTAATGAATATAGCATCATCAAAATCTAAATACAATTCTTCCTTACAATTTCCCCCTTTTTGATGATGCCAAAACCCTTTAACTATTTCCAGAGAAGTGCCTTCACCATAAAAATATTAAGTTTAAAAACTTTTATTAAAATCTTGGTGGGCAACTTGGCATAAGAAAATAGTAAGAGTAAGATACATTCAGATAGCAGAGTATAACAAACACAAACAGAAAGCAAAAAGACACAAAATTTGAGGAAAAGCACTTCAAAGTAAGAAGGCAGAGATGTGATTTTATTAGATAGATATTACAGAGTTTAAGCCTTACACATTCTCCAGATTAGCTGCCTGTAGAGCTTCTTCCTCTAGTCTTTGGAGCCTGAGCAGTTCTTCATTTATTTCAGCTCTGATTCTGAACAGATTGCCCGACCTCTGATAAGATGCCCATATTGGAGAGAGTTTACAGTCCAAGTAGTTGAGGACACCTTCATGTACAGTCTTTCCAGGGACAATGTTCTTTTTGTACCATTCTTCTGCTTCTTCAAGAGATCCTCCATACCTAACTCTGACAACACCATCTTTGTCTAGATAAAGGTGCTGTTGTTGGGTAGGAGTCATTTTGGCTTTCATTTCCTCAAATTGGGCTCTGTCAATATTCTGAGAGCCACCCAATCTCCATTCAGTAAAGTTGAAAATTTTCTTCTTCTTGGTGCTCTTCTTGACTGGAGATGGGGGTCTGGGTATGCCTGCTGCCCTTTTCTTTTGTAAGGCAGCCTCAAAGTAGGGAGCCGGATCTACTGCAGGCTCACCAGAGGAGGGTGCTCTGGTAGGAGTTCTGTGAGACCTAGGCCTGGTCTGTTGAGGGTCCTCTTCCCCCTTTTTGGCATCATGCAAGTCTTCTATCATAAGACTGATCTTCTGGAATTCTGATGCTTGGGTTGAGGCTATCTGCTCCAGGGCCTCTGGTAATGTCTGAGTGACAGATGTAAGGCCTTCAATCAGACCTTGCTGCTTCTGGATGGCAGAGAAGATGTCCTTGTTGTTGGCTTCAAGAAGCACCATCTTCTGATACCGGTCTCTGTCAGTAGATAGGAGGGCTTGAGCCTGTTCTTGATGAGTTCTGCACATCTGCTCAATAGAGGTCAAGTGCTTCTCTGTTCTGGCATCAGATTTCTTCAGAGCCTCAAGATGCTCTGAGATATGGTGAATTGCTTGTCCTTGACTCAGGAGAGTCTATTGAAAGATTGACAAAGTGTTGTGGATGCCTACCACTTCTGTTGACAGGACATCTGTTCTGGCAGTTGAGGAGGCAATGAAATTGTTGAGGGTCCCAGTGAGGTTCTCAAAGCGGTCAGAGATGAACTGCATCCCTGAATTCAGATTGTCATTCACATGAGCAAGATGCCCATAGTGCTTATCATTTATCTCTATCAGCTTATCCAAGCCTTGAAGGATCTGTCCTCCAAATTCTTCTGCAGATTCAACAAATCTGTTGAAGGGAATGTCATTCTCTTGTCCATCTGCTTGAGGCATCTCTAGACCTCTTCCCCTAGGTAGTGGGTGATGTTCTTGGACAGATGACAGAGAGTGAACAAGTTGTTCATGTTCCAGTTGAGTCAGAGGAGGGGTCTTCTGTCTCTTGGAGGTGGCTTTGTGAGATTTGCTGATCATGAATCCATCCATGTCAGATGAATCTTCATAAGACGAATAGATAGGGATTCTGTTGCGTACTATCTTCTTTTTCTTTCTCAGAGAGGGATTGGGAGCAACAGAGTCCCTAGAATACCCTTTGGGTGCAGAGATGGGGGAGATAGTTGTAGGATCTGAGTCTCTTAGGAACCATACAGGTTTTAGGTTTCCTGCAGGTTGTTGTGGAGGAGGTGATTCTGGTGGAGGAGATTGATGATCTGATTCTGATGAGGATGAGGAGGAGGAGTTCTGTTGGGGTGAGGGGTTCTGGTGTTGGGGTGAAGAGTGAATAGATGAGGCATTCTGGTGAGTGGGAGATGGGGGAGGTGAAGGTGAGCGGTTTCTGTAGGGAACAATTGCTCTGCAAGGAGATGCAATTGTCATTTTGGGTGATGGAGGAGGGGTGGGGGTGTTCTGTTCAGAAGATTTATGTGAAGGGAGTTCTGGTGGAGGGGTTTCTGTGCTGGTGGAAGGTGAGGGGATAAGTGGTTCTGTTGGAATAGAAACAGAAGGGGTTGGAGAATTTACCTCAATGATGTTGTCCACGAGCAAGGAAGTCCTCCATTCCTTGATTTGCTCCATCATTGCTTGTCCTTCTGTCTTGAGAACAGAGGACTCTCCTGGGTTGAAGTTGGGCTGAACAGAGTCAGTCGCCATCTTGGTGAACAACCATTCTTCAAAGGCTTCAATTTCCCCATCTTCAAGAGGTTTGACAGCTTCCTTTGAGGGTGAAGAAATGAGAATGGCCTTACCCTTGTAGCTGGCCTTCTTCTTCTCAAGGACAGAGTGAAGAAAGTTGAGGGCAAAACACTTTGAGACATCATCAGTCCCAACCCAATTCAGGATTGCTTCCTCTTCTGCCTCATAATGATCAAAGAACTGGATTATCTTGTGGAGGGGTCCCATTCTCCATCTTCTCCATTCAAGGACCCGGGTAAACTGTCTGTCAAGCAAGGACAGATACCCATCTTTCACAGGACTGGGGTGCTCTGGTGGAGTTGGCACCCTGTTCTGTTCAGGAGATGCAGCAGAGGTGGGGATCTCTGGTTCCCCCTGAGTGTCTGCCACTCCTTCAGATTCTGAAACCAGAGGTTGAGCAACCTTTTTCTTTGGTTTGGAGGTCCTCTTCCTCTTCTCTCCTGCCTTAGGGGGGGCAAGAGGTGCTTCCCCTTCAGTCTTCTTCTTCTTCTTCTTCTTCTTCTTCTTCTTCTTCTTCTTCTTTTCTGCCTTTTTAGCAGAAGTGGCTACAGAGAGAGGTTTCTGTACCTTCTCTCCCTGTTTCCTCTTAGCTTCAAGCTGAAGCTGTCTCTTCAGTTCTGCCTTTATGGCTTTTTCCCTATTGGGAGAGGCAGTCAAGAAAATTACCTTGGTATGGTCCAGGGCTGAGGCCTTCCTCAATCTTACCCCTTGTTTGAGGAGCACTTCAGAAATGAGCAGTCCATGCCCTAGCTTCCAAGAGTAGAGGCTCGTCTTGGGATTCTTCTTCTTGATCACTTCAATCAGGGACTTCACCATGATTTGTCCCCAATTGACATGTATCCCATGATGCACTGCATACAGGGCTTTAGCATTGGCCGTGGTAACATCATCTGTGGATGTGTACTTGCACCATAAACATTTGTGGAAAATGTTTATAAGTAGCTCAAATTCCCTCTTGAGCAGGTGCTTCTTTATGTTGACCTTCTCAACTTCTTCCCCTTTCCTGCAGAACTTCTTCTTGAATTCTGACAGAGGGATGTCAATTTCTTCTAGGTCAAGTAGAGAGTCCCTTCCTCCCTTTTGCTGAATATGGAAGATGTTGTTGATGACGTCAGCATCAACCACCACCTTTTCTCCTTGGACAACGGAGGAGATGACTTCATCCTTGAAGGATGCATTGAGATAGAACTCAACTGTGTCCATGTTGCTGTATGCCTCATAAGCATGAGAGATGACCTTGCTCAGTTGGCATTGTGACAGTCCGTCAACAATGGAGGTCATCCTCTCCTTTTTCTCTGTGATCCTGGGGAGTACGTCCAGTTCGCATCTTAGGCCAGTCAAGACACTTTTGAGAAGTGTTGCCTTTTGTTCCTTTGAAAGATCGGAGAAGCTCAAGATGGCCATGGAGTTTACTGCGGTTAGAAAATTCTGAGAGATAAAGATTCAAAAGCTTGAGAGTTATGGGAGCAGTAACGGTTTAGGTTTGCGAAAGGGGGTTTTATGGATATGAGTTAGTGGACGTTTGAGATAATTTACGGTTCCAAGAAACCAATAAATGTAAAAAGAGGCGCAGTAAATACACGGGGGCGCAGTAAATTTTGTACGGCTGGATACCGTTTTTAAGGGTAAAAGGGTAAAAGACCTTTAAGAAGTTACTAGGTCACCCGGTTTACAAAATTTTCTTTTCTAAGTCCACCACCTTCTGTTTGACAAGATAGGGTTCTCTGTAGAGAGGGTTTCTGTTGCATAGGTGTTCTGCCAGAGTAGAGAACAGAAGAGGTTGACAGAGGAGGGTTAACAGAAGGGGTTCTGCTACAGGAATTCTGTCAACAGCAAATGAGCAACAGAGGGCCTTCCTTTTCAACTTTCTCTTGGAATCTCATCCATCATTCCCAATTCTTCTCTCAGCTTATTGAACCTAGCCTCAGGAAGAGGCTTTGTCAGGATATCAGCAAGTTGGTCTTCTGTTGGCACATGTTCCATGCAGATATGCTTCTTCTCCACATGATCTCTGATGAAGTGATGTCTGATCTCAATATGCTTTGTTCTGGAATGAAGAACTGGATTTTGAGTGATAGCAATGGCACTGGTGTTGTCACACAACAACTTGATCTCCTTTGCTTGAATTCCATAGTCCTTCAGTTGTTGCTTCATCCAGAGTAGTTGAGCACAGCAACTCCCAGCTGCAATGTACTCTGCCTCAGCTGTACTTGTTGAGATGGAGTTCTGCTTCTTGCTAAACCAGGAAACAAGCCTTCCTCCTAGCAATTGGCAGTGACCAGAGGTGCTCTTTCTGTCTAGTCTGCAACCTGCAAAATCTGAGTCAGAATAACCAATTAGTTCAAAGTTACCTCCCTTGGGATACCATAGGCCTGCATTGGGGTTTCCTTTGATATATCTGATGATTCTCTTTGCAGCACTTAGATGGCTTTCCTTGGGCTTTGATTGGTATCTGGCACAGATTCCAACAGAGAATGAGATATCTGGTCTGCTTGCAGTCAGATACAACAGAGATCCTATGATTCCTCTGTATGTTGTTGCATCTACATCCTTTCCTTCATCACCTGGACCAATTCCTTGTGAGGTGTTCATGGGAATCTTCACTGATGATTTGCCTTCCACTCCAAACTTCTTGATTAGATCTCTGGTGTACTTCCCTTGATTGATAAAGATCCCTTCTGGAACTTGTTTGACTTGAAGTCCTAGGAAGTAACTGAGTTCTCCCATCATACTCATTTCAAATTGACTCTGCATCACTTGAGAAAATTTCTTGCACAGTTCTGGATTAGTACTTCCAAATATAATGTCATCAACATATATTTGTACTAACAGAATATGATTAGCAACAGAGATTTGAAATAGAGTTTTGTCAACCTTTCCTTTAGTAAACCCATGGTTTATTAGGAAAAGGGACAATGTGTCATACCAGGCTCTGGGAGCTTGCTTAAGACCATAGAGGGCCTTTTTAAGCTTGTAGACACAAGAAGATTGAGTAGGAATGACAAAACCTGGTGGTTGTTCCACATAAACTTCTTCTTCAAGATCTCCATTCAGAAATGCACTCTTGACATCCATCTGGTAGACCTTGATGTTGTTGTAGGCAGCATAGGCTAGAAAGATTCTGATGGCTTCAAGTCTGGCAACTGGTGCAAAAGTCTCATCAAAATCTATTCCTTCTTCTTGACAATATCCTTTAGCTACTAGCCTTGCTTTGTTCCTTACAATGTTGCCGTCTTCATCTTTATTGTTCTTGAATACCCATTTGGTTCCAATGACATTCTGGTGCTTTGGCCTAGGAACAAGTTCCCATACTTTGTTCCTTTCAAACTGAGTGAGCTCTTCTTGCATAGCCTTGATCCAATCTGAGTCTGCAAGAGCTTCTTCAACTGTCATAGGTTCCATCTGAGATATATAGCAGGCAAGCATTGCTTCTCTCCTTGATGTGGATCTGGTTTGAACTCCACTTCTGATTTGACCAATCACTTGGTTAGGAGGATGATCTCTTAACCATGTTAGGCCTGGTTCTGTCAGCTGCTGTCTTGGTCTCTCTGGTTCCTCATCTTCAGAGTCTTCATCTTTATTCAACAGAAGGGGGTTCGGTGCAGGAGTTGGAAATGCAGGGTTGTCTGCCACCTCTTCTGTTGGTCCTGGAGTTCTGTCTTCTATGCTGACTTCCTTGAGAGTCTCTGTTATTTCTTCAACAGAGGTGCTTTCATCAAACTTCACATGTATGGATTCTTCAACATGTAGGGTTCTTCTGTTGAGTACTCTATAGGCTTTACTGGAGTTTGAATAGCCTATAAAGACTCCTTCATCAGCCTTTTCTTGAAATACTTTCAGATGCTCCTTTCCATTGTTGAGAATGTAGCATTTGCATCCAAATACATGAAAGTAGCTGATGTTTGGTTTTCTTCCCTTCCAGAGTTCATAGGGGTCTTCTGGTGATTCTTGTTGATCATGCTTCTGTTCTGAGTATAGCATGCAGTGTTGATTGCTTCAGCCCAATATCTCATAGGCAATCCAGATTCTGCAATCATTGTTCTCGCAGCTTCTTTTAGAGTTCTGTTCCTTCTTTCTGCTACGCCATTCTGTTGAGGAGTTCTGGCGGCAGAAAGTTGATGAAAAGTTCCATTCTGATCACAGAAGTCCTTTATAACTTGGTTGACAAACTCAGTTCCTCTGTCTGATCTGATTGTCTTCACTTTCAAGTTCTTCTCAGTCTGAAGTTGCTTTAACAGAGATGGCAACTTCTGAAGAGTTTCATTTTTCTTTGTCAGAAAAACAGTCCATGTGTATCTGGAGTAGTCATCAACCATGACTAGGGTGTATTTCTTGCCACCAACGCTTGGAGTCTCAACAGGTCCAAATAAATCCATGTGAATCAGATTTAGAGGACTTGTAGAAAGATCTCCAGCAATGGGTTTGAAGGAATTCTTCACTTGTTTGCCTTTCTGACATGCACTGCAGAGGGTCTCTCTCTTGTACACAATGTCTGGTAGCCCTTCTACAATGTGTTCTCTGGCTAGTTTGTTGATTGTTTTGAAATTCAAATGGTTGAGCTTTTTGTGCCAGTCCTAGCTCAGTTTTGAATCTCCCTTGGCTATCAGGCAAACTCCATCTTTTGCAGTGTTCCAATCAACTACATAGATGTTCTTCTTCCTTGATGCTGTAAGAACCACTTCCTTTGTTGTCTCATGCTTCACATAGCAGAAGTCCTTTGTGAATTCAACAGTGTAGCCTTTGTCACAGAACTGGCTAGCACTCAGCAAGTTGAACTTCAGTCCTTTGACATATGAGATATCATCAATGGTGATCTGGTTCTTGATCAGCTTTCCTCTTCCTTTTGTTTGACCTTCTTTGTCATTACCTCCAAAGGTAACTCTGGGTCCTTTGCATTTCTGGAACTCTGTTAGGCAACTTCTGTCACCTGTCATGTGCCTGGAGCATCCACTATCAATAAACCATTCTTGTTCAGAGATAGCTCCAGCACACAGTTCCTGCAAGATCAAAAGAAAGATTTAGGTACCCAAGCAATGCTGGGTCCTGGGGGGTCATGGAGTCTGGGTAGTTGGTACCATTTTGGTCTCATCAAGTGAAACCTTGGTGGGTGGTACCCATTGTCCACCTGGTAGTTGTAGTAGACAGAAGTGTGATTCACTTTGGGCAGATGCTTGTGAGGGTCATGCTTCCTGTTTACATACTTTTGCATAGCTTTCTTTGTTGGAAAGAAGTCCCATATACTATCAAGAGCAGAGGGACGGTTAACCTTGGGCTTCTGAAGTTGACCAGCCAACCTCTTCTGCCTGAAGTTAACTCTCTCTTGATATTTGCCCTTCTGGTGATCATTTCTGGCACGATTGACATGAGGTTGTCTGTCAATGAATGGTCTTTTATTTTTGTTATTCTGAAAACCTCTTCTGTTGTTAGGTTTTCTGCCAGGTTCATTATTTTTCAAAAAGGGTTTCTGTTGAACCTTTATCTTACCCTTTTCTGGTCTGACTTCCTCATGGACAACCTTGGTGCCAGATACACCAGCTTGACAGATGGGGCTAGAAATCAGTGGCTCTATGACCTTGTCTGCCTTAGCAACTCTGGTGCTAGGCATTACAGAAGGCTCACCTGATTCTGTTGAGCCATAACCAAGACCAAAACCAGTGCCAATTAGTTGATCAAGCACAATCTTTTCCATGGAAGACTGGGCCTTCTGGTAAGCTTTGTACTTAATCTCGAGAGGCTCTATTTCTCTTATTCTCTTAAGAAGAGAAACATTTTCAGTCTCCAGCTGATCTCTTTCCTCAATTAGAAGATTGATTTTGATCTCAACCTCCTTCTTTAAGTCAAGAATTTCAGCTTTTAACTTACTGTTTTCTTCTGTTACAGAAGAATAAGTGGCTTGTATGGCCTTAAACTCTTCCCAAAATTCTGACATTGAATCAGAATCAAAAGCTAAGCCTACCGAAGAAAAACTAGATTCAGAAGTAGAGGTTACCTCATCATCAGAATGAGCCATCAGGCAAAGGTCTTCTGTCTCAGTATCAAGGCAACAGAAGGCCTCATCAGAATCTGAGTCAGAACTGGATTCTGTTTCTGACAGAGGGTCTTTCTCCACCTGTTCTGTCACAAGTGCCTTTCTCCTTCTGGAGTTGTCCTCGTACTTCTTCTTTTCTCCATCCTGTCCTTGCTTCTTGGACACTCTAGGATGGGGACAATCAGCCTTGAAATGACCAGGTTGTCTGCAGTTGTAACAGAGAAGCTCTCCACTGCTTTCTGTTGATTTGACCTTCTGGTATGGCTTTCTGTTGAAAGATGGACTCCTTCCATCTTTGGGATTCTTCATAAACTTTTTGAATCTCCTGGCAAAGGCAGCCATATATTCATCAGATAAAAGTACTGAAGGGTCAAAATCATTTACCTTAGATGTGCTGGCAGTGAGGGCTGTAGTGGTCCTCTCTTCTGGTACATCTTCCTATTCTTCAATCATTTCAAACTCATGAGCTTTGAGATCTGAAATGAGCTTATCAGTGGGATAAGTCTTCACATCCTTGCTGGCTTGGACAGCAACTACTTTCATCTTCCATGCTGAGGGCAGTCCCCTCAACACCTTCAGGTTGATCTCCTTGGTTGTGAGATCCTTGCCAAGCTCAGAGATCTCTCCAGTGAGAGTGAGGAGCCTGTCATACATCTTGGAGATGCTTTCACCAGGGAGAAGTTTGAAGTCATCAAACTTCTTGTTGGCTATGGTAAGTTTGTTGTCCTTCTCTTGCTCATCACCAGCTCCAATGAGCTCAAGAGTATCCCAGATCTCCTTAGCAGTCTTGCACTTCTTGATTCTGTTGAAGTACCTATCATCAATGGACTTGTAGAGGATGTCCTTGGCAATATTGTCTAGGTTGTACTTTCTCCTCTCTTCAGTGGTCCATTCTGACTTGGCTTTGTTAATCATCTGGGGTCTGGTATTGTCTATGGCATGTTCAGGGTTGACCTTCTGGAAGCTAGTGAAGGGGCCAATATCTAGAACTTCCCACATCTCATCATGCAGGGCACAGAGATGTGCTTTCATCCGGATCCTCCAGTCATCAAACTTTAGATCTGAAAACATAAGATTCTTGGACAAGGAGTGATCCATTATATCAGATAGAAATGAGGTAAAACAGAAAAACAAGTGGATCTTTGTTCAACAAATAACCTAAAAGATTATTAGAACAAGGAGGCTCTGATACCACTTGTTGGTCCCGGTTATACTGGATACAGTCTAGAGGGGGGGGGGGAGTGAATAGACTGTATTGGTTTTTAGTTTTTTAAACTAAGTACCAGATTTTCAGAATAACCTGTTCTGTTGAAAGAACAGACTGGCAGCGGATGGGGTTCTGGCAGGGAGTTCTGTTAGCCTCAGAGAAGCAAAGGCAGAAGGCCTTCTGTTAACTCGTAGAACCAGTTCTGCTGAACACAGATACCAAGTCCAAGGAGTTATACAGTTCTATCTAAGTGCAAGTATTAAAAGCAGTAAGTAAACGACACCAGGGATTTTTATAGTGGTTTAAGGAACAACTCGTTCCTCTAATCCACTGTTCCACTAAGCTGTAAAAACTGCCGTTTACAAAGCCTTAGTCCTAGCACTTAAGAAGCACTCCACGTCTTCTTCAAGTCTAGATGTGTCCTGGGATGCACTGCCTGGCTTCCTTTAACACTGGTCCTTTCACTGAGTCTCCTTGAAGTATCACCACTTCACTACTCCAGTTATTAGGACGTCCTTCTTGTAGCAAGAAGAGTTTCTGTTGAAACTGAGGTTCCTCCAACTAGCTTCGTTACAAAAAGTGTGTATGTGAAGAGCTTGAAGAGTTGAAGAACACTTGGAACTTTGCTTGAGTTGGAAAGAGTATTTTTCCAACTTCTGCCTTCTCTTGTAGGGAATAATAAGTTTGAATCTCAAGGAGGCTTTTGCTTTTCAGGATTTGAATATCTTGCTTGGTTAGCAATGTGATAGCAAGGTTATGGCAAAGTTGTCCGGTTGTTCTTCGTAGTGTATCTTTTATACTGAGGTTGTCTTCCCATTGGAGGAGTAGGAGGACAACTGCATTAAATGAGCGATCAGTTGACTTGACTAGTAGAGCCCGGTAAGGTTGGCGGGTTACTATTTTGGGATAAAGTATTCCTGACATTCCGGCCAATCATCTGCAATTACTCTACGTAGCATGGGGTGCATTAAATGAGCATTTAATGCATGCACTGTAGCTTTTCCGTTTTATACTCCTAGCCGTTGGAGGAATCTTTAAGTTGACTTCCCGGTTCTTTGAAAATCTTCTAAGTGTCAGACCTTCTGGTGTCTTTGTCAGAGAGTAGAACAGAGGAGGTCTGGAGCACTTCTGTTGGGAGTATCCAACAGAGACCCAGAAGGGTTTCTGTCAGAGTCAATACTAACAGAGGTCCTGAGGACTTCTGTTATGGAGCAGAGAACCAAAGGTCCTCTGTTTCAATAAAGCCTTAAGAGGCACTTCTGCTCTGGGAGCCCTTCTGTTCTTGAAGCACTTCTGCTCTTGAAGCACTTCTGTCAAGTCGAATACATCTAAGAATTTTACAAAGGAAAAATTCTAATACATAATATCTAAAGGGGTACTTCTAAAGTCCTAATGAATATAGCATCATCAAAATCTAAATACAATTCTTCCTTACAGTCCTCTCTTCTGGTACATCTTCCTTCTCTTCAATCATTTCAAACTCATGAGCTTTGAGATCTGAAATGAGCTTATCAGTGGGATAAGTCTTTACATCCTTGCTGGCTTGGACAGCAACTACCTTCATCTTCCATGCTGAGGGCAGTCCCCTCAACACCTTCAGGTTGATCTCCTTGGTGGTGAGTTCCTTACCAAGCTCAGAGATCTCTCCAGTGAGAGTGAGGAGCCTGTCATACATCTTGGAGATGCTTTCACCAGGGAGAAGTTTGAAGTCATCAAACTTCTTGTTGGCTATGGTTAGTTTGTTGTCCTTCTCGTGCTCATCACCAGCTCCAATGAGCTCAAGAGTATCCCAGATTTCCTTAGCAGTCTTGCACTTCTTGATTCTGTTGAAGTACCTATCATCAATGGACTTGTAGAGGATGTCCTTGGCAATATTGTCTAGGTTGTACTTTCTCCTCTCTTCAGTGGTCCATTCTGACTTGGCTTTACTGATCATCTGGGGTCTGGTGTTGTCTATGGCATGCTCAGGATTGACCATCTGGAAGCTTGTGAAGGGGCCAATATCTAGAACTTCCCACATCTCATCATGCAGGGCACAGAGATGTGCTTTCATCCGGATCCTCCAGTCATCAAACTTAAGATCTGAAAACATAAGATTCTTGGACAAGGAGTGATCCATTATATCAGATAGAAATGAGGTAAAACAGAAAAACAAGTGGATCTTTGTTCAACAAATAACCTAAGAGAATATTAGAACAAGGAGGCTCTGATACCACTTGTTGGTCCCGGTTATACTGGATACAGTCTAGAGGGGGGGGGTGAATAGACTGTATTGGTTTTTACCTTTTAAGCTAAGTACCAGATTTACAGAATAGCCTGTTCTGTTGAAAGAACAGACTGGCAGCGGATGGGGTTCTGGTAGGGAGTTCTGTTAGCCTCAGAGAAGCAACAGGCAGTAGGCCTTCTGTTAACTCGTAGAACAAGTTCTGCTGAACACAGATACCAAGTCTAAGGAGTTATACAGTTCTAACTAAGTGCAAGTATTAAAAGCAGTAAGTAAACGACACCAGGGATTTTTATAGTGGTTCAAGGAACAACTCGTTTCTCTAATCCACTGTTCCACTAAGCTGTAAAAACTGCCGTTTACAAAGCCTTAGTCCTAGTACTTAAGAAGCACTCCACGTCTTCTTCAAGCCTAGATGTGTCCCAAGCATTCAGGCTTCGATCTAGTCGGATACTCGGATGCTGACTTTGCTGGTTGCCGGATGGAGCGCAAAAGTACACCGGGAGCCGTCCCATTCTTGGGCGAGAAGCTAGTCTGCTGGTCTTCCAAAAAGCAAAACTGTGTGTCAACATCTACAGCTGAGGCCGAATACGTCGCGGCTGCTTGTTGTTGTTCACAAATATTATGGATGAAGACTCAGCTACAGGACTACGGCTACACATTCCGCCACATCCCGATCTACAGTGACTCTCAAAGCGCCATCGCCATCACAAGCAATCCGGTTCACCACTCCCGCACCAAACACATTGATCTGCGCTATCATTTTATCAAGGATCACGTGGAGAAAGGAGACATAGATATGTACTTTGTAAGCTCAGACTTCAACTGGCTGACTTGTTCACTAAGGCATTGGATGAAAAAAGATTCCAGTTCCTGGTCTCCAAGTTGGGCATGTTGAACCTCGAGCATGTTTAATTTTTTGTCTCCACTGGTCTGAAAAGTGTGTGTGTGTGTGGGACTTGTAAAAAGTGTGTGTAAGTGTGATCTGTAAATAGTGTGTGTGCGTTGCATGTGTTGAGGGGGAGAAAACCAGAAAAATAACAAAAATAGTGTGTGTGCGTTGCATGTGTTGAGTGGGTGAAAAATAAAAAAGAACAAAAACAGTGTGTGTGCGTTGCATTTGTACATATTGTTCGTTGCATTTTTTTGGGGGGAGAAAATTTTCACTCTTTGAGTGGGAGCTAATTTTCACTATTTAAGGGGGAGTTCTCTATTTTTACTGGTTTTGGGCCTCGAAATTTTTTAAAAAGGGCACTGTGTGCCAGCCCAATCATTCGGGCTCAACTGTTACGGAGGAGGTCCAAATTTTTAATCGCGTATATAAGCCTCGGAAAAACCCTTCACTTCCTATTTCTAAAACTTTCGCAAAGGCTAAGATTGATTTCGCAAAGCAGAGCTCTTCCCAAAAACTTCCGCATACTCTCTTCTTCTTCGATTCTCTTTCCCGAAAACCTTCAAGGTAGTTCATCCTTTGATTTCGATCGTCAAAAACACTTTCAACGAACGATCGATCTCGAAAATCTGTTCGTGTTCGACATCCAAAACGTACGCTTGATTTCGCAAAAATAAACCCTTGAAATTTCTCAAAATCGAAATCAATTTAAGTTTTTTTAATGTCGTAATCTCGCTTGTAATCAATTTCGTATATCATATCTTTGTTTTTGCAGGTGGTTAATCTCTTCGAAATCGTCGGTTCATCTTCTCGAAATCAAGATCTCGAGATCTGCATCTCGACATCTTGATCTCGAGATTTGAATCTCGAAATCAAGATCTCGAGATTTGAATCTCGAAATCATGATCTCGAGATTCAGATCTCGAGATTTGGACTTAGCAAATTTTTTCCAAAATTCCACCTGCATAAACTTATCTGACAACTGCAAATCAAACTCTTTCAATCAAATCAAACAGTTGAACTTCATGTGCTGACCCCCTGCTTCTACAGTTTAAAATGGCAGGAAACACTCAAACACAGATCGATGATGCCATCTACCCCAAAGGAAAATGGATCAAGGTGTTGGACAACAATTTCCAGCTAGACCTTGCGGTGTTCAAGTGCCAGAACCCCATAGTGCCAGCAATCATGAAAGGTCACTATCTCTGGCCTGCACTTCACAACTCAAAACCAGTGCCAGAGATATACCTACAACAATTCTGGGGTCATATGCACTAGGGGTGGGCATTTCGGTTTTCGGTTCGGTTTTCTTCGGTTTCGGTTCGGTTTCGGTTTAATCGGTTTGATAGAAAATGTACCAAATACAAACCGATTAAGTTTCGGTTTGGTTTCGGTTTGGTACGGTTCGGTTCGGTTTGGAGTTCGGTTTACCAAAGTATTAAGGTTTGGATTGAAATAAAAAAAACTCAAAATAATGAACCAAGAAGCGATAGTAATGAACCAAATATAATGTTAGATATAAATTTGCAAACAATAACAAAACACATATGAACCAAAAATATATAAGCATGACACATTTGTATGCAACAACAACAACGGGAATGAATAAAACTATATATAAAGCTGAAACAAAAACAAAATGGTGCTTGTAAGTAATGAACCAAATATATAGTAATAGTAGATAATAAATTATAGTTAAATACTATCTACTTAAATCACTATAATTGTTATAGTTGTGAATGTAAGTCTTGTAGTAAACTCTAGTCCTCGACACTAAAATTAAAGAATTAAAGCTTCAAAAAGATTAACATCAATCAAATTAATGAGAGAAATCTTATATTTTAGTTTGGTTTAGTTTGGTGTAAGTTGGTTTTGATTTGTTATTTTTTAAAAAATAAGAAATTATTTCATTTTTAGATTAGTTCGGTTTTATTCGGTTTTATGATTTCGGTTCGGTTTGGTTCGGTTTAATACGGGTTGGGAGGAATACTACCAAACTCAAACCAAATTACAAATGGTTCGGTTTCGGTTTGGTTTAATTCGGTTTGGTACGGTTCGGTTCGGTCAAACTGAACCGTTATGCCCACCCCTAATATGCACACGGATTCACTGAAGGATCGCTCCAAGATCAAGACCAAGTTGAACGGCATGCGGGTGATTCTGACACCATCCACTCTTCGGACTACTCTATCGCTGCCGATTCATGATGAGTACGATGCATTGCCGTCCATCCCAGATCTATTGAAAGACGTGGCGTCCCTAGGCTACACATCACTACTGCCACAGCTCTCCAACTTCAACGGAGCATATCTTCACCATCCGTGGAAAAATCTATTCGGGATGGTGAACAAGTGCCTGTCGCCTAAGCATGCTGGCTTCGACAAGTGCAACAAGCAAATACTGCTAGTCTTCCATGGGATCGCCTTCAACAAAAACTATGACTTGACACAGCTCCTCTTCTCAGAGCTAATGGACCTAGTCAAAGCCAAAGAAAAGAACGGGCCAGGTACCATTCCGTACGCAAGATGGCTCGGGCCGATCATACACGACTGCATGGCAGAGCACGCTTCCATACCAAAACGCAGTACTGATCCTCACTTCACAGCACCAAAGCTACAATATTTTAAAGCAGACAAAAATCCTACATTCGGTTTGAGGATACCTGGATTTCTGCTCAAGCTGGTCAAATCTTCAAATCCAGCGGTTCAGCAGTACAAGGAAGCCACAGAGAAAACTGTCCCTATGGTTCAGCAAAACCCAGCTGGACCTACCCCAGAGGCAAAGCCAAGTGTTGGTAAGGGTCCAAAGAGAGCCCAAAAGCCACAGAAACCAGTGGCCGGTTCGCCCAATGAAGGAAAGTCTGACGACTCTCTAGAGACGAGTCAGGCGGCTGAGGGCACCGAAACAGACGCTGAGGAAACAGCCAATGAATCGTCAAGTGAAGCCCAAACAAACACTGACGACGAGGCTTCCGAGAGCGTGGGCACAGAGAGCGGGGAATCTGGCTCGGATGATGACGACGACGACAATGACAGTGATGACGTGGAGCTCACATATGCCCCGATCAGGAAAGGGAAGCTGCCAGTCGAATCTCCAAAGAAGAAAAGAATAACTGCTGAAGACGCAGCACCAATAATCGCTGGCAGACCCCAAGTCTTCACAATCAAGGAAAAAGCTAAGCCGATAGTTGTTTCCAGCGAGACAAACTGCTCAAAGGACGACTATGACGAGGCAGCTCATGCAATCAAGAATTCTGAAGAAGTCGTCATCCGGGAGAAAAGGGCCAAAGTTAAGAACGATAAGACTACCAAGGCAAAGCCCCAGCCCCGAGCCAGAAAGAGTCTGATTGATAAGGCAGACGAGCATATCTTTGCTGGCTGCGATACATTTATCCAGATAAGCCGAGCTGAATCCTTAAGCACAGGAGCCGATCTTTTCGGTTCCCGGGTAGAAGTCGCAGCATCTGGCTCAACTGCGCAAGCACAGCCCTCTCCCAGCCACTCGATAGCCTCTCAACAGGCTATTGTTTCAAAAGAACGGGACTACACCCCCTCGCTGGTTCCTTCTGAATCAGTTGAGCGTACAATTGACCTATCTCCCGAGGTCAAAACCCCTTCTTCTCACACATCGAGTCTAGGTGTCACATTCCCAACATTTTCTTCATTTTCTAGGACACCTACACTATTCACTGCACATACAGGTGCACACACCCTGAACGCAACAACCAGAGCGCAAGCTATGACGGTTGGAAGCCCTGCTACGCCCACAATGATTCCATCATTGAATGCAGGCCACACATCAGCAATCTTCACTGATGCTGTGTCAACTGTTATAACCCCCGTAACTGGTCACCCTACCTTTGAAGACGTAAACGTTCTACTCAATCGCTTCCTAGATTCCACCATTAAACCATGGGTGCATGATGCAATGACCGCTCTAGCACATGAATTTAGGACCACACAAACGGTTCGGTCTGAACAAACCCCACCCCAACCTTCACCTGAACCGTTCATCTCCCATACAAAACCCGTATCCTCCACCCCTCTATCCCACCAATCCATAAACCAAATTCCCATTCCTTCTCTTTCTCGGGGAACCCATCATACAGAACCAGTATTCTCCCCACACCCGACCACACCCTCCATCGATCTCTCCTCACTATCCTTCGACACACTAGCTTCGGCTTTGCTGAACAACCTTCTAAACACCCCTGAAGACAAACTTACTCTTCATCAGCAAGCCATACTCGAAGCCCTTCTTTCTTCACCAGAAACCAAAAGCACTTGCAAGGAGAGTCCTCGTGGTCGCAAACGTTCCCATGAGGACCCCGATGATTCGGATCCTCATGAGGGGGAGAACAAGCGACCTCGATCACTTGAGCAAACTGCCCTACCAAGCCAAAGTCCACAGCCAATCCAACCCGAAACCTCGACAAACCAACAGCCACCACCCACAGCCAACTTATCTAGCATGGTCGAGCTAGAAATAACATCCCGAGGCGTATCTCCCAGAGATACCAACCAAGGAGGGGATGGAAGTCCTGATGATGTTACCACTGGTACATCTTCTGCATCAGGCCATCAGTTGGAACCTAGTTCTAAGCTGATGTCAACGGGCAATCCAAGTGAACCCGGTAGTGCTACTCAGGAACAATCACCGCCTCAAAAACAACAAAGAGTTCCATATATTTCCCCAGGAAAAGACATCCATGATGCACTGGAGGAGGCGGTGATATATGACAAATGGCCGAGACAATGGACAGAATGGGATGATCTTCGGAATGAGGCTGAACAAGAGGACATGCAAAGAAATTGGTGGCTACGAAAGCTAATTAACAAATGCTCTGAAGATATCATTAGGCTCGAGGACGATGAACGCAAGGAAGGGGAGAACTACAAGGAATCCCAGAAAACTCTTGAATCCGTCGTAAGACAATCAGCGGGAAGACTTCCCAAGACAGAGAAACCCTGGGATAACGTTCGCATCAAAGCCCCCTTCCAAGAGGAAATCAGAGAGCATATCTGGCGGAGACCAGACAGAGTCAAACCGCTGAACGAACTGAAGCTAAGAGGCCTTACTCATCTAAAAGGAAAGCAGGCTGGAGGTCATCTGCATATGCTGCTACAAAGGTCAACCGGTACTCAGAGAGAACTGATGGAACAAGATCTGAAGTCAAATATTCTCCCGATTCATCAAATTCTACAAGTGAAGGCTGAAGATTATCATGGAGTGACATTCTATATATACAAGCTTCAACGCACTGACGGGAGCGAATTTACTTGCCAAGAGAATGATTTCATCATGCTGAAACCGGACGACATATATCAAATGTTTATGGCCTATAGATACCTTCCAGTCAGGCAGAGCATAACATACAGCGAAGGTCTTGCAGCAATCAAGAGATTCATGCTTAGACAGATCAGAGTACACTCTTCACATGACCTACAGATGGCTATTGAGTGCAACCTGAACAAGACAAATCTGACAAAGCCAAGACTGTATGGTCCAGAACTTGAAGACTTCCCAGCCTACCACATCTTCTTCACACCGCCAACAGTCACCTATCTGAACCACAAGAATGAAAAACGTCTGATGGTAGTTAGTGAAATTGAGAAGTACTGTGACAGAACGCTGAAGATAATAAAAGAACAGCTTCTAAAGATGAAGGCAGAGCTAGAGGAAAATCTTCAAGAGGCATCGTCTTATGTTCAAAAGGAACACTCTACAGTAGAGACAATCTTAAAGGCCATTGACGATCGCCTCGAAAAGAGAAATATGCTGAGGCAATATGAACATGCACTTGGTATGAGGAAGCACTACTTCAAGTCGCAGAAGCAATAAGAGAATGGCACTTGATCACAAAGGGGGAGATTGTTGGAGATATTTAATTGTGAATCAAGTTTGTCATAAATTAGCTTTGTATTTAATCCTTGTATTTAAATTAGTGCATGAATTAGATAGCAATCGGGCCAAGTGTTAGGCCCATATAAACAGGCTAAAAGCCTTGTACGCCTAACCTAAACCTCACCTATAAAAAGGGAGCCGAGGGTTTAGGATTAGGTTAACGTCGTACTTATTCTTCATAGCCTTACGCACATACTTTTGTGTTGTACGAGTTCACGGTCTATCAAAGAGGGTTTTACGTTGATTCATTCTGTGTTCATCCTTACGTTTAATCTTCGTTGTTAGATCGTTATTCATTGCTGTTACAGAAACAGGGACTAACAGAATGCCTTGCTTGTAGCTGAGTAGCCCAGGAAGATCCCTTCATTAGATTTGGGATCAAATGGATTGAGATACTTTTCCATTGTTTAGAATAAAGCATTTTCATCCAAATGTATGGAAATGACTAACATTTGGCTTCCTTACCTTCCATAATTCATATGGAGTCTTTTTGTAAGTCTTATGAATAAGACTTCTATTCTGGATGTAGCAAACTGTATTGATTGTTTCTACCCAAAACCTTTTGGGCAGCCCTGCTGCTTCAAGAATTGTTCTTCCAGCTTCCTTGAGTGTCATGTTCCTTGTTTCAGTAACACCATTTTGTTGAGGTGTTCTAGAAGCTGAGGTTTGGTGATGGATTCCATTTTCTTCACAGTACTGAAATACTATAGAGTTTAGAAATTCAGTACCTCTATCTGACCGGATCTTTTGAATTGATAGACTTTTGTCATTTCGGATCAATGTATGCACATTTAATGCAGTTGTCCTCCTCCTCTTACGGGAAGACAACCCTAGTATATATGATACTACTCGAAGAACAACCGGATAACTTTGCTCAACTTTCGCTCCAACAACAAACATTCAAACTCACAAGCTTTCTTGAGACTTCAAACCTCATCTTCTCAAACAAGAAAAGCTTACGTTGGAAAGATATTATTTCTAAATCCTTTCTTCCAACAAAGAGCAAAGTTCCTAAGTTCTTCAACAACTTCAAACTCTTCATCTATACATTCTTTGTGACGAAGCAAGTTGGAGAACCTCTGTTTTACAAGAAATCTTCTTTAACTAGAAGGACGTCCAAGTAACTGGAGTAGTTAAGTGGGTATACTTCAAGGAAGCTCAGTGAAAGGACCAATCTTAAAGGAAGACAGGAAGTGCATCCCAGGAAACATCTAGACTTGAAGACGACGTCGAGAGCTTCTTAAGTGATAGGGTTAAGGCTTTGTAATCTGCGTTTTTACAAGCTTAGTGGAACAGTGGATTAGAGGAACGCGTTGTTCCTTGAACCACTATAAAAATCCCTGGTGTCGTTTACTTACTGCTTTTAATTCTCACATTTACTCTAAACTGATTAACTCGAAAGACTTGGTCTGTGTGTTCAGCTGAACGTGTCTTGTGAGTTAACAGAAGGCCTATTGCCATTGCATCTCTTAAAGGCTGACCGGACAGAACCCCTACCAGAATACCATCCGCTGCCAGTCTGTTCTTCCAACAGAACAGGCTATTCTGTGAAAATAGTTTCTTAACTTGAAAAAGTTAAAAGCCAATACAGTCTATTCACCCCCCTCTCTAGACTGTATCCAGTATAACCGGTACCTTTAACATATGATATGTTTTGGATTATGAGTCTATTGATTGATAGGTCTCCCGCTCCTTTGGTTTCTCCTTTCTTTTCTACATTCCCAAATGTAACTTTGGGTCCTTCTCCAGCAACATAGTTAGACAGTAGCTTCTTGCTTCCTATCATGTGCCTGGAGCAGCCTGAGTCTATGTACCATATTTGTGTGTCAGCTGCTCCAGCACCTTCCTGTATTCATCAGTGTTGAGCAATAGCCCATAGGTTAGTGGGCAACTTCCCTTGTACAAGTTTAGGCATCCAAGCCCATCTAGAACCATTTAACTCTAAGAATATTGGTTTATAGCCATTTGAAGTATATATGTCCTAGCGACAATCACTTTTTAGAGAAATATGTACTTGATCACATTCAGTTTTATATATTTGATATATACGATACTACACATTGATGATTAAGTATTTCGATTGTCAATATCTTATTCATAATTGTGTTCTCTTGGACTTATGTTGTCAACAAGTAAGTGAGAGCTTATATGATATAACATAATGTCCTAAAATAGCCCCAATTAATGATCATCAAGAATGGGATATTGATGATATGCGATAAGATTGGTATGTGGACTGTATCATACTTTTAGAAATTATAGTTGATCTCACAACTATGAATTCCTGTAATTCATGATGGTCACATAGATATTTTAGAGAATATTGGCATACCCACCGAGAAACCATTTGATAAGTTCTATTCATGTGTCTATGGGATTATCGGCGTATAGAGTAGTGTAATAGTCCTCCGACTTCAGGTCAATACGTACTACATGTGCGGAGTGATGTACTTTGACCATGACCAACGCTTGCACTCCAATCGGGGTAGATACGACATGTGTTGGGTGCATCACGAAGCACATGGAGTAGTAGTTGAGCCAAGAAAGGACTCATTCCTCATAATAGATTAAGAGAGAACATTCTACTTCTCATATCTAGATGGATCATAAAGTCATTGGTCAATGCAAGGATATATTCATTTTGGGTATCGAATATGATCATTATGGATCATCTAGAAAGATTGAGAGACAAAAACTAAGTTATTGGAATAGACACATTATCATGTTCTAGACTTAGTTGAATGTTCGTTGAATGAAAGGATCAAAGGACCATATCACTATGAGCTCTATATTACAGGGAGTTTGAATAGTTCTCGCAAACGTCCTTATATATTAAGTTTGTCTAGGGATTCGCTAAGACCTTAATTTGATTAGTGCTTAATATATAAGGCCCTATGGGTCACACAACAAGTGATTATACCTTCCGATTGAATTGTTAGAAGGAATTAAATATTATTAATTGGATTAAATAATATTTAATTTGTAATACTGAAAATGAATTAAACATTAATTAGATTAAACATATTGAATGTTCGTTGAATGAAAGCATCAAAGGACCGTATCACTATGAGCTCTATATTACAGGGAGTTTGAATAGTTCTCGCAAACGTCCTTATATATTAAGTTTGTCTAGGGATTCGGTAAGACCTTAATTTGATTAGTGCTTAATATATAAGGCCCTATGGGTCACACAACAAGTGATTATACCTTCCGATTGAATTGTTAGAAGAAATTAAATATTATTAATTGGATTAAATAATATTTAATTCGTAATATTGAAAATGAATTAAACATTAATTAGATTAAACATATTTAATTCATGAAGTTGAAGGAGAGTTCTATTTGATAGAATTAATTAAGTAAGATAAATTAGATTTATCATACTTAAATAAGATGTATTTATTATTAAATAAAGTAGATATTTTCTTTTGTAATTTGGGATTAAAAGAAAAGTAAATAAAATAAATATTAATATATAATAATTAGAAAGTGGCGTGCAGTCATATCTCAATTATTATTATTATTATTATTATTATTATTATTAATAATATTATTTTGTTTTGTTTTATCTACTTATTTAATTAATTAGGAGTATTGGTCCTAGCAGGATTAGAACTCATTAATTAGAAAGACTTTCATTGTGATTGGGAAATTAGTTTAGAACTAGTATAAATACATCCTCCTCCTTCATAATTCATAGACCAGTTTTCAGATTCAGTATTACAAGTTTATTTCCCTGCGAAGAGATTTCCTAGCCTTTCTCTATGGGAGATCTAACCATTCGTTCGGAAAGGAGAAATCACGTGGATACCTAAGGTCAAGGATTATCACCGCTAGACTGGAAGATTTGTAAGTTCTAACTCAGATCTGTTATTATTATCATATTCGTTGTTTTGTCATAATCAGGGAAGATCTGTTTGGGAAAATTTCAAACTTCCGCTGCTGTATTTTCGAGGTACGGTACATCAATTTCCTAACAGTGGTATCAGAGCCAAACTGATTATAATGACATTATACGAATTTCGATCTATAAATTCGTAGGTCAAAGATATATATTTTCATGAATAGTATTATTGACCGAATCTGATTTTAGAAATTAAAATCGTTGTCTGCTATTTGGTGTTTCTTCTTTATTGATCGATCTAGAAATCTCATAGCGAATAAAAGAATAAGTTTTCTTTTCTTGCTGCTTCGATCTGTTCATCGCGCTTCTTGGAAACCGGATAATCAATATTGATGAGCCTTTGAGGACCTGGATCATCTCCTGGAAATAGTTTCGTTCGACGAGAGTGGAGGACGAATTCGACGATGAGCAGATCAAAATTTTGAACTATCTGGAACTTCTGTTCTCTCCTAGGAAACTCGGCCGCCATTAATGGCGGTTCGAGCTTGCTCCCTCTAATTTCAATTCCGATTGCGGTGAAGAAAAGGGGCAGAACACAATCTGATGGAATTCCTATGGTCTGAAGAAATTTGCAAGCTGCTGAATGTCTTCCGATAACCGTCTGAAGGATCCGAGGAGTTCGGCGGATTTTCAGCGATTATATGGCCTGGGACTACCGACATCGGAGACCCTTCTATTGTTCCCCTGTTCTAAGAATTTATTTCCGCCCCGTCTTTGAGAAATAGATAGTCTCTAGGAGTCTAGTACATGTTTTTAATTCTTTTAAGAATTGTCATAAGTTTTTTTAAAGCTTTGGGACGTTGTGTTGCGGTGCCAATAGAGGAGTAGTGTTTTCCTATTAACTTGGCTGTATTGATCAGTAATAGAATTACTTTTGTATTAAAATTAAAATTAACCTTATTAATTAGATTAATAATCTTTTAGAGTTGGAAGGATAATTTTAATTTGACAGGTTAGTGTTTAACATGCTTTTAATTTAATGTTTGACTATTACAAGTTTGAATTAAATTCAGATTGCATGTTTTAATCTATCTGTCTGAGTTTGATCTCATCAACATATTATTTGATAATATGTTTTAGCATCTTGATTAAATAAAGTGATTTAATACCCCGCTAAATGTTCCCCATAAATTATAATTTAAGTCTTATCTAGGATAACGACATCACCCATCACAATTAAATTAGTAGAAATATTTTTTCGTTGAAGAATATTTCACCCAAGTGTTTATTCCATTCGGCAAAATATAGAACTAATTTATAGATACATATGTTTGTGATCGTGAGATGGTTTTGACTTACTTAAATTAGCTCGAGTCGCCCAATCGTCAGTGTTAATTTAAGGGTGTCGATCAATTAAAAAGTGATCAACCAAGAATTGCCTGTACGCAATTGGTCTACGGACCTACCCATTATATTATTGCAGTGATCAGCCCAAGCTGGGACTATAATAGTATGAATGTGAAAAATAGTGGGAGCTAAATAATTAAAAGTCGACATCATTTAGTTAACTAAATGTGATCATAGGAATTAATATATGTTTTTAATTCTCGTTCTATTTGAACTTCTCTAGGCTTTTAGGATGTCGAATTTATCATTGAGAAGTATCTTGGATACATGCAATCTGACTCGACCAGACTTTCTAGACTTCGAACAAAATGTGTGTTTAGTGTTTAGGCAAAAATATATTGAGAATGTGTTTGACACATTGTACCCGAGGTTCCTAATGTCAACTCTTCTGAATTAGTTATGTTTGACATGGACATTCAGAAGAATAATGTTGCTAAGGTAAGTTCTACTCTTGAATCTTTTTCTAAGGGAAAGAACAGGCAGAAGAAGAAAAGTAAGGTTAGACCTAAGCCTCTAGCTCTGAAACCTGAGGGTAGGATTCAAAAGAAATCTAAGTCACTAAAGGATGTATGCCTCTACAGCAAAGAGAGGGCATTGGAGGAGAGGTCTTAAGCTATGTAGGGCTAATCTAGCCCAAGCAGCGAGTGCTTTTAGCTTAGATATTTTTGTCATTAATATTAATATGTCTACAACTAACTCTCACTGTTGGGTATTAGATACAACGTGTGGCTCACACATTGGAATAATGTGTAAAGTCTAAGTGACAGTAAGCAGTTAGGCTGGGTGAAGTTGCTGCTAGGCGTGTAGGCATTTATAAATTAGATTTACCCATCGGTTATAGTTTAGAACTAAATAATTGTTATTTTGTTCCTTCTTTAACAAAGAATATGATTTCCATTCATATGTTAGACATTAAGGGTGTTCCTTTCATTTTGCTGATAACACTTGTTGTTTTTAACAAAATGACATGGTGTAAAGAAATTCCCTCTTATGAGTGGTTTATATATTCTTAGGCATGCCATATTAAATGTACAAAATAAGAGACCAAGGTTAAGTAATCAGAAAAATACCACCTATCTTTGACATTGCGACCTGGCCATATTAGTGAAACAAGAATAACAAGGTTAAGTGAATTAGATTATTTAACACCATTTGATTTCGAATCACATGGTAATTGTGATTCCTGTCTCTTAGCTAAAATGACCAATAAACCAAAGATAGGTGGTATTTTTCTTGGAAAAGGATTGTGAGCCAAAGAAGTGCTTGAGTTGATTCACACAGATGTGTGTGGACAGTTCTCAACTCAAGCTAGAGGATGATTTTCTTACTTTGCCATTTTACTGATGATTTCTCTAGGTTTGAATTTGTGTATCTTATGAAACACAAATCAGAAGCTTTTGAGAAATTCATGGAGTATAAGGCTGAAGTAGAAAACCAACTTGACAAGAGTATCAAAACTCTACGATCTGATCGTGGAGGGGAATACTTGAGTAAGGAGTTTCTTGATTACTTAAAAGGTCAAGGAATTCAGTCACAATGGACTCCTCCAAGAACACCTCAATTGAATGGGTTTCTGAAAGGAGAAATAGAACCTTGTTGGACATGGTTAAGTCTATGATGAATTCCAATCTCTTACCACATCTCTTTGGGGGTACACATTGGAAACCTCAATATACGTTCTGAATAGAGTTCCATCTAAGTTAGTGCAAAAGACACCATATGAGTTATGGTGTAATAAGAAGCCTATTCTTACACATATTAAAATGTGAGGTTGCCTTACATATGTGGAGAAAATGGACATTGACTAGTTGGGACCTAGAAGTGAGAGATATTATTTTGTGAGGTATCCTAAGGAAACTAGAGGATACTAATTTATCTTCTCGGGGAATAAAAAAATCATTATTTCCTGACAAGCGAGATTCCTAGTATAAGACTTGGTCTTTAAGGAATGTAATCATGGGAGGATAGAACTTGATGAAGTTCAAGAATCACAAAATAACATAGAGGATGAGGATGAAGACTTGTTAGATGGTCAAAACAAGGATTCAGTGGGAGAATTAAGTGTTAGATGGTCAAAAATTGTACATTTATTTGTCACTTTATGAATTAATTTAAATGTTAATACTCGAATTGAATAAGACACAATGTACAGGTGGAAAGTATAGTGGCATCATCAAAATCTATCAAAATTGGGTATTAACAGAGAGAGAGGTGGTGTTGCCTCAGTAGATATTCAATATTAGAAAATCAAAAGAAAATCTTGCTATATACAAAAGGAAGAGAATTTTTGGCAATTTTCTCATCTAAAAATACGGGTCAAATATGGGCCAATTCGGATCACTATGCATTGGTCAAAAGGTGCACAACAGACTACGATTGATATTAACATCAACTTTATCTTGACATTGATCAATAATTTTATCCATTGGGTTAAAGAAGGGTTCTATGCGATGTGGAAACTAGCTGGCTCACGGTTGGCTTGCTCATCTAGCCTATTGTGACTTGGGATGTTTTTACTTGGACTGTAATTCGTCCCAGACCAGACCAGACCAGACCAGACCAGACCAGACTAGTTCAGACCAGACCAGACCAGACTAGACTTGGATAGTTATAAAAATACAAAGACACCAGACCAGACCAGACCAGACCAGACCAGTTCAGACCAGACCAGACCAGATCAGACCAGACCAGACCAGATCAGACCAGACCAGACCAGCAAATTACAATCCAAGTAAAAACATCCTTACTCCATACTACGTACTATTTTCTGTCCTTTAAAAGCTGCAACAGTTTGACCTTCACGTTTGACAACACACAACTTTGATTGTAATTATATTTAATTAAGTATTAGTTTACATTAAAGAAAGTTAATATTTTGGAAAATTACACTAATAGAATTTAAATAACATTTTATACATAATAGTTTGATTATATATATTTGATGGAGTATATTCTCATATACTCCAGGGGTATCATAATCACCGACAATACATCGCGGGAACATCCCGAAATACTCAAAGTACCAAGCTCCCAACGAAGACCGACCCCGACCACGACCCCGAATCACCGAGATTTCATTATACAATTCAACATCAAGTAATGAAGTACAAAGAGTTATCCCAAGTAGTAAGTATTGTTTGGATAGTGACCAGGGCCGATCCTCAGATATTGAAGGTCCTGTTCAAAATTAAATAAAAGGCTCTAAATTATTAAAAAAGATTATTCCATCTTTATGTTAAAGTTAAATCCTCCATATTGATTATTAATTTAATTTTAATAGAGAGTAATTAAAATTTTCATATTTAGAAACTACATTAAAATCTCTATAAAGTTTCAAAGTTTAAGTTAAACTTTAATTAAGAATCAATATCCCATTTAAGTGAATTAAAGTCAACTTTACAACTGAATTTGGGATTGATGGATTATTATAAATAACACATGTTGTGAAGATAATAAACTTAAAAATAAAAAAAGTAAGTATAAAATGTAATGAAAAACTCATTTTGATTGCTATAAAAAAATTCATAATAAAAGAAATCTAAATAAATAAAAATTGATACAGCTAATTATAAGGAAATCAAGAACGTAACTTACAAATTAAATATATACGGAGTACGGTAGTATAGTAAAGTAATAGCAATAATACCGTAGTTAACTTACCAATGAGTATATACATATAGTAATACAATAAATTGGAAGTAATTTGTATTGATTTTACTAAAGATATATGTACTAATAATGACCAATGTAGTCCAACTCGCTAAATTGATAAGTTGGTAAGTCTCTATCTTCTTACCGTAGGTAATGCGAGTTTGACTCCCACATGTCGCAGATTTTTTTATTTGGCTCAGAACAGCTAATTACTTTAACTATCGGACCGGACCCTCCGTCAATTTGGGCCTTATGCGGCCGCACTGCTTGCACAGCACCAAGGCCGGCCCTGATAATGACTTCAAACAAAACTCATAAAATAAGATAGTTTGAGTATTTCAAAATATTCCACTCTCTCATTTTAGTACATATAGTAACTAGCCCTACGAATTAGTGTTAACATCATGACTTGCTTCCAACATTCTTCTATTTTCAATTGCTTGAGATCTACGTGCTTGTTTCCTGAAGAGAAAAAGATAGTCCAAACTTCAGGTTTACTCAACTAAAAATTTCAAATCATAAATAGCATATATGTCTATAAAATTGGTGAGGGTGAATAAAAAAGCAGCCAAATTTTTCAGATTTGCAGTGCTACTTTATAATGTAAACATAATCTGAAAAAATGAACAAAAAAGTCTACATATGGCGTATATCAAATTCATAAATAGGCGGGATCTGAACTATATGAGAAATTAAATACCTTACATATGTAATATGTTCTAAATTAGATATATTAGAGGCACAAAACAATGACACGAGTCATCAATGATGTAGCTATCAGTACTTAGATTCCTAGTACATGTGCATTGTAAACTACACATCATTTTAAAGAACATGTAGATCTATAGCAGGAAAGAAGTAAAACTAGCAGTTGCATCTCATTTCAATACACTTTAATTGTGTTCAAGTAAATGAGCAAAGTATAGATGTATAACAACTCTTAAACTGTAATACGAATTGGCGGATGCACCACACACACTATACTAGAGAAACACATGCATAATGAACGTAGTAGTCATATTTGTTTATGTCTAAATAGAAATACACCCCAACTCAAAGTAATCAATTTTATTTGACTTTACAATAATCTACGAGAGTGTTCCACTGATCTTGCGGTATTCCAATAGCAGTGGAACACATAACTGCATCTGTTGCACTACTGATTTTCACATAACCATTTTTAATCTATTTTTGAACTCCTTCCTTTTATCACGTAATGAGTTCATCGCCCATAACATCCCAACATCAGATTGGAAATAGAAGTGTCTCTACATTTATGAGTGAATTCGATCATTAGTGTATCTAAAATTGTATATAAGTAAATATGAAAGGCAATACCTCAATATCAACAACTGCATTCTTTTTATACGTTTGAGGAACTCTTCTCCCGTCAATAAAATTCATTGGGATTACTTTTACATCACTCGTTAGTTCACCCATCCAAACTCCAGTCAACCCTGCACCTTCATCAATCCATTGTTGGAATCTATTGAACTCAATGATCACTTTCTTTCCTTGTAAGCTCCACACATCCTTAGCTTTCAACTTCTCCTCACTAATCACCCCATCTTCATCTACAATTATATACCAGTACATTACAATATGTTAAAAACAATATTTTTAACTCCAGCCCTACATAAGTAAAACTTATCAATAAACAGATGTTGTGTTGTACCTATCACATTAACAGTCCAATACTTCCTTGAGGAATTAGCCTTATCACGCCGATTAACGGTGCCAGCTTGATTAAGAACTGATCTCTGAAGTTGAGGTGAATTAGAATGAGGCATGATAAGTGTAGAATGAGGGGTAGGCACATGAAGGGGTGTTGAGGTGGTATTGCAAAAGATAGAGCGTAGAGTGTTTGGTACCACCACCACTTTATGTCGCTTAGGTTTAGGCGCCATCCTGTCAATGTAAAAAATGTTTAAAACCTACCCTGATAAATAAGTGAAGCCACATATTTGCAATTAAAAAAATACAAAAAATAGAAACATACACCCTCAGTTTTAGTTCTCCTATTAGCAGCAGAAATGAATTGAAAGAAGAATCGTTCATCATAACATCTTGACCATGTCTTACTAGTTCTATAACGATAAATACAACTCTGGAAGACTGATGCTCCTAAATTATCAGTTACTAATCCATCTTAACATCTTGATCATGTCTTACATTGAACATGCTTTCAAATTAAAAAAAGAATATAAAATGCATTTGCATTTGGTGAAGCCTATGAGAGAATAGAACATGATAGTGTTGTCTTATGTTTTGTTTGTTCTTGTATGTCCTACTTGGTGAAACAAAACTGCATATTAAACAATACAACACTTTATGAATTGGATAATGCATAAAGAATCTTATAATACCTGCCAATTTAAGTTGATATCGAGAACACAGTGTTTCAAGCCTAATCTTATAAAGATGTATTAAAGCATAAATACATTAAATAACTTATTCTGTAATATGTGTTTAGCTATTGGATACCTATAGCACTTATTGTGTAACCTGTTTTTTTGTAGTGCCTACATTTCAAATACACCGGAATTACATTTCTGTTTGGCTAAAGTTACATTTTGTAACACGCAATTTACATTTCAATTTTCCTCAATAAGTTACATCTTACTTACACGTGATTAACATTTGCCATAATGCGAGTTACACCACAAGACAATGCAAGTTACGCAACAAAATAATCCTTGTTATTCAAACAAAAATGATTTTTTTATTAAAAATCATTTTAATGGCCCTGATTCTAAAAATAAAACATATACACTATTTATGTAAAATAATTGTCCAATTAGACAGAAGTGTATACTGTACAGCCGACTGTACGGTGCTAGCCGTATAGCCAGTGACAATTTGTAATTTTGATGAAAAACACAGATTCTCTTAAATGAGCATTGATGAAATTTTGCCATTTTGGTGAGCATCAAGTCTGTTTTTTTTGTATCAGTGTTCTCTGCTCCCTACCTTCCAATTCACTTTTGTTTTATTATTTTTCAGTATACGTTTGGAATGTGCAACATTTTAAATGAGCATAAAGCGGTACCAAATGAGCATTTATACCTTAGAAAATGGGTATCAAAAAATTAAAAAGCGCATTTATGTATGCTCATTCATTTTGAACGTTGTACTCATTTGATCTTAATATAAAAATCATTGTCAATATGTTCAATATTAATATGTTCATTACTTTTAGGCGTATACTCATTTAAGTTTAATATAAAACTCATTTGAGATTAATAGCATCAAAGATTCCTCAGCAACGAAGTAGGCTCCCATTGTCTCCTAAAATCACATGCTCAAATAGTAAAAACTACACAGGCAACTACGCCAGAAAGAAAAACAAAGGGATGAGAAGGGGTGGAGAAGATGGGCGAGTGGTGAACTTTGATGAAGAGCTGCTGGTGCGAAATCAGATCGTAGAAGCCCAGCGAGATTGAAGAAACGAGATGCGAAGTCCTGTGCAAAATCCGGTGCAAAAACGCCTGCGAAGTCTTGTGCGAACGTCTGGTGCGGAGCTGGTGCGAAGGGAAGAAGCGGAGAACGCCTAAAAAGCCCCGGCTGTACCGTGCGCACGGCATAACCGACTGTAGGATGTAATTTACACAATTAGACTCTTTTTTTCATTATTTACATTGGAATCAATCTTTTGCTTCTTATATTCTGTTTTAGACAACTTACATTTCAACTTGACTCAAGTTACATTTTTATCAATGTGAATTACATTGCTTTAAACACGAGTTACACCAGTCCGCTGTTGAAAAAAGAAGAAGCCTAGGAGCAGGATCCTCACCGTGAGTCATTCCTACGGTATACCAACTCCTAAACTTTGTTATGTTTAACTTTTATTTAGGTAATTTTCTCAAATTTCCTCAACAATGGCATCTTTGTACACAAGTAACATAAATTGACCCTCTTTTTATATGTACATGTATATCTTAAACTTAGTCTAATTAAATAATATTAATAATGTGATTTGTTATTTGTGAAATATGTAAGCTCTAGTGAAATATTAATATTAACTAAGTTATACTCCGTAGTTATTAATATTAGGCTAAAGGGTCAAATAGGTAAATGAACTAACTTAAAGTGTTCAATTAGACCCTTATATAGGAGGTTCTGCCCGGCCGTTGCCAATTGAGGCAATTCCTTGTGGAATGTTTTGATGGAACTTTTTGAGCATTTTCTTTATTAAGTCTAGTTTACTCATACCAAATTTCAGCTAAACATTCAACCGGGAAGGTAGTCAAATGATTTTTTGAAGATAACTGTGCAGTTAAACAGCGCAGTACATTTCGGAAAATCATTTCACTGCCTTCCCGATTTAATTTTTAGCTGAAATTTGGTATGGGTAAACTAGACTTAATGAAGAACATGCTAAAAAAAATTCATCAAAAAATTCCACCGGGAATCGCCCCAATATGCGACGGCTGGGCAGAACCTCCTATATAAGGGGCTAATTGAACACTTTAAATTAGTTCATGTACTTATTTGACCCTTTAGCCTTAATATCAACTAGTTATGTTCGTCCTCACTCAAAAAACTTTATGAATATATCACTAACGAAGTATAAATAATATGGTAATACATTAATTTGTTTGTCAACTATGATGTGCACGTGTAGATTCGAGATAAATAATATAAACTCTAAAATTATTACTTTAAAAAGAATTATTATTTTTTAACAACTAATTAAAAAAAATTGATAATTTTTTTAGGTAGTTTTTACTTGAATTGAAATTTATTGGTCCGGTCTGCTCTGGTCTGTTTAAATCTGATCTGGTTTGGCCTGATCTGAATTGGTCTATTCTGGTATGGTAAATGTCTGATCTTTGTAATTCGTAACTACGAAAGTCTGTTCTGGTCTGGTCTGGTCCAAGACCTAAAACATGCTTAGTGTAGTAAACGAGTTCGTCTTCAGAGTTGGAGACCCAACCAAACAGCCCCTTGTTTTAGAGCTGCAACTGTAGCAAACATCTGTGCTGTTTGTGCTATGAGTTCGTTATTTCAGTTATAAAAGTAGGGCGGGCGGCCTTTGTGGGCTTGTTACTTCATTCATCCTTCCAAAATATTTGTATGTTAGTTGGCATTGCACTAATTTCTCCGCCGTTTTCTGAATCCGGTTAGATGCTTTTTTGTGTGAATGAATTCATTGAATAATTCATCAATCCATTCTCCAACCTTCGTAGTCCATCCCCTCTCAGGTAATTACTTCTTCCTCTGTTCCGTTTGATTTTGATTCCTTCATCTTTTATAGATCTGCTTAGCGTTTATAACATTCTGTCGACCGAAGGCGCGATCTTTAGAGCTGTTCGAACATTTCAGTTTAATATTTAACCATATATTCTCTATGATTCATGTAATGACTGATTTAGCGATTTAGGAATATGACTTTGATGAATGTTGTTGTTTTTGTAGTACAACGGGTTCCTTGTTCTACAATTCCTAGTATAGACAGTTAGACACCCGATGTTCGATAAAAGGATACTGAGAAATGGGTTTGCTCACATGATGTTAGATACTTAATACGGAGTACATCAGAGGAACTGACCCTACCTGGAGTAAGCGTGCCCCACAAATCATAATTAAACCATACTTTAGTACCACGTTAAATCATGTATAACTAACCTTAAAAGGAATCTCAAAAGGTGAGGTTGCCTCACAGAGTTTGAGATGCTTAAAAACACACATGACATTGTATATGCGAAAGGGGAAAGGTGTCAAAATTGCTTTGTCTAGTCTTTTTATTCTTCACCTCATTCCCGACTACGCGGGATGCGGGAAAATGTAGACATCACCTTACAATTTTTAGAAGTACTTGGGGTGATATGTTTTTTATTTTTCCCATACAATTTCTTGTGGACGATCCACTGCAGTGGAGAAAAGGACTGAATCTGTTTCTCTTTTTGATATACCAAGAAACGATATTGTTTTTATGAAGCACGTGGAAGTTGTTTTTTTGCTTTCCATATTGCTAATACAAGAGCATAGATAAGGGCATGGTATATAATTCTGCATCTTACTCTTTAGATGCAACATTGAGCTCTTGTAACATACCCAGAGTCCTATTTTTCCATTAATTAGACACTATTATTCTCTTTTCTCCTAATCTATAAGATTGTCACATTATTAATTTGTATTTTAGCGTGACTTTTTCCAATGGCTTTAGACAAGAAAATAGTGATCTCAGAATTAGTCTGTAATTCTGTATTTTAGCTTAACTTGAATTTAAAAATGGTGAATAAATACTAACGTGTGAATGATCTAATAATTAGTCAACATTATATAGTTCTTTTGATCTCCATGGAAATGAAAAATGGTGCAGCTATATTGGAAATGAAAAATGGCACAACATTAATGCAAATGGAAAATGGCGTGGTACTGTAGCTTGCACCATTTTTCATTTCTATCCCTTTTTCTAAAGCTTTCGAAAAAGAGTTTGATGTGATGATTACACTATTTTGATGCAAAAGCTAGTACGAAGGGTAGGAGATGACATTAATCTATACTTGCCTGGTCTTTTGCATTACTATAGTCAATGTGAGATGCTTATCAGTTTAAACTGTTCTACTTCTATTTTGTTTAGTTTCAGTGGTGATTTAATTCGGGCAACTATGGAGAAGACAGATCACCAACAAAAGTTGTATACAAAGATGAGGCTCTGGGAGTTTCCGGACAAATATGTCATTGAGCCTTCTGATGGATCTTCTGGTCCACGTTTGGCAGTCAGTAGGGAAGATGCTTCAATGAGTTTAATTGGTTGGTGCTTATAGTATTACTTTGTTAACCTTTCAGTCTCATCAACCTAAGCATGCGTTTTGATGTAATTTTGCTTGTCTAGATGATATACCGCATTGCAGTTCACTACGTGTTCCGAAAATTAAGGAAATATTCGGTGTTGTTGGGATGCTAAAGCTTGTGGCAGGCAAGTCAACCTCAGTCACTATATGATCTATATGGCATAAATAAATACTCGTAATTTCCATTTATTATACTAGATGCAAATAGTAGATATATTGTTTACACCGCTTTAGCTTTGAAAGGATCCTTTAAGTGAAGAAAAATTTGGGACAGTTTGCTATAGGCTGAAATGACTTAATCTACTAAATTTTCTGAAATGATAAGCAGAACAAACCAAGTAAGGCTACTAAACGTAACCTTAATTTCATAACCATAAAGTCTTAGAAACACGAGATTATCACAACTGGAATTCTCACAACATTTTCCATTGATTGCTTTCAGGATCATACTTAATAGTCATAACGGAACGTGAACATGTTGGTTCTTACATGGGGCATCCAATTTTTAGAGTTGCATCATTGAAGGTGTTACCATGTGACCATTTTCTCAAGAACTCTCCGATAGAACAGGCTGGTTTCTACTCTTCTTTTCCCCTTCCTTATCCTGAAGATTCTTCTAAGTTGTAAGGCTCCATTTGGAGCCCTGGAAATTATAGGGAAATAAAATACCGAGGAAAATGGAAGACAAAATTCAAAATAAAGAACGGCGAAAACAAAAACTTGCTTCAAACTCAATAAATCAATTTTACAAATTTGTTCAAAATCATTTTAACTACATATTTCTAACATTACATAAAGACTAAGGAATCTAAATATATGTAAAATATTATATTTTAAATCAAATTTGAATAAACCAAATTTGATTTTAATTAATATTTGTCAAGGTAAAGGCAAACCCATAAGAAAATCTTTACCATTTTTTCGTTTTCCTACCATTTTCTACTTTCCAAATATATAACTTAAAAGATTAAAACTGCTTATTCCATCTTCGGATATTTGTGTTCAATATTTTACTGTATTATTATTATAATTATTGCAGAAAAAAATGGAAGCGGAGTTTTCCGCTCTACTAAATGTTGCAGAGAGCACTCTTGGCCTGTACTTTTCTTATGAAGTCAATATAACATTGAGGTGACTGATATTTATAGGACATTATGATGTTATCTTAGACCATACTTGTTTCCTTACTCCTATGGTCAGAAACTTGCAATTTGTACTGCAGTTCACAAAGATTAAATGATTTGGGTGAATCTAAACTGCTTCCTCTTTGGAGACAGGTTAGCCCTTCCTCTATCATGTGGTTCGATTCCTTAAAACAATGTTATTAGGTTTGTGAAGTAGACCATATATTTTCTTATATTTGGGCTCTGTTTGGAATGCACTTTGGCTTATTCAGCTTATTCTACTCATTAGTTGGCTGAGATGGATGTTACCAAGCACTTATCCTTTACAAAATCCAGTAGATTCAGCCAAATACACCCCTTACCGTTGAGGGATTTTAACTCCAGATATTTGTTCCTTTGTAATGCAGGCAGACCCTCGGTTTGTTTGGAACAACTACATCATGGAAGTTCTTATAGATAGCAAGGTTATACGACCATTCCCCCTAAATGAACGCAGCCCGATATCCATATAATATATGCAAATCGTTGACTGTCCCATACTTCTTTTTGCAGCTTGACCCCTTCTTGCTTCCTGTTCTCCAGGGAAGTATCCTTTTCTCTTTACTTAAACTAAACACAGGTTCTTTTGTTTTAATACCCTTACATTTCTTTTATTTCCAGCATCATGGACTGTTGTGTATTATTTCCATTCACTGTGGGGGATGTGGACTGTGTGGTAATTTTTTGTGAGAGTTATATAAAACTGAAGAAACATTCAAGAGATGAAAAAAGTGTTGGATTTGTAGAAAAGGGGTGACATGAAATATTTGTCAAGTAGAAAAAGGATTAAACTCAATGTACATATGCTAAGCTGACCATTGCGTGTTTTTGTCAAGCTCATAGTACATGAAATAAGACATGTCTACTAGATCACAATGTCTTTTAGTTTTTGATTTCTCTACTTTATATAAAATACACCATCTACCCCCACCCCACCCCCTCGCCCAAACTAAAAAAACATGTTTCAAACACATCCTCCCAAGAGAGTCCAATTTAATGAAATGCAACTACCTTTCATGCAAGTTTCCAAAAAAGAGTCACGAGAAAAGTTACACACTCACACACGATAAATAAGTGTGCTTGAATCAACAAAAAAAATACGATTCATGATTTAAGACATGTGTACCTTACTAAAATTAGGAAGTTTTACATTGGTCAAACATGACTCTTTGTTTGGGATTGAGGTAGTATTACTTCTAAATTCTAATCCTTTGAATAAAAAATAGACTAAAACCGATTCAATTATTGGCACACACAAATTTGTGGTAATTATATATTTCAAACTTCCAACCTAAAGTGAAATAATAAATTCTTCTACATGAAGGAAATATTATTCTCTTTTCAATTACACTGACATTATATTGTTGCAAAATTCCGCCCTCCTAACCAGTACAACAATGCAAAGTTATGCCTTGACTAGTTATCAGGTTTTCACAACTTCCAAGCAGCCATTGGAAAAGATATTATTGATGTTACACTGATTGCACGAAGGTGCAATAGAAGAACTGGTATTAAGAACCCCAAATTTCTCTCGATTCCAATTCCGAGTTTTCACTATAAGCTCTTTAGAATATAAATAATGAAAAGTGATGAGTTTGAATAAGATAAGATATATATTCACTATTGCTGAAAATGACTAAAGGTTAGAGATACATGCTCTTCACAAAGTAAGCCATCTGAATGAATACTCTTCACTAACAAGAAAGAGAGTCTTCAGTTTCTTCTATATGAACATCAATTTAGGAACACGGATGTGGAGGAGAGGTGCTGATTCTGATGGATATGTTGCAAATTTTGTGGAAAGTGAACAAATCTTGTTAATGAATGGATTTACAGCATCATTTGTTCAGGTAGGCATTAGATTGAACATATTGACAAATTCTGGTTTAACATAAAATGCATTTGGCTAATATAAAAGATTGAGGTAAGGGGTTGTCAAGCCTTTGTTTGGAGTGTGGAAAATACCAGGGAAAGAAAATAGGAGGGAAAAAAAAATCAAAACATGGAGCAAATTAGGAGGATAGAAAATATATTAGGGAAACAAGTAGATACCTTAAAACTCAATAAATTACTTTTGAATATTTGCTGATACCCATATTATTTATTTATATCCACTATATAAAGTCTGAGTAATCTAAACTATAATAATATGTACAACAACAACAACACTCATGCCTTAATCCCAAAAGAATTTGGGGTCGACTAACATGAATCGATCTATGATATCGATGCCAAACAGAGAAGACAGACAAGAAAGGAAAAAAAGAAAAAGGAAAGAAACAGAAAAAGAAAAATACTACCTCCGTCCCATAAAACTTTGCCAACTTTTCTTTTTTGGACGTCCCAAAAAACTTTGCCATTTCCATTTTAAGTAGTAAATATGTGGCTAAAGTTATTTCTCTCTCCTCTGCACAAATATCAACCACACAGTTTTTACTTTATTAATCTACGTGCAAGTCAACATTGGCCAAGTTTTATGGGACGGAGGGAGTAAGAAAAAAGAAGAAGAAAAAAGGAAGATAAAACGGATAAATAAAGATAAATAAATACTACCTCCGTTCTCTTTTAATTGCAACATTAGACTTTTTGCACTATTCCCACATTCTACTTTGACTATATTTTATTTATTAATGTATTATAAATTAATTTTTTTTTTAAAATATTGTTAAATTCTTCTCACTTTAAATTTTCAAAATCTGAATTTTTTAATTTTTAACTAATAAGGAATGAAAGATATTAATGGTCAAACTTGTACATTGGCAAATGTGAAAAGTGGACTGTTGCGATTAAAAAAGAATGGAGGAAGTATAAAATAACAATAACATAAGAATATAAGAAAGATAAAATATATAAAAAAGTAAAAGAGCATAAAAAAGCTAGAAGATTAAAATAATATAAGAATATAAAAAGATAAAGAAGATAGATGATAAAAGAAAAAGAGAGGAAAGATAGAAAAGACATCAATCGTGTACACAGATGTGTGCCCTCCACTTTGTTCTCTCCAAAACATACTATCATCCAACCCAAGAAGACACATATAAGTTCTGATTCCTCTAATCCAAGTCTATTTTGGGTGTTCCCTCCCTTTCTTCTCTGCCTCTTCTCCCCACCCCTCAAGTCATCTAACAGCTGCATCACTCGGTCTTCTACGCACATGCCCAAACTATCACAAAGAGACTCCTGCATCTTATCTTCAATAGGTGCTACTCCCACATTTTGTCTGATTATCTCATTCCTCAAGCGGCCTTTTCTGGTATGTCCACACATCCAACGCAACATACACATCTCTGTCACACTCATCTTTTGAATGTGACATTGCTTCACTGCCCAACACTCTACGCCATACATTAATGCAGGCCTAATTGTTGTTCGATAAAATTTACTTTTCAGCCTAGTCGGCATACCTCGATCGCATAGAAATCCTGATGCACTCTTCCATTTCATCCAACCTGCTTTGATTCTATGACATACATCTCCATCCAATTCACCATCCTTCTGAATTATGGAGCCTAAGTAACGGAACATATCACACACCGGTATCTCCTTACCATCAAGAGTAATCCCACGGTTGCTACTACTTCTACCTCCACCAAACTTGCACTCCATATACTCAGTCTTGCTTTGGCTCAATTTGAAACCCTTGGTCTCTAACGTTTGGCGCCATACTTCCAACTTTGCTTTAACACCGGATTGCGTCTCATCAATCAATACAATATCGTCAGGAAACATCATGCACCACGATATATCTTCTTGAATTGACTTCGTAAGTTCATCCATGACTGTAGCAAATAAGAAAGGACTCAACGCAGATCCTTGGTGCACTCCGATAGTAATAGAGAACTCTGCAGTCCTCCCTACATTAGTGCGGACACTTGTAGTACACGCATCATACATATCCATGATGATACTGATATACTTACATGATATGCCTTTTCTAGTTAAGGCCCACCAAAAGACTTCTCGAGATACCCTATCATATGCATTAGAATGTTCTTCCCCCCTTCATTTCTAGTGCCAAAACCATGTCCGCCACGGATACTCTCAAAACCATCACGACTTGGACCCACACGCCCATTGAGGTCGCCTCCTATGACCAACTTCTTTCCCCTTGGCACTCTTCGCACCACTTCCTCAAGATCCTCCCAAAATTGTTGAGTGATAGATGCATCCAATCCTACTTGTGGTGCATAGGCACTTACCATGAACACGATCTCATATCCTATTATCAACTTAATGCTCATGATGCGGTCGTTCTTCCTAAAGACTTCAACTACACCCTCACCATAATCATGCGCCACCATAATGCCCACTCCATTTCTGTTCCTCTCTCTCCCCAAATACCACAATTTAAAACCTCCGTGATTAATCTCTCGTGTCTTTTCTCCAACCCACTTAGTTTCTTGCATGCACATTATGCTGATATTCCTCCTCTTCATAACCTCGGCTATCTCAGATGATCTTCTCGTAAGAGAGCCAACATTCCATGTCCCAAACACAATCTAGCACCATGCCTTCTCTTCTTCACACCACATCGACTCCCACCATGCCCTTGCATATTTGACACCATTCCCAGACATCGGAGTGGCGCATCGCTTCCAGGCGACGACCTAGCAGCCTTAGCATTCTTATCACCACACCCAAACCTATGAAGTGTAGCGCACCCTTGCACATTTGACACCACCCCCGGGTGGAGGGATGACACGTCGCTTACGGGCGACGACCTAGCTATAAAATATTATAATATGTAGATTAGGAAAAAACTAATCACATTCTTCTATCCAAATATACTGCAAATGCATTGACTTTACTTAGGGGTGATATATTGTTGGGATTTTTCTTTCGGTTTGGTTTAAATCTAATTGGGAAAATTATTGCCGAATTAGAACTAAACTTAGTTTGTTTGGGTTCTGTTTTCAGTTATTTTTCTGTGTTATGTTAGTTCACTTTGGTTTTAATCAGTTAGGGTTTGATTCAGTTCAATAAAATTTAGGAAAACCATTACCAAACTAAGACCAATTTACATATGGTCCAGTTTTGTTTGGTTCATTCCTTTTGGTCAAACGGAACCAAAATGCCCACCCTAACTTTAATCTTTGGATTTTCTCTTGTAGGTTCGAGGGTCGATCCCTTTATTGTGGGATCAGATTGTTGATTTGACATATAAGCCCAAGTTTGAGATAGTCAGACAAGAGGAAGCAGTAAGTAACCTAGCAGGCTGTTGTTTCTCAAAGACTTTACTCATTATTGAGCTTATAATTAGTAATTTATCATTGTATATTCTATACAAAATGTGTAGCCTCGGGTGATTGAGAGGCACTTTTTGGATCTGAGAAAGAAATATGGGAATGTTATTGCCGTTGATCTTGTCAATAAGGTACATTATTACTACCATGCATTTTGTTTTATTAGAAGAATAATGGTAGTACTTATATTTTTCTCTAGCAACATCCATTGTTTCATTTAGAACTATAGATTGCTTTCTGGTGTGAATACATATTATTTCTAATATTTAATTTAATGACTTTTATCTCAGATGTAAAAAGAGTTGACACACACACAGTTAGTCTTTTTAGTCTTTATATAATAGGAGTACATAAATAATAAATAAATGAATAAATAAATAACTAAGGCTGAAACAATATCTAAAATCTATTAACTGAGTTTTAGCCAATCTTTTACTTCCTTCAAATTTTCTTTCTTGCAATTTTTATTTCTGTTTTATTTTATTTATCTTCCCCTATTATTTTCCAGGTCACTAAAGTAGTTTACCAAATTCGGCTGTTGATGGTCAAGTTAACGAAAATACCACTTTTGTTCCATCAGCAATTCAGCATGACAAATCCAAATAACATAACACAGAAAACAGAAGGCAGATCCCTTAGAAATTACATAAATTAACTAAGTTCAAACAAAAATCAAGACAGTTTTGGTCTTCTCCAGATAGGTAGAAGCTTTGGACTAATTTATGTTTTCATTTAAATTGTGGAACAGCTAGGAGGAGAGGGACGCTTAAGTGAAAGTTTCTGCAATGCAATGCAGCATAGTGCTAGTGAAGAAGTGAAGTAGGAATATCTTTCTAATGGCAATTTAGTCAAATGCGGAGTAACTTTCATCAAGCCAAGCTAATACTTTATAATATTTGTAGATACTTGCACTTCGATTTTCATCACGTGTGTGGGCATGTTCACTTTGAGAATCTCTCAATACTTTATGATCAAATTGAAGGCTTCCTCACCAAAAACAGGTATAATTTCTTCTCATGTAAAACATTATGTGCATAGTTCTTGAATAATATGTGAAAATTTCTAGTAGAACTCTTAATTAGGTCGAGATCACTCAATTGGGTCGTAATGCACATGGGTCAAACCACACTCCACTTGGGTACCCCATTGGTAGGGTTAATTTCGCTAAAATGATTAAATTGTCTGAATTTTCTCAAAGGTTCTCACCTACGGTGAGATAAAAGGGGAGTTAGGTGTACGCAGCCTTACCATTGTAGTAGAGCACGGAGAGACTGTTTCCGGATGACCCATGACGAAAATCGTGTCAAAAATTGCATGGACTGATTTCTGCTTCATAATAAAGAAGCGCAAACAATTTAGTGAGTCATTATGCTTTATTCCATCGTGAAAAAATGTTTGAAAAAATGTTGAGAACAGAAAAATAAAAATCGAACGGGGTAAATCGTTGCCCAGATAATCAATGATAAAAACCGTTGCTAAGAGCCAAAAGGCTGAAATTCAACTTTGTTCCAAGATAACCACGAATGAACCCTGACAAGGGGTATAAATAGTCTAATAGTAAGAGACTAACAGAAACCCTAATTGAGCCCAAATTAATTAAACCTCAATTAGGCCCAAATTAACTCTACTAATTACTCTTCTAACAATAGGCCCAAACTAGCAAACATAACATAAACTTTATAATAACAAATAAAACTATAATCCTAGCCAAACTCGTTCCTGCCCCTTGATCTCCCCGCTCTCTATCAATCCATCCTCCTTCGAAACAACCTTGTCCTCAAGGTTGAAATCCGGAAACCAGCTCTCATATGTCCCCGAGGCTGCCCAGTATCTTTAGGAAAGCTGTCACTCAACATTTTCATCCCGCTCATGAAATACCCCAAATAATGATCGTCAGATAGCCTTGAGACATGAATTGTTAGTTGAACAAAAATTGAGATGTACTCCTCCATAGTCCTTGTCTGCTTGACTCCGGACAACCATTCGAAGCACTTGCCCTTAAACCGTGAGTCAAAATGAGCCATCAACACATGTGTAATCTCAAAATTGTATACGGCTGATCCTTCCATCGCAACTACAACGGCTGCCACCTTATTTCCTGGCAGAGTCCAGTTCGGTTTGAACTGTTGCTCAGCCCTATCAACCCATCCGATCTGGTCTTCTCTGTCAAACGATTGCAGCGTCATGAGAGAGGTGTTGCACAGTCCAGTTCCGAACGAGGATGTTGCTGCCACGTCGAGTGAAGCCACCGTCGATGAATGCTCCTCCGCTGTTGGCGGCGCGAGAGCCTTTGTGAGCGCAACCAAGGAGGCTGCAATCTCTGCCAGTTGGATTCCTTGCGCTTCTAGTTTCTGATTTATTAGGACTTGCTCGGCCACCATCTCTGTCCAACATTCAGTGATTGATCTCGTCATTTCGGCGGAACAGGATCCGGCAGGTCGAACCAATTGTTGAGAGCAGAAAAATAAAAATAAATGGGGTAAACCGTTGCCCTAAAATAATCAACGATAAAAACCGTTGCCCAGTGCCAAAAGGCTGAAATTCAACTTTATTCCACGATAACCAAGAATGTACCCTAACAAGGGGTATAAATAACCTCTAGTAAGAGACTCAACAAAAACCCTAATCGAACCCAAAATTAATTAAACCCTAATTGGACCCAAATTAACTCTACTAACTACTCTACTAATAATAGACCCAAACTAGCAAACATAACATAAACTTGATAATACTTCATCCGTTCCATAAAAGTTGCAACATTGGAATTTCTGCACTATTCACACACCTTACTTTGACTACGATTTTCTAATAATATATATAATAAAAATATTATGTATAAAATATTAATAACTTTGTATTAATGTAAATTTCCAATATATTAACTTTTTTTAATGTTTACTAATACGTAATAAATATAGTTACAGTCAAAGTTGCGCGTTGGCAAACGTGAAAGTCAAACTGTTGCAACTTTTATGGAACGGAGGATAGTAATAAATAAAACTATTATTCCAGCCCACAGTCAGCCCACAAAAATGGGCCCAAGTCCGTTCTCGCCGCTTGCTCTCCCTGCTCTCTATCATAAAATGGATTTCAGCCGAACAATTGAGTTGAAGTCTAACTCTGAATTACTAATTAACGTGCTTGATAGCTATACCAGATATCGCTAATGATACTAGAAAGAATGATAGTTAAAGGAGGTGTTTGGAACTGCTTTCGCTTCTGCTTCTTTTTTAAAGTAGAATCAGAATCTCAATCAGTTTTCAGAAGCTGGTCACCCCAACTTCTAAAAAAACCGATTCTAAGAGTAAATTAGAGAACCAGAATCACTTCTGCTCTCTGAATAGTGTTGGACTCGGGCCGGGTCGGGCCTAGGCCCGGGCGGGCCGCCGGTTCAGAAAAGGTGGGCCCGGGACCGGCCCGGGTAGCCATTGGGTCCGGGCCGGGCCTCTTTTTATTTTTATTTTTCCTTTTCCTAATTAACCCCCCACCCAACCCCCCAAACCACCCCAAATGGTCCAAAATACCCAGCCCAACCCGAAATGTTAAAAAAAATTGAAAAAAAAAATTAAAAAGCCCGGAACCGGGCCCGAACCGGCCGCCGGTTCGGCTTTTGAGTGACGCGAGCCCGCACCGGGACCCCCGGGTCGGGCGACTCGGACCTACCTGGACCGGTTCAGCACAGTACCGGTCCCGGGCCGTTTCCGGGTCGGCCCGAGTCCAACTATCTCTGAAGGAGTAGAAGTAGTTTTAAGGAACCTTTACGTGGCCACGTCATGCTGCGTGAGACTGCTAATACGCCGAAGACAAACTACATCCAACTATTCGTAGTAGAGAACCAGTTGGCCACGGCCGAGGGGTGAACATGGGATCTAGCGACTAGCTTGATTGTGGGATGAACTGTCTTGTGCTTGCTACTGGGGAAATTCTTTGCCCTGGAAGCATGACACTTCACCTCGATTGTCGCTACAAAGAGCCCCTAGTTCGTAGGTGAGGTCTGGCAGAGTGTTCATGCCATGAGTACTGTCTCGCCCTGTGACGTGGTGTCCTCATGTGACACTGGCCGAGTTGTGGATGAGGGGTCGCAGACAATGGGTGATGGGTGTGAGTGTTGTCTGTCACTCTGCCAGCCTTCTTCGGTGGAGATGCCTCTTTGGGATGCTGCTCTTGGACTCCTGACGAGGGGCATGACCAAGGGATCACGTAAGACGCGAGTCTGGCCGAGCTTGAGTTGTATGAGGATGTATACTGTGGGTCCAGACCCATATACTCCGTCATAAGCTAAATACAAACGCTTAGCTATTTAAATAACGAATGATTGGGTAATACTTGAATAATTGATGAATAGTTGTAATAGTTGAATCTATTTTTCCAAAGAAATAAAAAGTGTTGAAATGGATTATCCTAAACTTAGATATGATCAAACATAAAACTTGATGTCACTTTGATATGATCAAATGATAACTATGGGTTATTAATTGAGAAAATTAACCCACATATGACTAAAATTTAATGTGTTTCCCAAAATATGACTTCTATCTTTTTTCTTCCCAATATGATAGTGTTTCGTATGTATAAAACTAATATTTAATCATATTTTGGGATTAAATATCCTAAGGGATATATTAATAGTCATATATTCTGAAATTGTCAATGTTTTAGTCATATATTAGTAAATATCCCTTATTAATTGCAATACTTGAATTTAACTTTCCAATGAAATAAAAAAGGGATCAAATAGATTATCCTAAGGGAGCGCTTGTTATAACTATTATATATGATCATATATAAGCAATTCCAAGGGATCTCTTATAGCAATTATTATAAAAACTACAAAATTGATTTTGAGTCCCATCGAACTCCTGACCTTTTAAAAGCACATTCTCGATTTAATATTTATGTATTTATGTGGGACACAAAATTTTCAAAGACCACAAAAACCTTCAACACAGACTGCCAGTTAATGACCATAAACTATCTGAAGGTCTCTATGTGCTAGGGTATTTACTTGAAGCTGACCCCTATTTAGAGCTTCTTGGTTTTCTATTGCCAGAGCCCTATGGTTTTATTGACATATATGAGTTTCTTTTTATCTTAAGGTACTTTTTACTGAATGAAAAAGGTGAGAAAGTTGAGACACAACTTGGAGTTGTGAGGACTAATTGCATAGATTGCTTAGATCGAACAAATGTCACTCAGGTCTGTTTTCTCCTTTCAAATTCAATATATCAGTTTCTTAAGATAGCAAATCACGGCAGCTATAAGTTTTTGTTTATGTTTTCACTCTTATACCATGGTGTTAGAATACGGTTTAGTTATTTTTTTAAGGAAAATAGTAAAGAATGCTCTTAGGGCGATGTTTAAAGAATCAAAAGTGGAAAGATATTTGTTGTGATGCAAAATAAATAGAGATATGTTTAATGGTACAACTCCAAGCTGAATTTTGTACTTTTCAAAATTAAAAGAAACACAAATCTAAAAGCTTTCTTCTACAAATGGAAATAAAGCCTGGGTGCAATTAAAATGTTTTATTTATCAATTTTATTTGATCTGCTCCCTCCATTTCGTAGACTGAACATTGCTTTGGAGTCAATATGTGGTCATGTTTGATCTATCAAACATTAAGATTTAAGACTATTAGATATATACTCCTTTTGTCCCCAAAAAAAGAGTTATGTTTCATTAAGATACATCGTTTAATTTTTTGCAAGGTACAACTCTTTATATTATCTATGCTGTTTGCTTTTCTAAACTTATCTGCAAATTGTAATTATCAACGAGACAACGACATTAACGTTTTTTTGGAATACTTTAAAAAAAAATTAAGTTCAATTAGATTACCTTCTTTTGCTGGAATATGATTTTTTAAGGACAAAATTGTTTTGAAACATGATGGTTTTTATGAATTTAATACATGAAATTTAATGGATATACTTGAAGCATTGGTGAGCTTGTCTTACCGCCAATGGTGTAGGCAGTGCAGTATATTGGAGTGGGCTAGTACAACGTTTTTTTTGGAAATTTGTTTACACGATTTTTTACCCTAATAATATAAATAAAATTGAAATTTGGGATGGGCCTGGGCCTAGGTTTACCCCATAGCTAATAATATAGGTTTACCCTAATCTTGCACCCCTGCTTAATATAGGAATATGCTAGGAAAAGAAAAAAATTATAAGGGATTTTTATGTTTGTTCATATATATACGAAGAAGGACTTGCATTTGGTGTTCATTAAGTTAGGAAAGACGTACTGATAAGGTACCTAGAGAAGACCTTTGGTGGGCATTAACTACAAAAGGCGTATCACGTAAGTATATCAACATCATCATGGATATGTATAAGATTGTATTACAAGTATCCTTAGTAGGGAGGACTGCATAGTTCCCTATTACTATCGGAGTGCACCAACATCAGTTCGAAGTCCTTTATTGTTTGTTATAGTCATGGATGAACACACTAATTCAATTCAAGAAGATATAACATGGTGCATGATTTTTCCCGAGGAATTTGTGTTGTTGAGCCAAGATCATGTGTTAAAGCGGATTTGGAATTATGGCGGCAAACCCTTGAGAGAAAGAGGTTTAGGCTGAGTCAAAGCAAGACTAAGTATATGGAGTGCAATATTAGCGTGGGTAGAAAGTAGAAACAATGGTAATATTGGAATTACCTTGAATGGTAAAGAGACCCTGCTAAGTGATATGTTCCATTACTTGGACTTCATAATTCAGAAGGGCATAGAGTTAGATGGAGATGTATCCCCTAAAAGAAAACGACGTGGATGGAATAAAAGAGTGCGTCATGTAGTGAAGAGTAAGTTTTGTCGAACAACAATTGAGTCTCCATTATTGTATGGTGTAGATTGTCGGGCAGTGAAACAATTTACATTCAAAAGATCAGAGTGGTTGAGATGCACATGTTCTGTGGGATGTGTTGATATACTAGAAGAGACTAATTGACGAATGAGATAATTAGGCGAAAAGTGGTATTGAAGATAAGATGTGAAGGTGATGCACCTATTACACGAATTGAAAGGTGGGGAGAGGATGAATGTAGGAGAGATAGAGGACGACCTACAGAGACGTGGATTAGAGTGATCAGGGGTGATATGACATTTCTCTGGTTAGATGAGAGTATGACTTTGGAGAGAGTGGACTGAAGGAGGGTATACATGTGGTGGATTGATCTATATTTATTTGTCTCCCTTTTTCTCTATTCATTATTTGTAACTGCGATATCATATGTCGATTCATGTTAGCCGGTCCCTAACTCCTTTGGAATTAAGACTTGAATGTTGTTTTTGTTGTTAGTTACCTTGGAAAATGTAAAGGAAACTAAAATATGTTGACGTTTTTTTAGTTTCATACATAGTTTAGGTTCCCTCCACATTTTCTTTGCTTATAAATTTCCTCTATATATTTCTCCATACTTCTTTCACTAGCATTTTCCGAGTTCCAAACAGACTGTAAAAGAAAAGTTGTATCACAATGTTTGCAGAGCATGATTGGTAGGAAAATGTTGGAATTCCAATTCAAAAGGCTTGGTGTTTTTAGTGCTGAAGAAACAATTAACAGCCACCCAAACCTTGATGAGAGCTTCAAAAAATGTAAAAACTTATGTAGCAACTCCTGTCTATATCTTTTCATATTTATCTTTTTTAACTTTGAAGCTTTAACCCTCCTAATTTTGTTGTCTTCAGTGTGGGCTGATCATGGTGATGACATAAGTATCCAATATTCCGGAACTCCCGCTTTAAAGGGAGATTTTGTGCGGTAACTAACTATGTCTCTTTTGATTGGTTTTCTAAAAGAAACCTTGTGTAAAGAACTAAATGTAATTAGTTTCCTATTGTTTTATAATTATTTACATTTATTTATAGTTCTTTGTCTTTGTGACATGTGAAAAACAACAACCATGATCTAAAATAAATGAAAAAATTCCACTTTTGGTCCCATGACTATTATACCACTTCCACATTTAGTTCCTTACTTTCAGATTGTCCACATTTAGTCCGTGACCATTATCCCCTCACCACCCCTCGTCCTTCTGGCCGAAATTCCGGCAAATTTAGTCCACTTATCATCCTCAGAATCAGTCTTTGCATTAAATTTTATATAAGTTTGGGTTTTTCATATCAGTCTTTGCATTAAATTTGAGTTTTTATACCTAAAATCTGCATTAAATTTGCCGGAATTTTGGCCGGAAGGACGAGGGGTGGTGAGGGGATAATGGTCACGGACTAAATGTGGACAATCTGAAAGTAAGAGACTAAATGTGGAAGTGGTATAATAGTCACAGGACCAAAAGTGGAATTTTTTCAAAATAAATTATTTAATGAGTTTTTAGCTTATCTAAATGATATTTTTCCCACTAGTTCTTGTTACTGATGAAACTTGCATATAACATAGGGAGATGTTTGGATGTGCAGATGTGGTCAAAGAACAGCCCAAGGGATTATCGCCGATGGCTACAATGCCCTGAAACGCTACTACTTGAACAACTTCCAAGACGGTACCAAACAGGTACTTGGTTACTTTATGCACTCATAAAGCCCATTGCATTCCTTTTTTATGTGCTCCTCCCTCATCAGCTCCACAAGTGACTGTGGATTGGTACTCAATTTGGATCTAACCTTCCCTCTTGAGCTAGGTTTATTACGCTGCTGAGAAGTTATGATGCACCGATAGTTTACCATGGTGCTGTATCCGTGTACCTAGTTATGTATGTGGTACTGATACATATCGAGGACGTAAATATGTATCAACCCTGTATGCATAATTTTATTAAAATACCGCCCCCATTTTTAATAGAAACTTCTGATACGATATTTAAAACAATTTATACATGCATGATAAAAGATAAGGTATTTGAAACTATCCATCTTCCCATTGATGAGCTAAAAGATAAGGTATTTGAAACTTTCCATCTTCCCATTGGTAAATGTAAACAGACAAAAGATATTGAGCCTATGTTATTAAACTTCAAAGTTTTAAGCATTCTTATTTTATTTCATAATTCAAGTCTATTATTTTTCATAATTATGAGCATTTGGTACTAATGTACTATGTTTATTTATTTATGAACCTTTAAAACAAAATTGTGTTTTTGTACAAATTTGCATCTACGTTTTGTGTATTTGCAAATATACCCCATACCTGTGTCGTGTACTTTTTGAATTTTCCGTACAACATACTTGAGAAGTGTACATATTTAATATCCTTTTTGGATTGATTTGATGGTCGGAATTGGATTAGTGGGGGTTGAATGACCTAGAATTAGATATAAGCATGTTTGAAATAGCGAGAGTTCAATCGTTGTCCAGAATCAAGCAACCCCCATGGGAGATTTCAAGAAATGAAAATCCCCAGGAATAAAGAAATTCCCGTTCCAAGTGTGGATACGACTTGATTCCCGCCCCCATTTTGGCTAATTATAAATATATGTATATTTAAGTTCATTTCTGTACTTCCATGTATTACAATTTTTAATCTTGGCCCACCAAAAGTAAGTTTTCTTGATGAAGTTACTGATTATCATCATGACTTCTTTTTGCATTACAAAGGATGCAATTGATTTATTGCAAGGGCATTATATTGTCTCCGTTGCACGAGACACAATGCAGACATCTCAGCGGGGAGGCATTGAAGCTGTTGCTGTGAGTACCTTTTCTTAATCATTATTTGTTATTTTTAGACACCTATAGTAGGTTGTAGACATTTATTAATCAGATTCATCTTTTGTGCTGCCAGAAATATGTAGTTACAAATTTTAACTAGGTTTATCTTTCCATGATTTTCCACAGTTAATGCAGAGAATCAGCTAACAGTTTTTCTTGACTCCATTACAGTCGTTTCCAGCGGCTTTTGCACTGATTATTCTCGGGTTGTTTCTCGCTGCCTTGTCGCTAAGACGAGGTGAGTTGTCATGATTTGATTGGGATATATAGTACTCTTGGTTGTAGAAACCGGCCTAGGTGCCCAACTGATTCTTGCATCTAGGTGGTAAAAGAATTAATATTTTATATCATTTCTATTCGAGTTCTTTATGTGAGAGGTACATACTTAGACTTTTGAGAGAATTTAGAAAGTTAGGGTTGTCATGGAGAAATTACCAGAAAAACTGACTAACAGTATTTTCAGTAAAATATCCAGATGAAACCCAACAGGAAAGTCTCGCAAGGGTATGTTTGGGCGTTTGGGGGAAGGGGTGGGGAAGGGTTTGAAGGTTAGCAATAGGAGGAAAGGGGAGAGGAAGTGAAGGAAATCCTTCTTCTTTGGGAGTTACAAATTTGAAAAGAGAGGCTATATAATGTATATCAAATCATTTCAAAGACGTGAGAAATTTAAATACTTGGACTTGTATTCATTTTGATTGGCTAAAGTTATCATTTAATTAGTTATCCTTCAAAAACTCCAAATTTGACGGAATTTGAAAATTGAGCATTGGAAGGGTTAGGGAGAGTTACAAAAGACCCAAACCATCCCTTCCAATTTTTTAAACTCTCAAACAAGAACAGGAGGATCTTAAACCCTTCTCATCCTTCCCCTCCCCTCCAAAACTTAACTCCCAAACATACCCCAAGGAAAATCAGAAAACGCATCACGAAAAATACTTTTCAGTTAAAATAATGGGACAGAGTAATTACAACTAGAAATCACCGGCCAAGGTAATGCTCAACTGACCTAGTAATGCCTCGTGACTTCTTTGTGTCATAAATAAATAAAAACTGTGTGCTTGGGATGTGCAGTTCGAAATGATCCCTGGAACCTATTATTTTCAATGATTTGGGCAAGCATGAGTGTGGGTATAGCTGCATTTGTGAAAGCCAATGGCCGTGCTTTCTGCAATCGCCCACGCCTCCACCAACCCAGACGCTGAAAGAACAATTACAATAAGCTCTATTTTGCATACAGTATTTTATTGTGTAAATCTACACCAGATACTTCATTGAATTTTATAAAGAACAACCATTCTGCAGTTTATGCATATACTTTGATTATTGTACTGATCCGAAAAACTGCATCCAACAAGTCGCCATTAAAACTAAATAGTTCAGGTGCTGTTTGAGCATTTTGCCTGGGATCTTAGTCTTTGGACATCTCCATAGCTTCAATTTGACCCAATATTTCCACAACTTGTTTCATAGAAAGCCGTTGCTTAGGTTCTTCATCTAGGCATCTTAGAGTAAGTTCAGAGGGCTTGTAAAGCTGCCTTGAAGTGGTACTGACCATCTATCCTAGAATCCATTACGGACTTTAGCTTTTTCCCATGTGACCATTGGGTTTGCCCATTTTACCAAGTTTTCTATGGCCAGTCAATATTTCTAGCAGGACCACACCAAATCCATACACATCGCTCTTTGCATATAGGTGTCCTGTACACATCAAAATTACCACTTCATTCGATATTAAAAAAATGACACATTTGTTCCTCAATCTTGACGAAATAGTAGATTTAGTTTTTCGATTATTAGAGTCACCACGTATAGACTGTATAGTGTCTAAATTATCATCAAAGTTACGTGGTGCATGTAGTCTATAAACTTATGCATTTTCTATTTATTTCATCTTATGCAAGTTGAGCTTTTCTAAAAAATGATTGTCTTAGATTCTTATGAGGTTAAGAATCTAAAGAAGGAACAGAAATATTATTCCCCTCTAAAAGGAATAATAGCCGTTTCTAGGAGAATATCAATACAAGCAGTAAGGCAAAGTACTCAGGTGCAACATAGCCATGTGTGCCAATTATTCGTGTTGTAATGTGTGATCAGTGTGAATCTCCGCCCAAAGGTCCGAGTTTACCTAAGCCAAAATATGATATCTTAGCATTGTAATTCTACAAACAAAACAGTTCCAAAAGAATCACTCTGAGTCTCTGACAGAAAAATCTATGCTTGAAGCAGCAATTATACGGGAACGTCGGGAAGGGGGCACTTCTTAATAATCATAACTCCAATTTTTTACGTATATTTATACATGCAGTTGTACGTTTACCTTGGAAAGTACGTAACGAAAACCAATTTTAACAAAAACTATTTAAAATCTTACAGGCATTTATGTGGAGCATATTTCAGCCTTTATGTAATAAATTGAACTTGACTGCTTGAGCAAATATACAAAATCATTTTTTTTATTTGAATAATTTATTTTCTCCTCTAAGCTAATATTCCTTTCTTCCAACTCTATCTATTTTCCTCTCTGTCCCTAGCATTTTCAAGGTTCCGAACCGAACTTTAATCTATGGAGGAAAAGAGAGAAATGGAGAAAGAATCAAGAACTACTCAAGAAGAATGTTAGGAAGCCTTGAAGTCAAACTTCTAGGCAAAGTGTGCAAAAAGTTAGAGCCTGTGCAGCTCCTATGGCTATTTTGATTCGTATTGCCCACAAAAGTGGTTCCAAAGCCCCTATATGTGAAGGAAGAAGAATAACCCATAAAATTTTGTAGTGCAACACGAGGAATTCTAATGAGTAATGAGCCAGATTATGGAGCCTTATGGTTAATATGTGATATCATTATCATTTATCACTATTCATTTTTGTAATGAGATAGTCTGCTATAAGAAATGAAGGGATTGTGAAGATCACATCAATCAGGTTTTATATTTAAAATCTATTTCAAATGCTCCAAAAAGAAACACTTTACTTCGGAAAAGATGGTTCTCTAATCTTCCTTTAGGCATGAACTCAGACAAGTAGGAGTTCTTTCTCTTCAACACAATACCCCAATAACATAACCACATTGGGATGTGAAAGCCTTCCTAAGAATTGAAGTTCACTTCAGACTGCATTGTTTGTAGATTAAGTAATAACTGAATATGACAGAATTCGTAATCAGCCTAGACTCACCAAATTGGTTAGGCATGTAAGGCAACATGATCACATCAGATCAAAAGATGGAATCCTATTAAACTCGTTATTAGTAAGCATTCGTCAATCCTACCTCTTATAATTCTTACCCCTTAAAAGCTCATTTGGGATATAATATCAAAGGTTACGAAAAAAGTGGTAGAACTGCAAAAGAAGAAAGGAAAGAAGGAAATAAATGAAGAAGAAGGATATACCTCAAGTGCGGAAGGAGAATGTTCATGAGAAGAAGAAGATGTAGGAGATGCTTCTAGAAAATCCTCATATGGCCAACAACTGTACCGGTTCATGCCTAAGGTAGAGTTTCCTTCCTTTGAATCTTCATGACAGAATGCCAAAATTTGGGTGCAAAAATGTGAAAGATATTTTAAACTCTGTGCAATTCATGATAAACAAAGAGTTAATTTGGTTTCCTTATATCTTGAGGGTAGAGCAGCTAGTTGGTTTGGGAATTATGTTCTGTCAAAAAAGAAGTTGTCATGGAAACAGTTTGTTGCAGATATCTCTGCTAGATTTAATGATAACAGTGGTAACAAAGTGGTGGAAAGATTCAATAATGTGAAATTGTTGCGGTCATCAGAAGAGTTTGTGGATGAATTTGAACACATCAAAGTTCTTTTTGGTTCAAAGAAATCCAAAATTACGTGATGATTATTTTTTTGGACCGTTTCTTAGCTACTTTAAAGCCCACACTTAAATCATTTGTGAACGCTTTTAACCCCAAAAACATGGCTGAAGCAATAGAGTTTGCAAGATTACAGGAAGATATTGTGGAAGCCTTGACTAATCAGGCTAAACCTTCCAGTTTATACAAAATTTCTACATCCAAACCATTGCCTAAAAACTTGTCAAATAGCTCCAGTAACCCAAAATGGCCTGCAATCACAGCCCCAAGAAGATTTGTATCAGCGAATGAAAGAGCAAAAAAAGAGCTACAGGTCACAGGTGCAGCCGCAAGGGTACTCAGTTGTTTTTTGTAGAAGTGGCCAGTTGTGAAGAAGAATTAGATGCAGAGGGAATAACTAGTCATGATAAAAATATAGAACAAGATTCTATTATGGGACAGAACATGCCAAACATGGAACCTTTGACTCCGAAAATAAGACAATTTTTTGCCAAGTTCTAGTGTGGGGCGAAGGGAGAACATGAAATAAGAACACGAGGATTTAACGAGAAAAAATCTCTTGGCTCAAAAGGGATTAAAAAACCTCCCTCGGAGGAATTTGAAACAACTTCACTAAAGCCTTTGAAATGGTTACAAGATAAATCCGACCGGTCTACCCTTGAGCCACCACAACTCTATCCTCTCTAGAAAGAGTTATGCATCTCTATCTTGCGGGTAGAGAGCCACTCAGATTTACAACAAAGCCTCTCACAACACACATCCCAACCAAGAGGAAGCTTTTACCAAGTGAATCCTCAAAACCACATTACATGAGAAAAGAAAAAGGAAAGAACTATGTCTAGAACTCCTGAGAGAGCTGTTCCAGGTTCTTGGCCTTCTATGATATTTCAATGGAAATCTTCTTCAGTTCTTTGTATATTTTCTATCTTGGTCAAGCACACCTTTGATCTTCATTTTTATCTCAATATATAGATCGCCAGAGTTGATTCGTTGAGACTGTGTTTCCTTGTATGGTCGTGTCTTCTATGTTTGAGGCTTGCCTTGTCATCTTTTAAAAATCCTTCTTTTTATGTGTAGATTTTGAATCCCTCTCATAAGTGCAATGTTCCTTCTTAAAATAACAGGCTTGCCAATATATATAGACCAGAACATATTCAAAATACATGATCAAACATTTATTGAATAGGTAATCATGCATGGAAGGTAAATCAGTCATAAGACGATAAATCATGCAATCGCACATTCAAAATAGATAATCAAGTAATCATACATGGAAAGCATATTAATAAACAGACAAGTACGATGTTGATGGATTATAGGGATCCAAACATATATAATTATGAGAGATTTGAGCTATGTATGGAGAAGATTGATAGAATAGTAAAAATGTGTGTGAATATTGGTTCTAGGGTTTACAAGCTCCAAAAGGAGTATATATAGAGAAATCCGGGATGGGCCTCTAATATGGGCCTGACAGACCCGATTACATAAAAGAACTGATAACATAAAAGGCTAATCTAGAACATCTGAATAATAATGTACAATAATATGAATGACATCCGATAAACGTGTGTGGGCCGTTTTCCGGGCCCAATAGTCGTGAGACCCGGGGGTCCAAGTCTATATACTCTATCAGGAGTCCCCCACTCCCTGAGTCGAGAGTATTTGAGGCAAACAGGAGTACAACTGTGCGCTGATCTATCATCTGATGAGTAAACTTCGTGAATAAATTTAAATTTCTGCTTCTTTGGTTAACGGAGGCGCTAAGTCCCCGTTCTTTCAGTCCCCCACTCCTTGAGGTGAATGTAGTGAGGTGAAGAGGAGTAGAGTAGTGCATGTCTCGTGATGTCTTCAATAGGGGGCCGAGGGTCGACACCTTTTGATCCACAATGGGGAGATGCCTCGTTAAAAACCTCATTAGGAAAAATCCCAGTGGGAAAAAATCCTAATGAAGGAAAAAGAGTACACCGGATGCCCCCCAAAATGAAGCAAAAGGGGTGAGCCCTTCGGCCTAGGTGTGGAGCTGCAACGATGTCCGTCTGCTGAGGGGATGACCGAGACCAGTCTCTAGATGCGAGTAGCTCGGCATGATAACTAGTCCAATTCATCAAATATAGATGACTAAGAGATAGGTCGAGTGATCGTCCATAATGTGATGTCTAGGTCATCGAATAAAGATGACTGGCAGATGTATGACCATGGGGCCTATATGAGATCCACGTCATCAAATAAAGATGACGGGTCGATATATGGCCGATGGGCCTATATAAGAACACCACGCCATCAAATAAAGATGGTGGGGCGATGTACGACTGAGAGGCCTGTGTGAGAGCTCCACGTCATCAAATAAAGATGACGAGGCGATGCATGGCCGAGGGGCCTGTATGAGAGCTTCACGTCATCAAATAAAGACGACGGGGCGATGTATGGACGAGAGGCCTATATGAGAGCTCCACGTCATCAAATAAAGATGACGGGGCGATGTATGGCCGAGCGGCCTATATGAGAGCTCCACGTCATCAAATAAAGATGACGGGACGATGTATGGCCGAGAGGCCTATATGAGAGCTCCACGTCATCAAATAAAGATGACGGGGCGATGTATGGCCGAGAGGCCTATATGAGAGCCCCACGTCATCAAATAAAGATGACGAGGCGATGTATGGCCGAGGGGCCTGTATGAGAGCTCCACGTCATCAAATAAAGATGACGGGGCAATATATGACCGATGAGCCCATAAATGAGCTTCACGTCACCAAATAAAGATGACAGAGCGATATATGGCCGATGGGCCCGAAAATGAGCTCCGCGTCATCAAATAAAGATGGCGGAGCGATAAATGGCCGATGGGCCCGTAAATGAGCTTCGCGTCATCAAATAAAGATGATAGAGCAATATGTGGTCGATGGGCCCGTAAATGAGCTTCACGTCACCAAATAAAGATGACAGAGCAATATGTGGCCAATGAGCCCGTAAATGAGCTTCACGTCACCAAATAAAGATGACAGAGCAATAAATGGCCGATGGGCCCGTAAATGAGCTTCGCGTCATCAAATAAAGATGACGAGCAATATGTGGTCGATGGGCCCGTAAATGAGCTTCACGTCACCAAATAAAGATGACAGAGCAATATGTGGCCGATGGGCCTGTAAATGAGCTTCATGTCACCAAATAAAGATGACGGAGCGACATATGGCCGATGGGCCTGAAAATGAGCTTCGCGTCATCAAATAAAGATGGTGGAGCGATAAATGGCTGATGGGCCCGTAAATGAGCTTCGCGTCGTCAAATAAAGATGACAGAGCAATATGTGGCTGATGGGTCCGTAAATGAGCTTCGCGTCATCAAATAAAGATGACAGAGCGATATGTGGGCGATGGGCCTACAAATGAACTTCGCGTCATCAAATAAAGATGATGGGGGCGGTATATGGCCGATTGGGCCTGTAAATGTGCTTCATGTCATCAAATAAAGATGACGGAACGATGTATGGCTGATTGGGCATGTGGCTGAACTCTGGGCTCCTTTAGCCTTTCAGCCGGAGACCATAAGATGTTCACTATATTTGAATATGTGGACAAGGCGGCGTACGCCTGTCTGAATATGAGGACGACGGCGCGGATGAGCGGGTCTGAATATGAGGATGATGGCGCTGATGAGCCGGTCTGAATATGAGGATGAGGCGGTCGACGCCTGTCTGAATATGAGGATGACGGCGCTGAGGAGCCGGTCCAATATATAATGATGAGGCGATGATGGGCCGATCGTCATATCAAGGCGACGGTCGCTATCCAGGAAAAGAATGGCGAGCCTAGTCGCTAGATAAATACTTCGGCGCTGGAGCCGGTCTGAATATGAGGATGAGGCGATGATAAGCCATTCGTCATATAGGGGCGATGGTCGCCATCCGGGAAGGGAGTAACAAGCCCGGTCGCTAGATAAATACTTCGGCACTGGGGCCGGCTGAATATGAGGACGAGGCGATGATAAGTCATTCGTCATATATGGGCGATGGTTGCCATCCGAGAAGGGAGTAACGAGCCCAGTCGCTATAACAAGACTTCGGCGCTGGGAGCCGGTCTTGAGGTAGATAATCACGCCGCAGGCTGAGAGGCCGATCATGATGTGCGGACGGCGATGATGAGGAGTTGGTCCGATAATATGATGACAGGGCGATGATGAGCCGACTGTCATATAGATGCGATGGTCACCATCCAGGAAGGGATGGCGAGCCCAATCACAATAACAAGACTTCGGCGTTGGGAGCCGGTCTTGAGATAAATAATCACGTCGAGGCCAAGGGGCCGATCGTGATGTGCGGACGGCAATGCTGGGAGGCCGATCCAAAAGTCCATGCAGCGGTCCTTATCCAAAAAGTGAGAGGATGGGACCGGTCTTCAGAGTATGATGATCACGTTGAGATCGAGGGGTCTGCCGTGTCGATATAAAAGATCACGTTGAGACCGAGGGGTCTGCCGCGATGTGAGGATGACGACGATGATGAGCCGTTCCAATAAATGATAACGAGGCGATGATGAAGCCGATCATCATATAAAGGCGACAGTCGCTTATCCAGGAGGGGAATAGCGAGCCCGATCGCTAGCTCAAGACTCTCGGCTCTAAGGAAGCGGGTCTTGAGATAGATAATCACGCCAAGACCGAGGGGCCGGTCGTGATGTGCGGATGGCGACGATGAGAAGTCGATCCAAATAAGATGACGAGGCGATGATGAGCCGATCGTCATATAAAGGCGACGGTCACCATCCAGAAAGGGATGGTGAGCCCGATCGCTAGTTCAAGACTCTCGGCGCTGAGGAAGCTGGTCTTGAGATAGATAATCACGCCGAGGCCGAGGGGTCGGTCGTGATGTGAGGACGGCGGCGATTAGGAGCCGGTCCTATAATATGATGACGGGACGATGATGAGACGACCATCATATAGAGGCGATAGTCACCATCCAGGAAGGAATGACGAGCCCAATCGCTAGCTTAAGACTCTCGGCGCTGAGGAAGCCGGTCTTGAGATAGATAATCACACAGAGGCTGAGGGGCCGGTCGTGATGTACGGATGGCGATGAGAAGGAGCCGATCCAAAATATGATGACAGGGGCGATGGTGAGCTGGTCATCATATAGAGGCGATGGTCACCATCCAGGAAGGGATGACGAGACCAATCACTAGCTCAAGACTCTCAGCGCCGAGGAAGCCGGTCTTGAGATAGATAATCACGCCGAGGCCGAGGGGCTGGTCATGATGTGAGGACGAAGTCGATGAGGAGCCGGTCCTACAATCCATGAAACGGTCGCCATCCGGTAAAGGAATGGCTAAGACCGGTCTTAAGATAGAGCATCACGCCACAGCCGAGGGGCTGGTCGTGATGTGAGGACGACAGCGATGATAAGCCGGTCCTACAATCCATGCAACGGTCACCATCCGGTAAAGGAATGGCTAAAACCGGTCTTAAGATAGAGCATCACGCCATAGCCGAGGGGCTGGTCGTGATGTGAGGAAGGGCAAAGCGTTAACGCCAGACTGAACATGAAGGACGGCGGAGCCGGTCCGATGATGGACTAGGCTTGGATGCTCGTATGAATATGAGGGACGGTGCTGGGCGCTCGTCTGATCCGCATGTATGGTCTTGCTTCGTCCATAATGCATAGTATTTGCCTGATATGTACTTAGCCAAATATGTGGCTTGATTTGTGGGGATTTTATTTTTATCGCTCGAGGCCGGCGAGTGCGCGGTCCTCGGTTTCCCTCTTTTGATTTGTGGGGATTTCAATCGAGGCCGGTGAGTGCACGGTCCTTAGCTGTCCCTCTTTTGATTTGTGGGGATTTCGCTCGAGGCCGACGAGTGCACGGTCCTTGGCTGTCCCTCTTTTAATTTCTTCCTCTTTACTTCTTTGAGCAAGGAGTGGGTATCCTTCTTTCAGGCTTTGGCCGAGGGGGTTGCTATGCCCATGGCCGGTAAGGAGTCCTACTGGATCGCCCTATGATCTCGGGGAGGTCCCGTCGTCTATTTACGGTGCGGGCTAGGGCTTTTGGTCGGTTACCGACGGATGCCGTTTCCCAATCCCGAGTTTGGGGATTTTTGTCACCTCAGCCATGATTTCAGGCCTGTCGTCCTGCGATTTAGCGCGAGGACGATGCGGTGAGCTTCCCATTTCAAGACGTGGGCCGTTTGCGGGCCCCTCGCCTGGGACATCGTCAGCCATACCTGAGCGTTTCGCTCTAAGGGGTCGATACGATACGATGTGTCAGCCTGGGACATCTAGATGCCCGAGTCATCAAATAAAGGTGACTGGGATAGGTCGAGGGACCTGAATATAAATCGAATCATCAAATAAAGATGTTCCGTAGACTAGAGCTCGGGTTCACCACCTTGGGGATTTTAACCGGCTGGAGTACTGAGAATCATAATAGTAGTAAAACTACTTGAATTCATATTTAATGCATAAGTATGCTTCAAATTTTGTGGCATTTATCTTGTATTTGGGTTGGAGCCTTTGCTCCTTAGAATTCCAACCTGCTGTAGGGACAATCGATTGGCCCAATACTGCTGGCCCACCTATAACTTCGATGGCCCACCTATAATTTGAGATTTGGATCACTTCTGCTCCAGTGCTCCGTAATCCCATCCGCGAGGGAAAACCGGGCCGCGATAAGTCGATGAGGGAAGGAGCCATTGGCTTCGAATTTGCCACTTTGGCCGGCGTGAAATAGGCAGACAAGGCACTTGGAGCGGATGAGGCGTTCTGGTCGCACGTGCCTCCGGGGTGCAGGAACAGGCTAAGGGCATGGACGCCGAGGCATGGAATCCGAGGGCTCACCGGCTCGAGATGTAGAGGCTAGGCCGATGTGGGACCCCCTGCCACTTCCAGGATGAGGGTGTAGTCTCGCTGGCGGACACCGTGAGATTGTGTCAGTGGTTTGAAACTGCACGTTGCTGTGGGCGAAGGAGTCGTGACCGAGGTGTTGTCCTTGATTGTCTGGCCGAAGTTTGTCGTCATCAATTGCCTAGCCAAAGTGGTGAGGAGCTCTGGCTATTTCTGCCAAATTGGAGCTGAGAGCCGGTTTCTCCTCACGCCGGGGACAAGGTGTATCACTGAGGAGGCTGGCTTGGCCGGGACGGTACCAGTGGATCAATATAGACGAGGGCACCAGTTGGTCCCGATTTCCCAGCTGGAGGAAGGTGATGCTTGGCCGAGGTGACTCTGTTTTGGCCGATGTGGGGCTTCACTGACGGGACATGGTATTTGCTGGCCTAATTGTTTTTCTCGTTTACCTTGGCCGAGGTGGAACACAATTGTAGTTTCCCTCCCTCTTTCAGGTTTGGCCGATGGACGGTGCAGTTTACCTGGATGAAGGAGGTACTCCTCTCCGCTTTGTTTTTCTTTTGTTTGAATTTCGGCAGTGTTGGCCGAAGGTGCACTGCTGGCCGATGACACATTGCTGGCCTGGCCGGTGGCGCACTGCTAATCGTCTGGAGGATGAGGGCGAGAAAATCTGTCCTACCCTCTATTCAGTTTTGGCCGGAGGACCACCGCCACGCCACGCTGGCCAGATCCCTAGCTTGGACGAGGGATGTTGAGCGACTTCTAGCCGACATGGGTCTTCAATTTCTTGCAGTCGGTGGAGCAGATGGAGGCCGTTGTGGACAATGGGCGCGGAGGGGCATGGCCGAAGGAACTGTCATTCCTCTGTTTGAGACGAGGGTGGTGTTCTTTCCCTGGTTTGCCGAAATGCTCTGACTGGACGAGGTGATCTCAGGTTGTGGTGAAGCTTCTCCTGCCGTCTTGTACTACATGGCTCTGGCCGCCTCAGGACCGTGATGTTCATCCTCTAGTACGAGGGACAGGCGAAGTGATCTCAGGCCGGTGTGATCCATCGTCTCACACCCTGTCTGGCTAGGAAGGCGAAGAACACCATCGAGAGCCAGTGTTCTGCCGACAGACAGTGTTCCCTTTGGTTTCTTGTTTATCCAGAAAGGGTGTGATCCCCTGTCCTGCTCAGTGATAGCCGAGGATGTGGCCTCCTCATTTGTTTGATTTTTTGGCAGATGTGCCGCTTTCACTTTGCCATGTAATAATTGAATTGTAATAGAAGTGGGCCAATTTCTGGTCGAGGGGTAATGTTAACCCAGCTAGGGCCGAGATGGCATCTTGCCATTAGTTGAATGGGTGGATCTCACTTGATTTGTTCTACCTTTCAATGAAAGCACCAAATGATGGATTATAGGGATCCAAACAGAGGCGGCTTGAGCATTTTGGAAGCCCCAGACGAAAAATATTTACTATGTACAAATCACTTTTAAAATCAGATAAATTGAATAAAATTCGCTTTATGAAAAAAAGCATATTCAAAGTCCACGATATAATGTTTGTAATATTCAAAAGGATAAATTTTAAAATGCAAACTTATTCAAAACACAAGACAAACTTGTATTTGTAAAAGTATTAAGAGACTTCAAGAACGAGACTCAGAGAGAAGAGCTGAAGAGTCTTAGTTGATTCACTAACCAAGGACCCATGTCGACGGCGGGCAATGAGGCATATATACAGTAGCCGATTAGCGGTCTCTGTTGGACGTTGATGCGTTTTGAGATCGGATTTTGATAGTTTTTCCTAACTTTAAGGTGTCATAAGTCTCAATTTTAAGCTCAAGTCATATTTACCGGCCGTTGGTTCGAGTTTTGGTATTTTTGGAGTCAAAATCAGGGAATTTGAGCCTGGCACCGGTGTTTGAGAAGAAATAGGGACGAGTTGAGAAGCATTTTAGAGTTGATTAGGAGCATTGGAGATCAGTGAGGTGTTAAAGACAAAGTTTTGAAGACAAAAGAGCTCTAGAATTGGCTACGGGATCAAAAGAAGACGAATAGAGCTTGAAAACAACGGTCAGGGTGACGTTCTGTCAATCGTTCAAGCATATCTTTTCTTAGGAACATCCAAAAAACATGATTCAAGTTTCATATGAAAGACAACTTCAAGGGCTACAAATCATATGAAGACACCATTGTGAGAATCGGAGATAAGCAAGGTGAAAACAGATGATGAAGTCAGACAACCTCTGTTGAGATTTCAGAATGCGACCTTCCACCATTTTATTCATATATTTTTATTGGATGATTCAAATCCAATTTTTCAAGTTGTGTTGGATAGAAGACTTCATTAGCTACAACTTTGATGAAGGACGAATAGTCAGAAGTGAACTATAAAGCTGATTTCTGCTTGCAGTTGCCGCTTGGTGTATTGGCGGTCTGTGAATAACACCTAATACTAATACCGGAGTAGAATTTTTTGGAGGCCCCCTTGGTAGTTGAGGCCCAAGGCAGTTGCCTGGCCCAACGGCCCTCAAAGCCGCCCCTGGACCCAAACATATATAATTAGGAGAGATTTGAGCTGTGAGTAGAAAAGATTGATAGAATAGTAGAAATGTGTGTGAATATTGGTTCTAGGGTTTACAAGCTCCAAAAGGAGTATATATAGAGAAATCCGGGATGGGCCTCTAATATGGGTCTGACAGACCCGGTTACATAAAAGAACTGATAACATACAAGGCTAATCTAGAACATTTGAATAATAATGTACAATAATATGAATGACATCTGATAAATGTGTGTGAGCCGCTTTCCGGGCCCAATAGTCGTGAGACCCGGGGGTCTGAGTCTATATACTCTATTAGATGTGCATGTAATAATGCCCCTAAACCCATGACAAGGTTGATGGATAGTTCCATCAGCAGTTAATAATGACACCATGGAACATTTACCGGTTCTTTCCATAGTTTCACTTGCAGGGTTATATATTCGTTTAGCACGTAACATAAAGAAGTCATCAATAAAATATAATATCCAACACCTATTCAGTGTTCAAGGGGTGGATCTTCTTCTATCTACTTCATTTCATCCTCAGACAAATGGCCAAACAGAAGTAGTAAACAGATGCCTAGAGAAGAATTATTTGCGGAATTGAGGTGTATGTGCCATGAACATAGTTGTCATGGCGCATGACGCTAGCGATGGCGCATGGTGCTAGCAATGGCGCACTGGATTTTTTCCATGCCGATGGCGCAAATATGACGTCGCCACGTGACAAAAAAAAGAAAAGCAAAAAAACGAATTATAGACACTATAATTGTATCACCCAACCACCAAAACATGATAAAACAAGTTGAATAACAACATTCTAACCAAAATATGTGAAATTAAATATCCTATGTTGGATTGATAGTCGAATTAAGGATCCTAAATCCTTGGATCGTAACTAGGATAGTAATATCCTGTGCGTGTGTATTCCTACAACAATGTGTATGTGTATAATCAGAAATTAAATATAACTCATACATAATAGTATAATACCAAATATTTTAGACACTTAATAACTTAAAATAATCTATTATAATAAAATAGCTTATGTAATTCGTACATAATACCAAATAATATTAAACAAGTAACGTAGCATTCCAAATTCCAAATTCCTATTTTAAGGAGGCTGATTATACACTACTTCATAAGGAGTTATGGACCAAAATACCAAAGAATAAAAAACTTTCAAAAATAAAATGAAAATAAAACAGATACAAGAATAGCCCTTTAAATAATAAAATCAATATAAATTAATACATATGTACATATATATATATATATATATATATATATATATATATATATATAATTCCTTGAAAATAGAAATAAATAAATAAAAATTATAAACTCTTATCTGCACCCATTTACAACATTCGGTATATATTTACACACATATCAATCTAGTAAAAATATACTCCGTATAAATATATTTATATAAATAATGAATACGAAAATCAGAATAAAAAAAATAAATATATAAAAATACAATCATGCTTCAGAAAATGAGAATAGGGTTCCATTCTTGGCGGTAGAAGACCTGTGGGACTCTGATGAAAACCGAGAAATTTGTCACAAAGCTTTGTTGATCACAATAGAAAATTACTTACATACAAGTAATTTGAACACTAGTATTGGAATGTACAGGAGGAGTAAGCGGCGGTTACATCATATGAGGACAAGATCTCAAACTCGCGAGAAACCTTGATTTGAAGGACTACTATTGAGGGGGTTTTATTGTGCTCTAAGTTGGGTTACTTACTTTCTCGTTATTTTCTTTATTTTTTTCCTTGCTTTGTATTTGTACTTTCTTTTTCATTAATAAAATTTCCTTTTCTTTGAAATTTATATATATATATATATATATATATATATATATATGTATATATATATGTATATGTATATATATGTATATATATGTATATGTATATATATGTATATGTATATGTATATGTATATATATGTGTGTATATATATATGTATATATATATGTATATGTATATATATATGTCTATATATATATATATATATGTCTATATATATATATATATATATATATATATATATATATATATATATATATAAAAATACAAAAACAAATCCTAGAAAAACTATTCTGAATATTTATAAATGATTAAATTTAATTTGTAAGACGTATAATGAATATAAGATATACAAATGAATATTTATATATTTATAAATATATATAACTATATATATATATATATATATATTTATAAATATATACATAAAACTTCAAAATTCATAATAAATCAACAAGAACTCCAATCCACTCATGTAAATGCCATTGGACTCCTTGGACGGTGTTGTATCTCCAGCCAACCAGAAAGCACCACCAGATGGCCGGCGGTGACGTCACCGGACAAGGACAAATCGGCCACCATGATGTAGCTTCTATGGCCGCGGGCCGCCTCATCACCTCCTATGTGTTTCTGACGTCTCTAGGAGGTCCAATAAGAATTCTCCAACCATTATCCGCCTCTGCAAGTGCCCATAACCCCATGGTCGGATTTTAACCTATAAGTAGGGGTAGGATTCCGATCAGGGTATTATTCTCATTCTAGTTTATTTCTAAACGTTCAAATAAATTCCTAAGAGTGTAAGGAGTGTGAGGGAAGGAAGAAAGAGGAAATTAAGACGTGGGAAGAAGGAAAACAAATACGCCGAAGAAATCCACCGTGAAAACGGGCCACTGTTTAACGGCGGAGATAGGCCGTAATATAGGAAGGTTCGCCTTGAAGATAGGAACAACCTCCAACAAACGGAATCCAAAACCGTCATGATGGATAGTGTACCCGGGGGGTAGCTTATCCGAGGGGTTATTGCGGAGAATAACTAGAGAGAAGTCAGAGCAAATAAGTAAGAGAGAGAGTGTATATTCGATATGTATTAAGCGTGGTTTACAATGGGGGAAAGGGGTGTTATTTATAGTAGTAATAAATTCTAGATAAGGACGCATGTCAATTTTCTGGTGGTCGAGGGGTCACCTCGACCGGGGTGGCACTGGCACTCGCATGTGGCCGCATTAAATGCGGTGGTTGGATGTGACGTTTGTACTTGGTACGGTGATCCAGGCGCATGTGAAGAGGATATTCTGTCGATGTGGATGCCTTCGGCTGAAGGGTGCTGGGCCGAAGGCTCTTCTAACCGAGGGCTCCTACCTGCCGAGGGCTGCAGGTGCCGAAGGCTTGGTTTTCAAGCCTTGTTCTCCTGTGATGCCTCTTCTAACCGAGGGCTCCTACCTGCCGAGGGCTGCAGTTGCCGAAGGCTTGGTTTTCAAGCCTTGTTCTCCTGTGATGTTTCTGAGCTCGATTCCGTCACTGGTAGCCTTCGGCCATGGGGCCGAAGGCACCCCTTTGCGTATTGTGGGCTGCTTAGAGCTCCATTTTGCTGGGCTTGGCCCGTTTGGGCCTGTTGGGCCTGATTGTAGTAGAGGAAGTATGTGGGTCGGGGGTCCCTGGGCCATATACTCCATCAGGAGTCTCCCACTCCTTTTGCCGAAAGGTACTTGAGGGAAAAGGAGTAGCTGTGGTGATTTCCCCGAAGGCTTCCCTGTTCTGTTGGGTGCCTCATTTTCTCAATTCCCCCATATGTCGAGGGCTGAGAGCTTCCTGTAGGGAGTGTAAGTGTGTTGCTCATATGTGTTTCTTTGTTGTAGTTTGTAAAGTAATGAGAGATCTACATTTGTGTGCTTTGCCGAGGGCATTTGTTGACTGAAGGCTTTGTGTGGCCGAAGGCATCATGTGGCCGAAGGCATCATGTGGCCGAAGGCATCATGTGGCCGAAGGCATTGTGTGGCCGGAGGCATTGTGTGGCCGGAGGCATCATGTGGCCGAAGGCATTGTGTGGCCGGAGGCATTCTGTAAGCCGAAAGCATCATGTCGAGGGGAGTAGATTGCTGTTGTGATCTTGCCTCAGCTTGCTGTAGCTGAGAAATAGAAAATTTTTAACATTTGCGTGTTTTGCCGAGGGGAGTCCCCCAGTCCCCCACTCCTTTTGCTGAGAGTTTCTCGAGGGAAACAGGAGTAGAGTGATGCCTTCCTTCAGCAGGAGCCGCCGAGGGGTGATGCCTTTTGTTCCACAATGGGGAGATGCCTCGTTAAAAACCTCATTAGGAAAAAACCCTGTGGGAAAAAATCCTAATGAGGGAAAAAGAGTACACCGGATGCCCTCAGAATGAAGCAAAAGGAGTGCACCCTTCGGCCTTGATTGTTGAGCGGCGGTTGTGTCCGTCTGCTGAGGGGATATCCAAGATCAGCCTTAGATCCTGCATGAAAAAGCTAAGGAGCTTGTAAGGACCCCCCGTTATCAAATAAAGGTGACGGAGGGGTGCAAGGCCAGGTGGGCCTATGTGAGAGCCCCTGACATCAAATACAGATGCCGGAGGGATGGAGACCGAGGGGCCTGTGTGATTGCCCCCGACATCAAATAAATATGCCGGAGGGATGAATGCCGAGGGCCTGTATGATAGCCCCTGGCATCAAATAAAGATGTCGAAGGGATGAAAGCTAGGCTGAGGGGCCTGTATGACAGCCCATAGCATCAAATAAAGATGCCAGAGGGATGAAGGCCGAGGGACCTGTGTGATTGCCCCCGACATCAAATAAAGATGTCGGAGGGAGGAAGGCTGAGGGCCTGTATGATAGCCCCTAGCATCAAATAAAGATGCTGGAGGGATGAAGGCTAGGCCGAGGGGCCTGTATGATAGCCCCCGACATCAAATAAGGATGCCGGAGGGATGAAGGCTGAGGGCCTATATGATAGCCCCTAGCATCAAATAAAGATGCCGGGGGGATGAAGGCCGAGGGACCTGTATGATTGCCCCTGACATCAAATAAAGATGTCGGAGGGATGAAGGCCGAGGGCCTGTATGATAGCCCCTCGCATCAAATAAAGATTCCGGAGGGATGAAGGCTGAGGGCCTGTATGATAGCCCCCGACATCAAATAAGAATGCCGGAGAGATGAAGGCCGAGGGCCTATATGATAGCCCCTAGCATCAAATAAAGATGCCGGAGGGATGAAGGCCGAGGGACCTGTATGATTGCCCCTGACATCAAATAAAGATGTCAGAGGGATGAAGGCCGAGGTCCGTTATTGATGTTGAGGCCGAGGGCCGTTCTGATGTTGAGGCCGAGGGCCATTGTGATGTGGAATCACGCTGAGGCCGAGGGCCGTTGTTGATGTTGAATCACATTGAGGCCGAGGGCCTTTGGTGATGTGAAATCATGTAAGGCAAAAACCGTTATGCCATAGAGTCATGTTGAGGCCGAGGGTCATCTGATGTTGAGGCCGAGGGCCATTGTGATGCTGAGATCGAGGGCCGTTGTTGATGTTGAGGCCGAGGGCCGTTCTGATGTTGAGGCCGAGGGCCGTTGTGATGTGGAATCACGCTGAGGCCGAGGGCCGTTGTTGATGTTGAATCACGTTGAGGCCGAGGGCCTTTGGTGATGTGAAATCGTGTAAGGCAAAAACCGTTATGACATAGAGTCATGTTGAGGCCGAGGGCCGTATGATGTTGAGGCCGAGGGCCATTGTGATGTGGAATCACACTGAGGCCGAGGGCCGTTGTTGATGTTGAATCACGTTGAGGCCGAGGGCCTTTGGTGATGTGAAATCATGCTAATGCAAAAACCGTTGTGACGTAGTCACGCTAAAGCCGAGGGCCATTCTGATGTTGAGGCCGAGGGCCGTTGGTGATGTGGAGGCTGAGGGCCATTCTGATGTTGAGGCAGAGGGCCATTGTGACGTAGAGTCATGCTGAGGCCGAGGGCCGTTCTGATGTTGAGGCTGAGGGCCTTTGTGATGTGGAGGCTGAGGGCCGTTCTAATGTTGAGGCCGAAGGCCTATGTGATCTGGAATCACGCTGAGGCCGAGGGCCATTGGTAATGTAGAATCAAATTGAGGCCGAGGGCCTTTCCTTGATAGTTCCGGGAGTCCTTCGGGTGTATGTTCCTTCTTTCAGGCATCGACCGAGGGGGTTGATTCCCCGCCTCAGCCGGAAGGGGGCCCAAGTGATCCGTCCGGGGGTTCGTCTGTTAGTCCCCCGGCGCTGGGCCGTCCCTTGATTGTGCCAGGAGGTCGTATGTTAGTCCTCTTGATGTGTGTTCCTTCTTCCAGGCTTCGGCCGAGGGGGTTGCTTCCCCGCCTCGGCCGGAAGGGGGTCCAAGTGATCCGTCCGGGGGTTCGTCTGTTAGTCCCCTGGCGCTGAACCGTCCCTTGACCTTGGGGGGTCCCGTCGTCTATTTACGGCGCGGGCTAGGCTTGGTCGGTTTCCGACGACTGCCGTTTCACCCCCAAGTTTGGGGATTTCGTCACCTCAGCCATTCTTTCAGGCCTGTCGTCGTGCGTTGCGCGCCGGCGACGCGGCGAGCGTCCCGCTCCAAAAACACGGACCTTTTGCAGGCCCCTCGTCTTTAGACACCATCGGCCATACCTGGGCATTTGGCCTCGAAGGGGCCGATAAGATGTCTGGATTGTGTTGTAGTTTACTTAAATTCATAAAAATAAGCGGAATACAAGGGGTGCGTTGTTTGACAACGACTTTGTTAAGATTCACCGCTCAAGGCCGAGGGCTCTAGGTCGAGGGCTCTAGGCCGAGGGGATGGTAATGTGCCTCGAGGTTGAGGGCCCAAGGCTGAGACTAACGCCGAAGGCGAGGAACATGATTAGCGGAGGTGGCGCTTCTTCGGCTGGGGCTCCTCGAACTCCTCGTCGTCGTTGAGCCTCCCGATTTCATGTTTCTTCATTGCGATGTCCCCTTCTTCTTTATCGGTGTTCTCCCCGGTGTTTTTCCTTGGGGCATTTTTTATGAATTGGTGGAGCTCACCCCGTTGAATTAAGAGTTCGATAGCCTTCTTTAACGAGACACAATCATCTGTATTGTGGGAGGTTCTTTTGTGGTAACGGCAATAAGTGCCGCCTTGGTGGATGGCGTAGATCTCCCTCGCTGACCGAGGGTCCTTGGGGAAAAGGTCCTGCTCTTCCGCATAGTTGAGGATAGTGCTCACCGGGTGCGTGAGGGGAGTCCTCGGCATGTCCAGCCGAGGGCGCCACTGGCGTTCGTTACGGCCCCGCTGGGTGTGGCTTCCATGGTCTCGGCCTCCGGCCGAGGGCGCATTTGGGGCCGGCGTGTTGTTTGTCTTCTTCGAGGGCTGGCCCTCGTTCTTCTTGAAGGAGTGGAGGTCGTCGGCGTCGGCGTATAGGCTCCCCCGCTGGAGTGCTCTGAGGTATGATCTTGGGGGGTCAGTGATGAGGCTCCGTGCGTAGGGGCTGCTGCGGAGAACCCCCTGGAAGAGGACGAGGAGGGTACGCTCGTCGGTGCCCTCGACCTCGTCTGTCTCCTTCATCCACCGGTCAATGAAGGACCGAAGTGTTTCATCAGGCTGTTGCTTGACGGAGAGGAGCTGGGAGAAGTGCTTTCTCGCGCGCTTCCTTCTGGCAAAATGGGTGAGGAAGCGTTGGGCAAGATCTTGCCAAGAGTCAATGCTGCTCTCGGGCAATCGGTTGAACCATTCGTATGCTGGTCCCTCCAAGGTGGAAAGGAACCAACGACATAAGTATTCATCTGATGCCCCCATCATCATCATGCTGCTTTGATACCTGTTGTAGTGCTCCTGGGGGTCAGTTTTTCCTTCATAGGGCTTGATGAGTTGCCCTCGGTACTTTTCCGGGATCCGGGCCGCCAATACCCTTGGGGTAAATGGCGTCCGGGTCCGGAGCTGGATGATGGGTTCCCCGGAGCCCTCGGCTACCTTCTTCTGCAATTCCTCCATTTTGGCCATCATGGCCTCGTATTTGAGGTCTGAATGAGGGGTGGAGGTGGTGGCGTGAGCTTTGTTTGCCTCCATTTCATCAAGCCGGCGTTGGAGGGCCGCAATAATTTCGTCCCGGGGGTCCTTCGGGTGGGTCTCCGCCCCCTGCGAACGAACCCGGGCCGAGTGGGCCTGGTTGATTTGGCGGCGAGCATCGTCGGCATGAAGGGGTGCCTTGCCTTTGTCCCGAGGGGGACGCTCATCGTCTGCCCTCGAGACAGACCCTCCACTTTCCTGGGGCCTTTGGAGTGCTTTTCCTCCGAGGCGGTCTTGGACCCCTCAGCGGTCTTGCCCCCCTCCGAGACGGTTGAGGGCGGAAGTGCGGGGCCTCTCTCTGTTGTCATTGTGGCGGTCCCGGGACTGAACTTCCTGGGAGGCCGTATCTTGGGCCACTACCCCTTCATCATTCCTAACCCGAGGGATGGGATTTCCGAAGGGGTGTGGCAGAGGGGGAAGCATGATGTTCTCCCCAACCTGGGGTGGAGCCGGAGCCAGGGTGCCGAAGGCACCCGGGTTCTGAGTTACCGTCTGGATGAAGGCGGAGAGCGCCGAATTAACGTCGATGGTGAGGACCGGAGGGCTGACTTGGTCATCGCTCCGGTTTTTCTTCTTGGCCTCGATGCCGAGGCGGGCATCGGGGGAATTTTGCTTGATCTGAAGGCGTAGGTCGACAGCCGCCTGTTCCAGCCCAGCGATGACACCGCCCTCGGGAGCCCTGTGAGAGGCTTCGGGGGCGTTGACGTCGCCGAGGGCCAGGTTCTTGTCTCCAACGTTTTTGGAGTTGGCACGTGTTGTTCTCACCATTTTGGTAGAGGGCTAGTGTTTGGCGAAGGGGGAGGGTTTCTTACTTGATCGTTCGACCTCTCAAAGAGAGCACCAATTGATGGATAGTGTACCCGGGGGGTAGCTTATCCGAGGGGTTATTGCGGAGAATAACTAGAGAGAAGTCAGAGCAAATAAGTAAGAGAGAGAGTGTATATTCGATATGTATTAAGCGTGGTTTACAATGGGGGAAAGGGGTGTTATTTATAGTAGTAATAAATTCTAGATAAGGACGCATGTCAATTTTCTGGTGGTCGAGGGGTCACCTCGACCGGGGTGGCACTGGCACTCGCATGTGGCCGCATTAAATGCGGTGGTTGGATGTGACGTTTGTACTTGGTACGGTGATCCAGGCGCATGTGAAGAGGATATTCTGTCGATGTGGATGCCTTCGGCTGAAGGGTGCTGGGCCGAAGGCTCTTCTAACCGAGGGCTCCTACTTGCCGAGGGCTGCAGGTGCCGCAGGCTTGGTTTTCAAGCCTTGTTCTCCTGTGATGCCTCTTCTAACCGAGGGCTCCTACCTGCCGAGGGCTGCAGGTGCCGAAGGCTTGGTTTTCAAGCCTTGTTCTCCTGTGATGCCTCTTCTAATCGAGGGCTCCTACCTGCCGAGGGCTGCAGTTGCCGAAGGCTTGGTTTTCAAGCCTTGTTCTCCTGTGATGTTTCTGAGCTCGATTCCGTCACTGGTAGCCTTCGGCCATGGGGCCGAAGGCACCCCTTTGCGTATTGTGGGCTGCTTAGAGCTCCATTTTGCTGGGCTTGGCCCGTTTGGGCATGTTGGACCTGATTGTAGTAGAGGAAGTATGTGGGCCGGGGGTCCCTAGGCCATGTACTCCATCACGTCACCTATAAGGTAAGATATCGTTCGCCGAAGTTTTTATAGTTTCTGGTCGCCGAAAACGCGACTCGCCTGAGAAGACAACCCAGGTTGACTGGGTTGGCTTTCTGGGTCTGGTTATTGGGCAGGTTCCACCCAGTTTGATTAAATATTAAAAATAAAATAGTAAATTAAATTAATAAAATCTGGAAAAATATAAAATAAATTCCTGATACAGAAATACATATTCTGATCAACCAGAATTGAAAAATAATAATATTAGATATTTTAATTTATTTATTACTAATTGAGCCAAATAGTCTATATTAAAGGAATAATTAGATAAATGATGATAAATTAGGAAATAAATATATGAGTAATACAACTTAATTATATGACTCAAAATGATATTTTGACTGATCATAATTAATAAATATTATGGTTAAGGTATTTAAATTCAATTGGGCCTTATTTAGCTTTTATATTAATTAAATAAATAAGTGTGGAAATAATTATAGAATTATTATCTGGACATCCTGGACTGGATATATGACCTAATTTATAAACATAGTAAAGTATAAATTTATAAAAGTGATGCTTATGATATTTTAATTTAATGGGCTGAAATTAGTTAATAAGTAAATAAGTGGTAAAATTAGTTAATAAACTATAAAATAATATTAATGAATGAAATGGTGAATATATATATTTATGGACTAAATATGACTTAATTATATTTTTGTGGATTTTTAATTATATATATGATTTAATTGAGCTTATAAAGAAAGTTATGTAATTAAATAGGAAAAAAGTGATACTAATGATAAATAAAATAAATCTATGGAAAATAGAAATAATATTCTGGGATCAAAACAATTTTAAAACTTAAATAAGAACAAAAATATAATATTGGTGTAATTTCGTATTTAGAAGAAAATTAAATAAATTAAGGAATTAATTACTATCCCGTTAATCAAAATTATTAAATTAATTTTGATTTGTTGTGGAGACCAAGAAAGTATTGAGTAGATATTGATTCGGGAGTTATATATTACTACTAGAGGAAGAATTCAAAGAGAATCAAGGTTGCGCGGTAGAATAGACTAGCTATAGAGGGAAGTACAACTGCAACTGAAATTTCTATTTTCCCACTTATATATGTTGATGGTCTGTTTTAAATGCTTTCCATAAAATTATTTGATTACATGAATATTCTGAAATTATGATTTGATGAAATCTCATTTGTAAATGAATAAATGATTTTATGGAATTATGATATGCTTATTTGTTTTATAAATGTTTTCTCACATTTATGGAAAATATATGAATTTTTTCCCACGAATTTCTAAAATTAAGAAAGTATGAATTTTGGGATATATTAGACCCAACAAATATTATATTAGGGATTTGTTATGAAAAATCCTTTTTGAGAAACTAATTATGTTTTCTGAGAATATTGATTTGGGCCCTTGAAATAACACAACGTGTCGTAGTCTAGTTCTGTCATTATCCTTGTCTTTGGGTTAAAGTGTTATTGGAGTTGAATTCGTGGTATTGAGTTTTGAAAAATTGAGAGCGGCAACGCTCTAGGTGATGGCAGTTTCTAGCTACATAGGACAAACATTCATTTTTGAGTGGTTGGTAGAAAAATTCTGGCCACTTGAACTTCCTACTACTATATGATATTGGAATCTCTTTTGAGGGTGTATACACTTAAGATTAAAGTTCAGTTTCAACATATTTGAATTTGGATGAGATTCAGTATTTGGTTCGAGGTTCACAATTGATGACGACTCGTTGGGTTAGAGAAATCTTTAACCCCACTCATCACTTAAGGAATACCATAGGATTGGCTTGTTGAACACACATGATTTCTAAGTGAAATAAAATTTTCAACGTATATCAGCTATGTATTGAACTCTATGAATTTCTGTACAAGAAAACTATTTTTCAAAACCCTAATATTTTACGGGGTTGGGTTGGATTTACTTAGCTTTCAAGCTAATTTTGTTTCTCTATGTTTTCTTTTCTTTTCCTGTTTTCAAAACAAATGACTATGTGGGATGTGTTGTTGCTGATTAAAGCTTATGATCCAAGAGCTTTGTATCAAATAGGAAGCATATATACTATCACAAAAAGGTGAACAGGTACTCGAACCAGGAATCCAAGCTCGTCGAGAATAGACCGAATGTGCAATGTGTCCTGAATAGTGTAGGTTATTGCTCTATATTCTGCTTCTGTGGAGGGTTTGAAGACAGTGGGTTGCTTTTTAGACTTACAAGATACAAGAGTTGGACCTAAAAAGATTGCAAACCCAGTAGTAGAACGTGAGGTATCTGGGCATCCAACCCAACCTGCATCTGAATAAGCAATTACACAAGTGGCTTGTGTAGAGGGTCGTAGCCACAAACCATGATCAAGTGTGCCCTGCAAATATCTAAAAATCATTTTGACTGCAAACAAATGAGTAGTACGAGGGGCATGCAAAAATTGAGACACTAAATGCACAACATAAGTAATATCAGGTCGTGTCAAATTTAAATATTGTAATGCACCACTCATACTGCGGTACTCAGCGGGATCTGTCTAAAGGTCACCATCAGTGAGAGACAGAGTAATGCGAGTGGCAAGAGGAGTACGAACAGATTTGAGAGTGTAAAAGTGAAAACGGGACAGAAGATCGTAAACGTATTTATGCTGGGACAAAAAGAGACTTTTAGAGGTGTGCTGAGCATGAACACGTAGAAAATAGTGAAGGTCACCCAAATTTTCATTGCAAAATGAAGGGAAGTTAAATGAATAAAGGAGGTGACAGTAGAGGAGGAATTACCAGTAATAACAATGTCATCTACATATAATAATAAATAAATGACATAATTATTCTGGCGATAAATAAACAAAGAATTATGAGATTTACTGCAAGAAAAATTATGACTCAATAAAAAGCTACTAAACCTGTGAAACCACGTCCACAGAGCTGGTTTGAGATCATAAATGGCTTTGCGCAAGCGACACATATGATTAGGAAATTGAGGATGAACAAAGCCTCGCGGTTGACGCATATAGACTGCTTCTGTGAGATAACCATGAAGGAAGTCATTTTTCACATTTAATTGACGCATAACCCACCTAAAAGAAATAGCTAAGGTAAGAACAACACGAACAGTGGTGGGTTTAATTACAAGATTAAATATCTCAGAAAAATCTACACCGACCTGCTGATTACAACCCTGAGTAACTAAACAAGCCTTATCACGTTTAATAGACTTATCGGAATGAAATTTTGTCTTAAAAATCCACTTAGGTCCCACAATATTTTTAGAATTATCGAAGGTTACCAAATCCCAAGTATGATTAGTAATGAGAGCATTAAATTTCTCAGTCATGATCTCACGTCATTTTAAGTGTTTATTTGCCTCTAAAAAACAAGTCGGATGGACAGATAAAGCAACTCTATTTAAATTAAAAATGTGTTTTGGTTTGAAAATGTCCAATTTACCTCAGGTTTGCATTGGGTGGATATTAGCAAGGGATTGAGTGGAGTAGGTGGACTGAGGTGCAGGTGGTGACTGGGTTGAAACTCCCAGCTCGATTGTGGGAGTCGCTGAATTGGAAGAGGTACTGATATCGGGGCCGGGAATGGTCTGTGACGGCTGGGACGAGGATCAAGAGAATTGTAAGTCTGATGGATCATCTGGGGGAGTCGGTGCCGTGCCACTGTCAAGCTCAAGGGAGAGGGTCTGATCGCTAGGGACAGAAGATGGGGAAGAGCAGGTGAAAAGAATAGGAAAGGTTACCTTAATTAGGGTCCTAACGATATATTTATATACTCCTTAATAAAATAGGAGTTTCCAAAATACATAAGATTCCTAATATAGATAAATTATTAAATTCGTATAATTAGTAATAATAATACTTTGGCTTGTGAGATTCATCCACTAGATTTTTGTTAAAAGTTTACTATTTTATTCTAGTGCTAATTTTGTTAATGATAGGCAACGTAAGGTTGAAAAAAAATTAACTTCTCATTCACTATTCACATTGTTAAATTAAATTACTCTTAATCTTTTGCTTTATATATCAAATTTATATTTTTTATCGGGCTTTGTAGCGGTTTTAATGTAGTTTTTGAATATATAAATTTTATTTACTACAAATAATCTAAGTGTGAACATGGATCAAAATGTTTTATCATCAGTCAAGCATCGTAATCCGAAATCGGAAGTTGTTTAAGGGACGAGTAGTAGTATTTTATACTCTCTCCGTTTCACAATCTTTGACACAGTTTGACTTGTCAAGAATTAAGGAAAAAATGTTACTGAAGGGTAAATTTTACTGTAGAGTACACTGTTTGGCACTGTTTGAACACTGTTTGGCACTGTTTGAAGACTGTTTGGCACTGTTTGACACTGTTTTGCACTATTTTGGTAAAGATTTGTTTACCAAATAAGGAAATAAGGAAGTGTGTCATTGATTGTGAAACGGCCAAAAAAGGAAAGTGAGTCAAAGATTATGAAACGGAGGGAGTATTCCACAACTTAGCCTATAGGCATATATACCTATTTCAAATGGACCCTTTGAGCAATAAGTCTTGTTGGAAAATACGGGTTTCCCTAAAATATTAATGTAATACTTATTAGTACTTCCTAATATGTATGAAAAAAAATGTGACTAAAGTAAATATGCGTATTAGATTATGACCAGTCTCTAAAAATTACAAATTATAATCACTTCTTACAAAGTCACATTTTTGTCTAACACCTCCATTTTAGTCAGAATGTTCTCTCACCAATTAGCCTTACACGTGACATGTATATAGTGGATTAGTTATTTTTACTTGTTCACTAAGTATTTCCTTGTACAATATAAATTTCACATTTCAACTTGTGAAAGAATATCATATTACGAATTTTTAAGCATATTGTAATTGCCAAATTTTCGACTCACCTCATACTTAGATTATTTCCCGACTATCCCGCGATTTACTAACCTCGCGTCTGTAAAATATTACTTCCAAATATCCTCATTTCAAATAAAGATATTTTTCACATTTTTTGTTTTTTTTTTAATTTGGACCCAACCGGCGTTGGTTTGGCTTGTGACCGACAGTCGGTTGCTCTCGTGAATTTTGCCTTGCAGAAAAAGTTTGAACCTTGCTTTGTATAAGTTTGTTGTGTAACCCGTTGTTCCAGACAACATATCTTTTTGTACGTTATTTATTTGTACGTGATTCCTTCACCAAAGTTGTAGCTAAGAAAGTTCTCTATCCATCAAAACTTGAATCACTTGATTTGAAGCATCTAATCTAAAGATATAATCAAAATAGTGAGAGGAATACATTCTGAAATCTCATCAGCAACATTTGACTTTATCCATAGATTTTGTCTTGATACTTTCATCTAGCCATGACATCTTCACAACATTTGCATCTTGTTGAGGCATAGTTCACATGAAATTCGAACATTGTCATTTGGAGGTCTCTACAATAAGTTATACTCGAATTATGAGCAGCACGTAATCCTTTTGATCCAAAAAACTGTTCATCACAATGTTTTGTGCTCTAGCTCCCATTTAGAAGGTATTTAACCAATTTCTCTTCTTTTCTTCAACAAATACTTATAAATATTTATGTAGAATATAAGTAGAACGGCTATCATAGGGACAAACTGATCCATAGTACATAATTTACATAAGATTTCCTAGTATATATTCTATCTACATGATATCACATCACATGAAATTTCCTTCAATAAATTGAGAAGTATTTGTCTTAATGTTGAGGCCTAAACTATGAACACTGAAAGATAAACAAACTAAGTATCGAAAATAAAAAATATTCTGTATGATGCGTGTGTGATGTTTTGATACTCAACTCTAGATAAATGTATGTCATAACAAAACTTACACATGTCAAAAATCATGTTTCCATTGTCTATCGTAACAGGAATCGGGCATTTAATTAATAGCAACATTGTACTCATAATATTTGACAAAGAACTAATATTTAACTATAATAAACTTTTAGGTGAATCGCAATACTATTTATTCTCATTCATACTTCAAATACAAGAAATTAGAAGTCCCTTCAATTTAATTCATTTCTATGCTTTGAACTTCATATCCCTAAAAAGGAGTAAACACAGATACAAGAGTAATTCCGTAAATAGGAGTCCATGTTTTATATCCCCCAAAATAGGATCAAATATTACACTTCAACTCCTTAATATAATTAATTACATCCTTAATATAAGTAATTGTCCATAATTCCCGCAAAACAACTAGGTCAATTCGATGGTGACGGCGACAGTTTGGTGGTGGTGGTGGTGGCAAAACTCCAGTGGCCAGTGACAGCGACGACAATCCAATGGCAATGGTAACCCCAACCGTTGTACGGGTATTCTAGTACAATGACAAACAAGTTGACAAAGTGAGATCACCTAATGTTAACAAAAAATGTACTACACCTGCACTTTTCCACCATTTGAAGTTTGAACTAGAAAATATTAATTTTCTCAAAAATGCTATGTGTACATGCCAGGTTACACGGCAGTGTACACAACGCACAAAGCCCTCACCCCACCCGTATAAACTCCTCCCCTCCCTCCTTCCTTTCTTTTCCTTTTTTCCTCTCTCTCCATGTGCCTAACTTCCTTCTCCCTCTTTCCTCTTTTCTTTTTTTATTTTCTCTCCCTCCCCGCGCCCAACTTCCTTCCACCCTCTTTTCCTCTTTTCTTTTTTCTCTTCTCCCCCTCCATGTGCCCAACATTCTTCAGCCTCTTTTCCTCCTTCCTTCTCCCTCGTAAATAACTCTCTTTATCTCCCTTTCTCCATCTTTTTTCTTTTCTTTTCTCGTTTTCTGCATTTCAGAGGCTCTCACTTTTTTTGCAGATCTAAATCCGCACAGAAAAATAGGAGTCACAATTGAATCTACTTTGCTCTCTCAAATATTATTCATGAGGTAATACTTTATTTCATATTTTTTGTGCATTTAGGGTTATATTTTTTCCCGTTTTTTAATTTTATTTATACAAAATATGTTGTGGTGGTGTTGATGAATGTTTATTACAATGTAATATCAGTTGTAATATCAGTATGGATTTGTGATAATTTAGATTTTTATTCAACTGTTATAGCTCACTTTTATGCATATTAAGTGTTTGTTGAAATGTTTCAATGAGATATAACTATGTATAATTGATTTTTAGTTTTAATTTAGCTTATTGTTTTACTGAGATGTCTGTGTAGTTTGTTGTTATACAGTTGTACGTAGCAGAGATGTCTTTATGGTTTTCCGGAGATGTCTGTGTAGTGTGTTCTTATATGTTTGTGCATTTTTAGGGTTCTATATGGTTTTCATGAGATGTTTGTGTAGTCTGTTCTTATATGTTTGTGCATTGTTTAGTTGTCTATATGGTTTTCATGAGATGTCTGTGTAGTCTGTTCTTATATGTTTGTGCATTTTTAGTTGTCTATATGTTTTTCATGAGATATCTGTGTAGTCTGTTCTTATATGATTGTGCATTTTTTAGTTGTCTATATGGTTTTCATGAGATGTCTGTGTAGTCTGTTCTTATATGTTTGTGCATTTTTTAGTTGTCTATATGGTTTTCCTGAAATGTATGTGTAGTGTTTTCTTATATGTTTGTGCTTTTTTAGTTGTCTATATGGTTTTCATGAGATGTCTGTGTAGTCTGTTATTATATGTTTGTGCATTTTTTAGTTGTCTATATGGTTTTCCTCAGATGTCTGTGTAGTTTGTTGTTTTATGTTTGTGCTTTTCTGAAGTGTGTATATGATTTTCTTGAGATGTCTGTGTTTGTGACAAATGTCTGTGTTAATATTTTGAGGATGGACTATGACAGCTGTCTATGTGGACCTCCCGTTGATACCGAGGTGCGAGTACGACAACATGCGCAATAAGAGGTGTGACTTTGCTAAACGACTTTCGAAGATGTAAGACAACCCGCCGGTTATGTACATTGATGAAGAATGATGTACAATGATGTACATTTTTTATATATGTTTAGTTATAAATACATTGGTGGTAACCTAATTTTTTGACATACAGTGGTGCTTAGGTGTAGTATTTTGTACAATAATGGTCTGTATCGTGGAAATTGTATGTGGAAGAACTATAATTTTGTACTTTGGAAATCAATGAATGCAACATTCTATAAGATTTGTACTTAGTATATGTTTAAGTTTTATCTGCTAGAAGTGTGTTTTTGTTTCTTTATTTCAATGGGTTTAGTAAAATACTCTTTCCATCCCTTACAACTTTGCCATCTTTCCTTTTTGGGACGTCCCAAAAAACTCTATCACTTTCCCTTTTAATCAATTATTTTGTGTTTTGTGTTATTTCTCTCTCCTCTGCACAAACCTAAACCACACAGTTTTTACTTTATTATTCTCCGTGCCGGTCAATTTTGGCAAATTTCTTAAGGGACAGAGGTAGTATGTCTTTAGCTTATCAACTTGGTAAACTGATTGTAGTAGTACAAATAAAAGATTGCAGTAGTGTGCGCGGTTTCATCTAAGTACTATTAAATTGATCTCTTGATTTTATAAACAAATAATGGGACTAAACCTAAAAACAAATGGGTACTAAAGATAGGATGCATTTGCCTTATTTGGTCCTGATTTTGAAAGTTGAGCACCAATCTCATATTCTTAAGTATTTCACCAACATTTTGACAATATATTTGACAGATACAGTACGGTCATTGAAAGCATGTGTATAAAACTGAATTGCATAACATTCAGATTACATGTCCAAATGAGATTATTCCAATCCTAAAGTTACAACCAGCATCCTCTCTGAATTCTGAAGTTTTTCTCTTCTCTTAACATCATTGTCATCCTTCCAAAAAAGAACAACCAGCATGCTCCTTCCTACATGAATGTATAAAATCAATTAATCAAGACATATCCTCCTTACATTAAACACGAAATTGAATATTTTTCACAAAAAAAAAAATCTGAAACTATTATGAATTTATTGTTCTGGCATTCAAACTCTTCTTTTTTGGAAAGTAAATAACATAAAATCCTGGAATTCCACTTAGAATATTTACATTTATCCATTCATGTACAACCCATGCAGATGGACATCTCAAGAAAACCATATACACACTTCAAAAAAGCACGAACATATAACAACTATCTACACAGACATGTGAGGGAAACCATATAGACAACTAAAAATGCACAAACATATAAGAAAACACTACATAGACATCTCAGGAAAACCATATAGACAACTAAAAAATGCACAAACATATAAGAACAGACTACACAGACATCTCATGAAAACCATATAGACAACTAAAAAATGCACAAACATATAAGAACAGACTACACAGACATCTCATTAAAGCATATAGACAACTAAAAATGCACAAACATATAAGAACAGACTACACAGACATCTCATTAAAACCATATAGACAACTAAAAAATGCACAAACATATAAGAACAGACTACACAGACATCTCATGAAAACCATATAGACAACTAAAAATGCACAAACATATAAGAACACACTACACAGACATCTCCGGAAAACCATAAAGACAACTCTGCTACGTACAACTGTATAACAACAAACTACACAGACATCTCAGTAAAACCATAAGCTAAATTAAAACTAAAAATCAATTATACATAGTTATATCTCATTGAAACATTTCAACAAACACTTAATAGGCATAAAAGTGAGCTATAACAGTTGAATAAAATTCTAAATTATAACAAATCCATACTGATATTACAACTGATATTACATTGTAATAAACATTCATCAACATCACCACAACATATTTTGTATAAATAAAATTAAAAAAACGGGAAAAAATATAACCCTAAATGCACAAAAAATATGAAATAAAGTATTACCTCATGAATAATATTTGAGAGAGCAAAGTAGATTCAATTGTGACTCCTATTTTTCTGTGCGGATTTAGATCAGCAAAAAAGTGAGAGCTTTTGAAATGAAGAAAACAAGAAAAAAAAAGAAAAAAGATGGAGAAAGGGAGATAAAGAGAGTTATTTACGAGGGAGAAGGAAGGAGGAAAAGAGGCTGAAGAATGTTGGGCACATGGAGGGAGAGAAAAGAAAAAAGAAAAGAGGAAAGAGGGAGAAGGAAGTTAGGCGCACGGAGAGAGAGGAAAAAAAGGAAAAGAAAGGAAGGAGGGAGAGGAGGAGTTATACGGGTAGGGTGGGGGCTTTTTGTGCTATGTACACTGCCGTGTAACCCGGTGTGTACACATAGCATTTTTGTAATTTCCTATATTCCATAAGATTCAAAAGTGCTACATTTGTCCGATTAAATCTGGGACGTAGTGTTGAAATAAATTGAGAGAATTCCCTAAACAGGAGTAAAAAAGTTTTGAAATTCCAAACTAGGGCTATCATGTTTTTTATTCCATGAATGAGTAAATTTATACCAAGTTTGGCGTTATTAGGCATTAAATATGGCATTTTTTCCCAATCTTCGCAGAATTACTCCTATTTAGAGAATAAGAACATGAAAATCCTATTTTGAAATTTCAAAACATTTTACTACTACCTCTGTTCCACTAAGATTGGGGCAAGATAAAATGACACGATTATTAAGAAAAGTGAATTTGTGTAGCCTCATAGCTAACTTAAAGAAGTGGGTCAAATTAGGCGTGGACTCGGGCCGGGTCGGGCCCGGGCCGGGCCTAGGCCCGGTCGGGCCGCCGGTTTGTATGACATGGGCCTGGGACCGGCCCGAGGGTTGGACGGGTCCGGTTCAGGCCGGGCCACCCGCCCGAGTCATGGGTCGGGCCACGCGCCGGGTCGGGCCGGGTCGGTTAAAGTTTTTTTTATAATTTATATTTTATAGTTTATAGTTTTATACAAGTATTAAAAACAAACTTCAAGTTCATTTATTTGAAATGAAATAGGAACTACATTTGAAAATTAAAACAAACTTTAAGAGACAAATATTTTGAAAATTGTAATCAATCGGAACTTCCCGCAGCTCCCGATCCTTTGGCTTTGTCACATAACTTCATATGCTTCATTGCCATCCCGTATCCGCCTGAAACCCCCATGCTACATTTTTTCCCGCACCAATTGCAAGTTGCGTACCACATCCCGGTCTTCGGGTCCTTCTGCTTATCAAAATTATACCGTATAATGGCATCTTGATTTTCCATCTTAACTTCTTAAGTATAAACTATAAAGTAGATATATAAATAATAAATATAATATATTGGAGAATAAGAGAATTAGAGAGTAGAGAGTTAAGAATAGGATTTAGGAAGAATTGGAGAAGAGATGTGAAAAATTGTTTAAGATTAGGAGTATTTATAGGGTTTTTACCCCCCCCCCCCCCCCAACCCCCAACCCCCCTCCCCAACCCCCGGACCCCCCCTGCACCCCACCCAACGGCTATATAGCCGTTTGGGTTGTCCCCAGCCCACCCCCCAAGGCCATAACGGCTAGTTTGGGGCCCAACAATTTTTTTTTTTAAATTGGACCGTTGGACCCGGACCCGGGCCCGACCCGGCCGGGCCGGGTCAACTTTTTCAGGAACCGTACCCGCCCCGCCCCTCCCCGCCGGTTCGGGTCTACACCCGGTCCCGGACCGCCCGACCGGGCCGGTCCCGCACAGTAGCGGGCCGGGCCAGGTCACGGGCCGGGTGGCCCGAACCGAATCCAACACTAGGTCAAATACTTCAAGGATATGTGTAATTTGTTTGGAATTTGAAGTGAGCCATAAAATATAGCGAATTGGCTAAGAGACAAACATTTCGAGCTGTCTAAAATATAAAAACCGGACAAACAAAATGGGACAAACGTAGTAAACAAACGAAAGTCACCTACAAGAGGTGTCAAGAAAAGTGATGAATAATGCGCGTAAAAGTGAAAAAGAATCATAAACAAATTTTGAGCTCAGATGAAATAATTTTAAATGATAATAATTATTCTATTCTTCTAAAACTTGAATTTCAAACATAATTAGGACTGGCTAAACCCTGAGCCGCTCATAAAAAATACTACCAAAATATGAAACAAAATATACAAACCAGGAGGAAACACATAATAAATGCTAGAAGACAGGGGCAAAACATAATACTATGAGAGGCAACATATACAGGGGAAATAATCATGCTCACTACTTCTGCTCCACAAAGAAACATCCCATAGAAGATTAAAGGCTCCCAAATTTGGTGAAGATCTATCTATGATTATGGCAGATTTAGATTCCTCCTCCCGCTCTCCCTCTCCATAACTCTAGCTTTATACCTTCTCTTGAAAATGTCTTGTCTAAACTTCTTGGTTTCTTCTTGTATGTCCATGTATGGCTTCTTCTCTATCCTTTCCTTTTCAAATTCTATCATTCTTTTCTTCTTCGACACTTCTATAGTTGTTGCCTCGTCCTCATTGTCATCATTTTGCTGTTGCATTTCTTCCTGCATTTTGGCGTATATGGTGAATTCCAAAACAAGGCAGGAGACATCACTAATGTATTATGATATGAGAATTCATTCTAAAAAGTAGTCGTAATACGAAAAGTGGTCCAAGATCATAGGTCTTGATAGAGATGGTTGCAGGTTTTTTAATTTAGGATTTTGAAAGTTATGTGATGCGTGTATGTTGTATGATAAACCAATGCTACTCATACTTAAACTAACCGTGTCAGAAAATGAAACGCCACATTTTTTGTTTCCAGAACCTTACTTTTGTTTGTTTTTAAAACTGAAAACAAAAAACCACCAAACGGGGCTTTGTATGTTTGATTTGCATTTTCTGGATGTGGGATGGCTCAACATAATGGATGGTGTATCAATGTGGGAGGCTATGAACCTGAGTGCATGAGTCAAAATGAGGCTTAAAAGGAGCAATTACCAGCATGAACTCATATCATTACATGCTCATATGTTTTGTTCAATTTTCTCGATTTAAGACATTGTAGATAATAGAAAATTATTCAAGAGGAAGTACAAGAAGAGGGTACATGACTTATATGGGTCAGAAAGAGGTTTTAAGAAGGTAGAATCCAAAAATGACCTAGATGAACCACTAGCTTTATATAACGGGAAGTAAGAGATGAAGATACCTGGAGATTACTAATGAGTCTATCCAAGGATTTGATCTTTCTGTGAGGCCAGCGGGGGATACCGAATTCTCTGCACTTTTTCTTGAGTACAGTAAGTCCAATTTTCAGGCTTTTTGAAGCTTCAGTAATTGGAAGGTCAAAATACTTGACAAGATCTTCCAAAGCAATCCTTGCTATATCTTCAGGTGCTGCCCTCCGTTTCTTGTGCACTGCATAGGTCACCACCAACATCATTTAGGGAGTGCTTTCTGGCCCACAAAGTTCAAACTTTCACGATAAATTTAAACAACTGGAAAGTAATTATCATGTTTGGTGATGCCTTTGATCTGGGAAACCAAGGGATAACTGTTTCAACCCAGGGTTGCTATATTGACTTTGAGAATCACATTCCTGGGAACTTAATTAAATGAAATGTAACAAACTTCCTCTAATCTAACAAATAAAATAATTCTAGTTAAAATCTGCAGGTCAGTATTTACTCCTGATTGGATTAAGAAAAATTAAGACTAACTAAGGGACTTCTACAATTGATCCTTGATGGTCCTTTTGGGGCCTGGAAAATGCTAGGGAAAGAAAACACAGGCAAAAATAGAGTGGAAATAAAAACCTAAGAGAATGAAGGAGAAAATAAATAACAGGTCTAACTTCAAACTCAATAGTTCAATTTTAGATTTTTGCAAAATCTCATTTTATGTATATATTTCTATTATAGAAATAACAAGGTCAGCCCAGTGCACATTGGCGTCCCCAAAAGGGGCGGGGGTCCGAGGAAGGGTCTCACCAGTCACCACAAGGGTGTATAAGGCACAAGCCATCCCTTCTTAATTTTTTACACTAGGCCGCTCCAATATTATATTTGAACTCGTAACCTCTCGGTCATATGGCAACACCTTAACCAGTGCGCCAACACCTTATATATTTTTTATATAAATAATACGAAATCCAATATATATAAGACTTTAAATTTTAAATCAAATTTGACTTTATAGCCTAAGTAAATTGGATGCACACTTTGCATTTGAAGTTGGGTTATTCTTTCCAGTTCGTTTACAACCATTAGCACAAACCAAGCAGTTTGTATACATCATCTTTGGAACTTCGATTAAAGAAAAAATGATTAAAAAAATTCAAATTTGTTGTTATTCTGATAGTTTTACCGGATATGTCACTATCCTCTTCAGCATCTGAATCTGGTATAGAGTTGAGATCCAGAAAACGGATATTGGTTGTCATCATTCCTGATCGGTGATCACTTGAACTCTTGCTACTGCACACTTCAGTGACAAGATTTTGTTCTGACTTTGAGGTTTCTGCATTCTGATCCAGCTTTGACATGGCATGTACATCATCACCCAAATCTTGGAAAATCAGTCTACATTTTCTTGAAACGCAACAACAAAAAGATGAAACCAGAACTAAGAGCAGGGAGTTGAAAGAGGTCTGTGAGTATACATTTGAATTTGAGCTAGCAGTGCATTGGAATGATTATCCGCGCAACTTAGAAAAACAAAATAATGGTAGGGAATTGAATAGCTTGCACAAAAGCAACATACCATCTTTTGTTATTAAAGAAAACGTACGTGATTAAATATGAGAAGATAAATGAATGAGTAAAATAATTATGCACTATTGAATCTTCATACTGATAAGGTAGATTAGAGAACACGGATTATACACTCCAATAAAAAAATGCAGCGGATCAGTTGTAAAGAAAATTGGGTAACAATATAATATAATAAAGTAATAAAGCTAACGTATTAAGTATTAACATGAATTACCAATAATAGTACTCCTATAACTTAGAAGTGAATAAAAAGGGTAAAATGACACTTTATGGTAAAAAAATTGCTTGATTATTCACTTCCTCGGTTATCCACTTTTAGAAATGTAGTCATGACTTATTACACGTTATTGCAATTTCTTTAATGGAAACCATCACAAGAATTAAGTTAACGAACTAACAAGTCAATTTTCAAGAAATATAGATTGGGTAAATATGGCTAACCAAGGGTTATTATGTGTATAAAAGTTGAACAATAGCCACCAAAACGGAAAATCATGCCGAACTCTAAGGCCAAAAATGTAATTAAAACAAATAAAAAGCAAGAGATATGTTTCAAATGATTACAAGATAGGCTTTATCGAATGCACTCTATGAACGTTTACGACATGACACATGTAACCATCACCGTCCACACTTCGCCCATTGCAACACCAACTGTCAAAACAAAATAGAGGCTTGGTACAAATTACATTTGTTTGAAACTCAATTTACAAGTTACAACCTTCGAAATTATGACCATCATTAATCTAAGATGCTTACAAATTATTATTTACTATGGAAACTAAAACATTCCACCAACCAGTTCGGTTTGATGTTTTTACACACGTACTAAGGAAGCCACAAAATTTTCTAAAATCGAGCTAAAATACTCTAATATGACCAAAATAGTATCATTAGTGCATATTAAAGACATAAAGTAGTATATGAAGCAATTATAGATGAAGAAAGACAAATGTGGAAATCAGCGGTTAATGCTCCACTATCAGAAAAGGTGCAACAAATCATACCAAATGAGAAAGTTTAACACCAGGTACGTTAATATGCAGCCAGCCCAACCCAGAAACATATATGAGGACATTGATAGTAATAATTAAACAGAGCGTTTGGTTCAACTTACTTAGAAATTGGAACCCATTCATCAGAGTAATCAACCAAGGGAGGTTGGGTGCGATGAGAGTCGAATATATAGACGCATTTCCAGACACCATTTTCAATCCCCGTGTGCTGCTCTGAAATATCGAATCCATACAACGTGAGTACTCTAGAAGTTCCATTTCCGCCAAAGTTCTTATCTTTCCGGGTGTGGTTGAGCAGGTATTCTTTCTCCTCTGTTTCTTCATTCCCTCCAGTTAGCCGGAAGACGCGCACCGCCCGAAACATCTCTACTCTCACAAAGAGAAAAAAATCAATTTTAAAGGAGACCCGTTTCGAGATTTTGCATTTAATGGCGGAAAAAATAAAAGGTGGACAGATGGAATAGGAAGGGATTGCCTACCTTTATACATTGAATTAATGAAAACGAGAAGAGCTCTGAGAATGCGAGCCTGTCTTGGAGCCATGGAGAGAGAGGGGATGCGGCAGGGGAAATAAGAAATCTATGGGAGATTCTGGGTTTGCATGACGGAGTCTCAGTTATCCATTGCGAGAGAGAGTGTGCATTTATTAGTGCGCTTTTGATCCATTTATATACGACCAGACCGGTTTATGTCACATACGGACGACTATGTATTTTAAACCCGCAGCCATAATGATGCGAAGTTACAACTCCTCCCGGTTGGATACAGCTCTAATGCTCAGAGGTACAAGATCTAACACCGTTGGGTCAGAGCTTACAAACTCCCAAAAAGTCTTTTCGGATCGGAGCGTATGAGGCCCTTCGGGTTGGAGAAATCCTTATAAACATTGAGCTTCAATTTTATTTACATTATAAAATCATTTAGTATTGACTAAACTGGTTGCACTACAGTTTTAATTAATGTGGACGATTTAACTCATTTTGATTAACTCATTTTGATGATTTATGAAAAAATTATATAAATACATTTCATTAATATAATAAAGAAAAATATAAAAATAGTTGTTAAAGTCCAATCTTAACCATAAAACTAAATCTATTCTTACTTCTTTTGATTATTACACAATCAAGCACACGAAATAAAAAATTACGTGTTTGGTGAAAAAGGGTTAGGTCACCAATATTATTAATCATAAGAGATTAGACAAATATAAAACCTCTTTCTAATTCTTCATCCATCACGCAGAGTAACATGAACCGTATCATTGGTATCAGAGTAACGAGAGTACGTATGCATGCAACTCTAGAATATAGGAAAGGGAACGAAAATGTGTTTATTCATCTCAAAAGCATAGCATGTATGCGTACATCAAAGGCTTATATAGCCGAAACTAATATGCTAACTGTTAACTAACATGCCACATCTAACCCACGTCAGCTAACTAACTAACTCCCATAACAATGCTTTCCCCTTTTTACTGACTTGCCCTCAAGTCAAACTATGATAAAATTCCAGAAAAGCCTGCTGAACAAAATCAGCCCACTCCCATGTTGCATTTTCAGCATCCTGGCCTTCCCACTGAATCAACCACTTTACTCTTGCCACATTTCCATGCTTGCACATCTGTCTTTCCAACACTGCTATAGATTGCACCTTATTTTGTGTAGACACTCCTTGCAACCATCGAGGAATATGCGGCTTGGAAGGTAAAACTCCCCTAAATGGCTTGAGTAATGAGACATGAAAAGTATGATGTATTTTAGCTCCCTCTGGCATCTTCAGCTTATAAGCAACATAGCCCACCTTATTCTCAACTTGAAAAGGATCATAGTACTTGGGTGCCAACTTTTCATTTCCCCTATGCTCCACAGTATGCTGCCTGTATGCCTGGAGTTTCAATCATACCCAATCTCCTACCTAAAAACTCCTTTCAGACCTGTGCTTATCAACCTGAACTTTCATTCGATTTTGAGCCCCCTTCAAGTTATTCTTGAGCTTCTTAATCATAGCTTCTCTCTGCTGTAAGGACCTATCCACATCTTCTACATTAGTCTCACCTGGTAAATAGGGTAGATGCAGAGGAGGACGCTGGTTGTAAACAACCTCATAAGGGGTCATTTGTGTAGCAGAATGAAAGGTTGTATTATACCACCACTCAGCCAAGGGTAGCCACTTACACCAATCTTTGGGCTTGTCAATGCACATGCATTATCTCAAGTAATTTTCCAAGCATCTATTGACTATCTTAGTTGGACCATCAGATTGAGGATGAAATGAGGTAGATAATAACAAATCAACTCCTTGCACACTAAACAATGCAGTCCAAAAGTGACTGAGGAAAGTTGCTCCTCTATCACTCACAATTGTCCTTGGCCATCCATGTAACTTGAATACATGATCAAGGTAAGTCTGAGCCACTTCCATAAAGTGGGCATACTTACTCAGCCTATCTACCACAACAAAAATCACCTCCATCCCACATGACATAGGAAGGCCTTCCACAAAATCCATGGAAATATCCATCCAAACATCTGTAGGTATTGGTAATGGCTGTAATTTCCCTGGAGAAGCAGCATTGTCATATTTACAAGCTTGGCAAATTGTACAAACTCTAATATATGCCTGCACATCCCTGTTCATACCCTTCCAATAAAAGAAATGATGCATTCTTTGTAAAGTAGGTTCTCTACCAGAGTGTCCCCCCATAAAAGATCCATGTGCCCACTGCATTATGGTATTTCTGACTTCCATATCATTGCCCACAACCATCTTATTTTTTCTTCTGAGAATTCCCTCCTCCCACCTGTAATGATGCACTGCCTGAGGAGAGACCCCTGCTGTCACCTTCTCCCAGATCTCCTTAATATTATCATCTCTTTCATAGCTATGTTTAATCAAATCTAAGAGGTTAGAATCAACCGTTGACAAGGCTAAACATAGCAATTCAACACCACTAATTCTGGATAGAGCATATGCCACTTTTATACTGGATTTCATAAGTAAACCCCATCAACTTTGAAAGCCAAAATTGTTGAAAAGGAGTAGAAATTTTCCGCTCTAGTAACCATTTGAGACTCTTCTGATCAGTTTTGATAACAAAAGCTTGACCCACCAGATATTGCTCCCACTATTGGACAGCAAAAACTACTGCCAAGAGTTCTTTCTCATAGACTGAAAGGTGTGGCCATTTTGGTCCCAAAGCTCTGCTTATATAAGCTAGTGGATGCCCTTCCTGCATAAAAACCGCACCAATTCCTTTTTGTGAAGCATCTGTTTCCACCACAAAAACTTTACTAAAGTTAGGTAAGGCCAATACTGGAGCAGATGACAAAGCCTCCTTCACTTTTTGAAAAGAATCAGTAGCTTCTAGATCCCACTTGAAAGCATCCTTCTTCAATAAATTGGTTAAGAGCTTAGTCAGCTCAGCATACCCCTTATAAACCGCCTGTAATATCTTGCCATTCCCAGAAAACTCCTCAACTGCTTAACTGTTTGTAGAACTGGCCAGGATTGCACTACCTCGACCTTTTTAGGATCAGTTTCAATTCCTTGTCCGGATATGAAATGTCCTAAATACTCCACCTTCTTCATGCCAAAGGCACATTTACTCCTCTTAGCAAATAGTTGATGTTGTCTCAACACATCAAAAACTTGTTTAAGATGCTCCTTATGTGCTTCCCAGTTAGGACTGTACAGTAATATGTCATCAAAAAATATGAGTACAAACTTCATGAGAAAAGGTTTGAAAATGTGATTCATAAAACCCTGAAAAGTAGCTGGAGCATTAGTTAATCCAAAGGGCATAACTAAGAATTCAAAATGGCCATAATGTGTTTTAAAAGCTATTTTGTAAACATCTGCATCATGCACCCTTATCTGATGGTAACCAGCTCTCAGATCAATCTTAGAAAAGACCCTTTCCCCTGCCAACTCATCAATCAACTCCTCCACTACAGGTATAGGAAAATTTTCCTTCACTGTCTGCTTATTTAAGGCCCTATAATCAGTGCATAGACGCCAATCCTCGTCCTTTCTACCAACTAGTACCACAGGTGAGGCATATGGAGAAGTACTAGATTGAATGGTTCCCTGATCCAATAATTCATTGATTTTATGCTCAATAATATCCTTCTGCTTCAGGGAATACCTATAGGGTCTCACATTAACTGGTTGGGATCCCTCCTTGAGTGGTATTCTGTGATCAAAAGGACCCCTATTAGGTGGTAACCCTTTTGGTTCCTTAAAATGTCCTCATATTGTGTGAGTAATGCATTAAGCTCCTTCTGAGAATCCTTGGTCATTTCCTCATGCAACCCTAGCTCAGTGTATCCTCCTTGTTCAACAGGCTGCATCATATATAATTCAGTAGCTTGTTGTGATTGTTTAAGACCCCCTTTGAATTCCTTTATCTTTCCAGCTTTCTGTCCCCTCAGTAAAACTTTATTCACCTTGTACTTGAACTTCATATACATTTCATGAAAATCCCAAGATATTTGACCCAAGGTACTGAGCCATTGCACCCCTAATACCATATCATATCCCTTGAGAGGCAATAACAACATGTCACTGCAGAATTGAGTATTATGCATCCTCCATTGGACTCCTTTACAAATGTACTTGCATTCAGTATTAGCCCCATCTGCCACACTTACTAGTAAAGGGTCTATCCCCTCCGACCCGCATCCCAACTTCTTGGCCATGTGATAACTCAGAAAATTATGAGTGCTACCAAAATCCACCAATATCAATATCTTCTTTTTATCCACATAACCATTAATTCTCATAGTGTTATAGGTAGTGAAACCATGCAGGGCATGAAATGAAATAAGGGGTTCTTCTTCTTCTTGTCCCTTATCACATTCCTTCTCCCATTTGCTACTGCTAGCCTCCAAATCTTCACCTCCTTCAGTTCCCAAAATTTCCACTAAGAAAAGCTGAGAGCCTTTATGATTACAAACATGTTCTCTACTATATGGCTGCTCACAATAGTAACATAATCCTTTCGCCCTCTTCTAAGCTCTCTCAGCAGCTGACACAAACTTCCTAGGTGCAGAGTTAGTCATATTAACAGGCAGTTTCTGAGTATTGAGTGGAAGCTTATTCCTTGCACCTACTGGCATAGGCAACAACGGTTTGTTGTTAGACATCTTAGGAACCGTTATTTTGTTCTGATTGCTTAGAGCATCAACTGACTCCTCCTGCAACCTAGCCAATTGAATTGCTTCAGTAATGGACCTCGGATGAAATGCTTGCACAAATGACTTCAACGTAGGTTTTAATGCAACTATGAATTAGTCCAGAAAGTAATCCTCAGGTAATTTGGCATTTCTCTGCATCATTTGTGCCTTAAGCGTTTCAAACTCATCAATGAAATTTTCAATAGATCCGGTGTGTTTCAATCTATTAAATTTCTCTACCACGTTATTACTGATCGGATCACTGAATCTAGCCTGAATATCATCACAGAATCTACTCCATTTCAATTTCTTCCTTGTTACGACATAGTTACCAAACCAACTAGCTGCTCGCCCCTCCAAATATAATGATGCTAGATTAACTTTTTGAGAATAAGGTACTTTGCATAACATAAAATACCTCTCACATTTCTGAATCCAAACTTTTACACTCTGGCCTTCAAGGGATGGAAACTCCACTCTCGGACGAAATTTAAACGTCTGATTACCAGGATTAGAGCCCGATACATCATCATCATCATCTTCTATAGAATCTTCACCTTACGATTCATTCTCATCATGATTCTTATGTATATGTGTCTCCGGTGGTGTATTCTTATGCAATTCAACCATCTTCTTCATTAATTTGCCAACAATGTCCATTAATGACTTGTTTTGATTCTCCAATTTCAAGTCAAATTCCATCTGCATCGCCTTCAACATCTCCTCCATTTCAACCCCTAAATAGGAGAAATGAGACCTTGTTTATATTAAGGGTAAGTCGCCAAACATTTGGGCGACTTATGAGTCGTCAAACCGGATGACGACTTATAAGTTGTCCAACCGTTTGGCGACTTACCCCGACCATGATTAATTCCATCAGTATATCAGTAAATACTTTTAACCCAGCATTATTTTAGTAATTAATTAATTAATTAGCATTAATTCGAAAAAAAACTCCAAACTTATTATTGGAGTATAATGATTATAATCCTTTGTTCTGAAGGGGTGTCCGATTCTGGAGAATCCGCATTTCAAAATCCATTCAAATCTAAGGGGGTTGGGACACCCCTAGTTTGCCGGAATATACCTTTTCCTCTTACAAAGAGCAAAAATTCGACCGGTCAGATGAGAAATTACAGTGCCGGGGCAAAGGATGCTGCGTTGGTCGACGGCGAAAGTGTTCAGTCTGAGGTGTCACCCATTGCCCCGGTCCGAGCCCGAGCCCCTTTTCTGGCTCCTTCAAAAACATTTAAAATCGAAATCAATCGCATTGTGTAAAGAAATCCACGCTTCCCTGCTCAAGTCCCACTCGGATCACCTATGCCACGTATCGAACACCCTCTTGACTTTTTACTTAAAATGTGGGGATTTCTCCAGTGCACACCATCTGTTCGACCACATGCCTCACAAGAACGTCGTCACATGGACGTCGTTGATCTCATCCTACATTCGTCAGGGGGATGCCGAAAAGGCACTGAATTTGTTCAAAGAAATGCTCCACCAGAATCAGAATCCAAATGCGTACACATTTTCAACCCTGCTCCGAGCTTGTACTAGTTGTTCCTTGATTGAATTGGGCAGGCAAGTGCACGGTCTAATTCTTAAGCATGGCCTTTCTCAGCATGAGTATACCGGAAGCGGTCTAGTAGATTTCTACAAAAAGGTGACATGCGACCTGAGTGATGCATCATGTGTTTTCCGTAGACTATCAGCGAGAGATCTTGTTACGTGGAATGTCATCATATCTGGATTCGCACAATCTGGGGATACCAGCAAGGTTTTGAGTCTATATGCAGAGATGAGGGAGGTGGATGAATTGATTCCAAATGATTTCACAATAACAAGTTTGCTCAAATGTTGTGTTTCCATAGAAGATGTGGAAAAAGTTCATTGCCTTGCTCTGAGATATGGATTTGAGGGCGACATCGTAGTAGGAAGTGCTTTAGTGGAGGTATATGGGAAATATGGAGATTTATTTTCTGGAAACAAGATTTTTTATTCAATGGAGGTTAAGGACGCGTTTGCTTGGAGTTCAATAGTGACCTGTCATATAAGAGCAGGCTTAGGGAAACAAGCCGTTGTGTTATTCAAAGAAATGCTTTCACAAGGTGCAGGACCTGATCAGCATATACTCTCAGGCACTTTAAGAGCCTGCGTAGAGATCGGCATTCTTGAAACAGGAATTCAAATGCATACACAAACCATAAAAAATGGTTACCAAAAGGACTGTTTTGTTAACACTGGCCTCATCAATCTTTATGCAGCTACGAACGGAATATCTGTGGTTGAAAAGTTGTTTAGAAGTTTGGATAATAGAGATATAGTGGTATGGAACACAATGATTTCATGTTATGCAGAATTGGAGGAAGAAGGGGCTTCTTCGTACTTATGCATAAGTCTCTTAAGAGAACTACTCACTCTAACTTATATTTTATCTCCGGACGTAGCAACTTTTGTCACTGTTATGAGTTCTTGCAGAAGTGTTTCAGACTTTCCTATAGGAATTCAGATTCATTGCTTGATGATAAAGAATAGCCAAATCTGCCAAGCACACAGGACTACCATAGGTAATGCACTCATAAGAATGTATTCAAACTTCAAGGACATAGAGAGTGCTCAGAAGGCCTTCAATGCCATTCTTCATAAAGATGAAGTCTCATGGAGTTCACTTATTGGAGCTTACCAACAGAATGGTTTTGATTTTATAGTTCTTAAAATCTTCAAAGAAATGTTAGAAAATGGTATACCCCTAACGAATTGCAGCCTTCCTTTAGCCGTTACCGCCTGTGGAAAGATCTCAGCCATTGATATAGGAAAACAGATCCATTGTCTTGTGTGTAAGTTAGGATTCAACAAAGACATCTTTGTGGGGAGCTCAGTCGTTGATATGTATGCCAAATGTGGGAACATGGAGGGTTCAGAGAGGGCGTATGAGGAAAATGGAGAACCAAATGAGGTGTTGTTCAACTCATTAATCTCTGGGTTTGCAAAGGATGGCAATGCAATTAAAGCTGTTAAACTTTTCCATGAAATGGTAAAAATGAGATTGATACCTAACCATATCACCTTCCTGTCAGTTCTATCAGCGTGCAGTCATGCAGGTCTTGTAGAAGAGAGTTTGTTTTTCTTCAAACTGATGAATCAAAGGTATAATTCTAGGCTTATATTTGGACCCACTAGTTTTAGGTTTCCAGGACTTTTAGGTTACATATTTGCAAAGCCTAACTTTAGGTTTATCAGTGGTGAGTAATTATTGTTTTAGGGCTATTTCATAGTTAATGATTTCAATGCTTAGCTATTTCATAAGTAATCATCACTAGTTAAGTGTAGGACTAAATAATTCCTAAACACACTTATATTTAGTATATCATTGATTAATTGTCATACTTTAGGTATCATGTGAAACCGGAAGCAGAACATTTTGGAAGTTTGATTGATGTGCTGGGGCGTGTGGGGAGGCTTGAGGAAGCATATGAAATGGTGGAGAATGGGGGTGGGTGTGTTTTTGCCTGGAAGACGTTGATGAATGCTTGTAGAAATTATGAAAATGTGAAGACAGCAGAAAAGTGTGCTCAGAGAGTAGTGGAAATTGATCCCAATGATCCTTCTCCGTACATTCTTTTATCCAATATGTACTCCCGAGAGGGGAGATGGGAAGACGCATCGAAGCTGAGGCAGAAAATGGTGGAAATCGGAATGAAGAAGAATGAAGCTGGAAGCAGTTGGTTGATGATGTAGGTAAATTAGCAATGAGGGACCCCCTCGTTGACCGAGTTTGACTTTGACTACGGCAACTCTCTATTCTCTTTACAAAATCACATAGTAACATCTAACCCAAGAACCAGTGCCGTTTTGTTTTATACAAAAAGGACAATACGTTTAGGCAGTACGGTTTAGTTGTGTATTTATTATTTACGATGGTATAATAAATATACCATCGTAAATAACTAATTTTTATTTACTTATTTTTATCTTTGGGTGGATGGTTAATATCACTCTTTTGAACGATGGTTTATCAATCAATATTGTCAATATAATTAAATGTAATTCACTATGTTCTCTTCTAAAAAAACGTTGCTATTGCATACTCTTTCCATCCTCAAATATTGTAAATTTTATTGTGCTTCTTTTACTCCCTGATTAATTAGGAAATAGATTAATGAAAATATGGTGCCGAGCATTTCACATTTCGACATCCATCAAATGATTAATAGTGGTGCGTGATTACACCCTATTTATTTACCTTTCACATAGATAAAAAGTATAAATACAGACACATATCGATAAAGTTTGTCTATGTGAACAAAATTTGTCTTTGTGAATAAAATTTGGTTTGTGTGTAAATAAAATTGATTGGTGTACTTTGTTTTTGCACATTTATCGGGGTGGTTTCAAGGAAATCAATGTCGGTATACACAGATAAAACATATATGAGTACATAGTTTTTATCTGTATAGACAACTAATATTAGGATTAAGTTGTTGTGTACACAACAAAAATGTTACTCAGAAAATTGATGTTCTTGTACACATATCGTTTGCGTGTAAATCACATTGATTAAATACTTTTTTTTTGCAGAAATGTCAGGGTGATTGCACAAAAACCATGTCTGTATATACATGAATTAGTTGTTAGTTGTCTATATAGACAAAAAAGGTGTCTATACATATACAACTTTTGTCTGTGTACACAAACATTTGTTTCGGTTTAACCTAACTCTGACTTTTATAACATTTTTTGTCCGTATACACAGACAATGAAAGAAAATCAGTGTACGTACATTTTTTGTCTATGCCGAAATTTTATAAAATGTTACTTGTTTTTCAGTTCATCTATCATTACAAACAATATTAATCCAGTACGATACAAACAATATTTATTAATATCGAGTACAATACTGATAATATTTATCAATATTCAATACGATACATACAATATTTATATATCACGTGAACAAAATTTTTGGTGGATCTAATTTTATGGTGACTTTCCGGTGAATTTTCAGTTATTGTCAATCAACATTTTTTCCCGTGAAGATGATGATGATGATGATGATGAAGGAGGAGGAGAAACAAAAAATAAGAGATTGATTTATATAATTAGGAATGCTTTATGTAGGGTGTACCCCATAGTGTACCTCTAGCATTTTTGAATGATTGATTATAGGACGTTTGGACACCGAAACAATCTGAGCGTCTGTCGGTCCTATCTACGAGTGTAAACTCGGAGGCACACCATCAACTGGACGGCTAAAAGAGCATTTATTTGGCCGGCTCAATTCGTTTTGATACTTCCTCTGTATTTTTTGTTTGCTACACTTTTATTTTTAGGATGTATTTTAACTTTTGCTACAATTTCCCTTTTTGGTATATTTTTTATTAAAAATATTCCCTTGCTTTTGTTTTTTCTACTTTTTCATATTTTCTTTCATACTTTTGCACCATCTCTCATACTCTTTTTACACAATTCATTACGCCTATTACGTTTTGCTTAAATATGATGCATTTCAAATCTCTATGCATCAAAGAGTAAAATACAATGGGAATAATACCAACTTATTTAACAGTTTTTTCCCTCACGAATTAATTTAATGATTGCACTTAAAATGTACAATAATCATCTGACCCGATTGCCTGAGTAATCATGTCATACTTTCCAATCTTGTGTAATTCTTATAATTAGCAAGCTCCATATATTTGGGCTAAGACAAGAGTGCTACTAAAAAAATAACATTTGGACAAAAAAGTGTTTTTTTTAATTTCCAAAAATGAGACTACAAATGAGTATGGGGACTATTATACCCTTGTTATACCCAATTGACCCATATAGTGATCAACAGTACAATGACCAGTTACCCGATCAGTAACAGTTACCTGGCCTGACCAGTTACAATTACTCGACCCATCAGGTACAATCATGGTTCTAAAACTAGGAAAAATCGGCCGCCTAGGTGTCAGATATGCACTAGGCGCCTTCCTGCTGTAGAGATTTTCTAATATTCGCTGCTATAGTCGCTCAGCCGACTAATCGGCCGCCCAGACAGAGGAATCAATGAAAAAACCGCCCGCCTAGGAAGATAATTAGTCGCGCTAGAGCTTTTAAACAATAGCTGCGTTTTTTGACTTTTTACTGATGAAGAGGACGCCTCTTACATCTGTAAGCCCAATCCACTAAGAAAATCAAAATTGGTGTGCCTCTTGCTTTATTGTCCACACCTAAAACGGAGCTTTCTTCTCTTTGATGGAACGGCGGCTGGGTGATGAATCTTCTTCTCTTCCATTTCCCAATACGGTTCTTTGTTGAGTATTGAATCTGCTTCTCCACTCTTCGGTGTCCAGCAGTCCAGACTCCAGACCATCCAGATAAAGAATTTTTTTTAACGAGTTTTTTTTTAGAAACCTTGTCTGACCAAATTGAGTTCGGTATTGCATTGAGGTTACATGTTTTGCAGGGATTATATGCACATAAGGTGCTGAGATTGCTTGTTATTGTCCGAATGGGATTCTAAGTTCTTATCTTTTTTTTTGGATAAAATGTAAATGTATATATATCCAGAAAAATAGCATAGTACAATGCATCAAGCGTACAATCAAAGTGCATATCCCGATACACGGAATATCACAAAAACAGCCTCAAGCGCTCACACGTCCACCTAATGGGCTCAATAAAACTAAAGACAATCTTACAAAAGACTACTTCAACAATAATTAGGTATTCCTAACTTAACATCCAAAGAATGCCCGGAAAGGAGTAGTGAACTTTGAGTCAAAGCACACTTCCCCTTTTTTCTTAGTAACACCCGGTATGGCCTCAAGACATTTGGCAGTAAAAGTTAGGCCCGTTTTGTCCAAATCATCCGTAAGTCGGAGTGAAGTATCCACTCTTATTACGCTAGCGTGCACAAATCTAAACGGTTTGACAAACAACTTGAATGTCTTCCCATTTAGTACCTCACATTTGATGACCACATCTTGTTGATGTAAATCATTTTCTTTAGCAACTACCCTCTTAATTTCTTCCAAATTGGCCACATGATCCTCATTTGAGTTTTTCTTAACCTTTTGTTCAACTTCGGAAGGCCCTTGGACTCGCGGCGTGGCCCCAATAGAAACTGCAGCAGTCTGCTTCTTGGACCCGGTCGGGTTAGGGGAACACCCGGTCGGGCTTCCACCCTCAACAACTTGTTTCCCTTGTGACCCGGTCGGGTAAGGAGGAGACCCGGTCGGGCTTGGTTCCAGGGCAACTTCTGGCCGGTCAGTGACAGATTCAGTTACAACAATTTCAGCCCCTACCACATCAAGTTTTTCCTTCTCCTTATTTGCCCCAACCCCACATTTAGATAGCTTCTTACAAATAAACGGGTGATGCCCAAATTCTTTGCAAAGAAAGCAATAACTAGGAAAAGTTTCATACACCACACTTTGCTTGATTACCTTTTGTGAAGGTAGCCATATAGGAAACGAGAGTGGTGGTGGCTTCGAGATATCAACCTCTATCAACACTCTAGCATAGTCATTGTTGATCCTTTCTTGTGTGATTTTATCCGTTGTTATAGGAACCCCAACCATGGAAGCCACCTCACTCATGGCTTCATCATTCCATAATTGCAATGGTAGATCATGGAACTTTACCCAAATTGATACTTTTAGAAATTCTTCATCCTCAAACGAAAAATTTTCCGAAAGTACCTTGAGCATTAGAAGTTTACCAAACACAGTATATGGTCCTCCTTGAAGTACCTTTGATCTTTCCTCCTCACTTTGAAATTTAAAGATCAACCAACCCTTTTTGTGGGATCTGACAAGGCATTTAACACCCCATTTAGCTTTAAGGTCATGCACCGCTTTGAGTCCGGGGAAGTTCCCGGCGAAGTGTCCAACTAGACAAAACCCCCACATTTCAACCATGGATGGTAGCACCCGATCGCCAAAGTCCAAAGTATCTCCTTTGGGAGGGATATATCTCAGTTTGATACCACACCTAGGATCACGGTTGTCCTTAAACAGAGCGTTCCAAGGGGCATAAGTTGCTGCCTTTGCAGTTGAATTTTCACCTGCAGTTAGTTCATTTACTGCAGCAGCAGTAGGCATATCCGCAGCAGAAGACATACCCACACCAATAACTCCAGTTTGACCTGCCTTTCCACTCATAATCAAAGTAGTACCATTTAAAGCAGCCTGAGTCTTACCCGCAGCAGGAGTATCCACAGGTAAGTCAATAGGCGCAGGTACTTTAGCTCCAGCGTTTTTCTTCGACTTCTTTGCCGCAAGTCCGGGCAGCAGTGCTGGAAATTCGCTGCCATCATCATCTTCCAGCACCGCGAAGCTCGACCTGGTAACAGGGCCCTGTAGCTTCTTCGAGGCCATAGCAGGTCAGACAGAGGTCGAATACGGCTAGCCCCTGTATCGGAGTCGCGTATTAACCGAATTCACTCCTTCCAATCTTAAAATCGAGGCCGGGGACAGTAGCAATCCGGCTCAATTAGACTTCAACGACCAAGAACAGGCTCAAATCGGACAAATCCAAGGAACATGAACAGTAAAACGACGCACACACAGTTCTCAAAACCTGGGTTTTTTGGCCTTGAATCGACTTGTAATACTAAATTCAGTGAAGAATTGGGATTATCTGCGAAAAACGACCAAGAAACGCTCGAATAAAATACATCACCAACCACAAATCGAGCCAACCGCATGGTTACTCATCGGAAAAGAGCTGGGAGCGTAAATTCCCAGGAGAGAGAAGCTTTCAACTTTTTTTCTAAGTTCTTATCATGTGTACTGGAAGATGTATAGATAAGTTGAACTGTATTTTCTCAGTTCTTGGTTTCTGTAATTGGAAATTCTTTGTGTCATTATCCTCTCAATCTCTCTCATTAGAAGAGAAGAAAACCAAACAAATGAGTTGAAAATAGTTTATGAGAAATACAAAAATTACCTTGTTTTTCAAACTTGAATTCACTAACATCCAGTAAAGATATTTTCAACTTATTGTATTATTAATACTCGTTATTCTGTCAATCTCTCTCATTGTATTATTAATACTTACTGCTGATTTTTCTATTAAGACCGTCTAGACTGTCCAACTAAATTTATTATAGTTACTCCACTTACTTGTTAGTTCTTATTAAGATAATTCGAAAATATCATGATTTTTCTTGAGAAACATACTTAAGAGATAGTTTGTATGTAGATTGAGAAATTTATAGCCTAAATGCCTAATATTGATAGGAACTTGGAATGCACCTATGATGTTTGATAAAATTCCTCAAAGAAGAAATGAAAATTTTAACTAGTAATTTATTTCACACTCTGCTTTTCAGTAGTGTTCTTAGTTCTGATGATTGAAAAAAGTCAGTTGTTGAGCAACCTGTTCTCTGAAAAACCTAAGCTCCTCCACACCATACTCTTCTCCTCCTGCTTCCATCTCATCACACTCTGCCAAGAATGGCAAATTGATGTTGATATGCTGCTGTTGGTTCTTGATAGCTTCAAGTTGCTTCATCAGAGCCCTCTGCTTTTGGGTTTTGCTGTTATTCTGGTTGTTGGTGTTCTTGGGGTCATTTGCATTGTTATTAGGCTTTTGCTTTTAGTTCTGTTGGTGCGTCTACACTCCCACAAACTGTCACTTTCTGTTGTTCATTGTCTAAATTGACCTGGTAATCTCCTTCAATTTTTTGCAGAATTTTCTTCACTTTCTGTTTACACCCATCACAATGTATGTTCACTCTTAGGCCTAAGCACACATATCTGGATCTTGAGCAGCTTAAAGTCTTCATCTTTAGTCATTTTCTTCAGCTGGTTGTTTTTATAACTACAATTATGGAACTACTGGTTGTTTTTATAACTACAATTATCTTGAGTAGCTTATGGAACTGTTGGGTGTGATGTGCTGATGATTATACTAGGTAATATGCACCATGTTTATTATGTTTAACCTTTAAAATTTTATTTGTTTAATGTAGTATTTTTTGCCAAGATTGTTTGATTTTTTGGTATTATGCTGAAACTTGTGAAAATAAATGGGAAAGGTACTCCAATAGGAGTCCTGGCATGTATATTTATAATAGTAGAGTTCTTAACATACAAGGAAACAAATCTGCCTAATAATATTCTATTACACCCCCTCAAACTGTGCGGGAGATACAACGCGCAGGTTGTCCTTTAAAAAATGAAATTGCTGACTAGAAAGACTTTTTGTAAAAATATCAGCTAATTGAAGTTGTGTAGGGATGTACTTCATGACTAAGTTCCATGCGCCACACGTTCCCAGACAAAGTGATAGTCTATCTGGATGTGCTTGCTACGAGCATGCTGAACAGGATTAGCAGTCAAATAGGAAGCAGAAAAGTTATCACAAAATAACTGAACCGGTACTGTAACAGGAAAGCCAAGCTCAAAAAGTACGGAACGAATGTGCAACGTATCCTGAACAGTATATGCAACGGCTCGATATTCTGCTTCTGTAGAGGACTTGGACACGGTAGGCTTGTAATACTTGAGATTTAATTCAAACAGATTAATAGTATTACTCATACCAACAAGATGCATCTCCTTTTAAGGGAGCTCATCAACTAAGAACTCCAAAGTTAAGCGTGCTTGCACGAGAGTAGTCTTGGGATGGGTGACTCCCTTGGAAGTTTCTCAGGGCGCGCACGAGTGAGGACAAAGTGCGCGGAAAGGCTAGTGGCGGTTTGTGAGGATAGTACTAGAGGTCCGGAGGGAGGTCAGAAGTAACTACCTCGGGCCCTGCGGGGCCGGGGTGTTACAGGTGGTATCAGATCTCCTTTTAAGGGAGCTCATCAGCTAAGAACTCCAAAGTTAAGCGTGCTTGCACGAGAGTAGTCTTGGGATGGGTGACTCCCTGGGAAGTTTCTCAGGGCGCGCACGAGTGAGGACAAATTGCGCGGAAAGGCTAGTGGCGGTTTGTGAGGATAGTACTAGAGGTCCGGAGGGAGGTCAGAAGTAACTACCTCGGGCCCTGCGGGGCCGGGGTGTTACAAGGCTGCTTCTTAGATTTCCACGAAACAAGATTCGGCCCCATGAACACTGCAAAACCAGTTGTGGACCGTGATGTATCTGGGCAACCTGCCCAATCCGCGTCTGAATACGCAATAACGCATGTGGCCCTAGAAGTAGGCTGTAGCCATAGTCCATGATCAAGTGTGCCCTGCAAGTATCTAAAAATACGCTTGACTGCAAACAAATGAGTAGTGCGAGGGGCATGCATACATTGAGACACTAAATGCACAGCATAGGTAATATCAGGTCATGTCAAAGTTAAATATTGTAATGCACCTACCATACTTCTATACTCGGTGGCATCTGTAAGAAGTTCCCCATCAGTAAGGGATAGTGAAGTACGAGTAGCAAGCGGAGTGCGAACAGACTTAACAGTGTGCAGATGGAAACGAGAAAGAAGATCAGAGACATATTTATGTTGAGAAAGAAACAAACCTTTAGAGGAACGCACAGCAAAATGTTTAGCAACAAGTTGAATGAAGGAGGTAATGACAGCGGAAGAATTACCAGTAATAATTATGTTATCAACATATAATAATAAATAAATGACATTATTATTCTGGCGGTAAATGAATAAAGAATTATCAGACTTGGTGCACGTAAAAAGGCATTCTTGACATCTAATTGACGAATGACCCACCCAAAAGAAACAGCTAATGTAAGTACAATACGAACAGTGGTGGGTTTAATAACTGGACTAAAAGTTTTAGAAAAATCCACACCTGCCTGTTGGTTAAAACCTTGAGCAACCAAACGCGCTTTGTGGCGCTCAATAGAACCATCTGATTTATATTTTGTCTTATAAGTCCACTTAGAGCCCACAACATTTTTAGTATGATCAAAAGGTACTAAATCCCATGTATTATTAGAAATAAGAGCATTAAATTCCTCAGCCATTGCCACTCGCCAAATTAAATGTTTATTAGCCTCAGAAAAACACGAAGGATCAGTTGATAAGACAACAATGTTTAAATTAAAAATTGATTTCGGTTTAAAAATGCCCGACTATGCCCTTGTTTGCATCGGATTAATATTAAGTATCGGGGCAGGACCAATATTCGGCGGAGGCACGACAGCCGTGGTGGTGGTAGAGTTGGGTGAGGCAGTCAGTTGGGATGGGGTAGGTGGTGTTGAAGAAGAAGAGGGTGAAGAGCCATTACCAGTTATAGGGGATGGCAGTGAGGTCGGAGAAGGGTAATGTGCGGCTGGGGAAGGGGAAGGGGGTGGATGGTTGGGATTTTCGAGCACGGCTGGAACAGAGGGCTGTGAAAGTGAGGGTGGATAATGGGTATTGTTGTGCGAGTAGGGAAGGGACATTGGTCTGGAGATGGGGTGGGTTAGAGTGAAGTCGGGAGCTAGAGGAATGGAGGACGAGGAAGAGGCATTCGTAGAAGAAGACAATGTGGCAAAAGGAAAAATATTTTCATGGAAGCGAACATGTCTACTTACAATAACTTTACCAGAGTTAGGCTCAAAACAACGATAGCCTTTAAAACCAGATGCATAGCCAAGAAAAACACATTGTATGGAGCGCGGAGAAAGTTTATTGGAGGGAGAGGCAGAAAAATTGGGGTAACAGGCACACCCAAAAATTCTTAAAAAACTATAGTCAGGAGGTTTTTGAAAAAGAATATCGTAGGGAGAAACATCATTAAGTGACGGAGTAGGAAGTCTATTAATAAGATTTGCAGCTGTAAAGATAGCATCAACTCAAAATGTGCTAGGAATAGCGGCAGTAATGAGCATAGTTCTAGCAAATTCCAAGAGATGACGATGTTTGCGTTTTGCAACACCGTTTTGTTGGGAAGTATGTGGGCAAGATTTTTGAAAATAAATGCCATGTTCGTCAATAAAATGCTGCATATTATTATTAACAAATTCACCCCCTCCATCACTCTGAAAAATTTTAATTTTAGAATGAAACATATTTTCAACTAAAACCTTAAATAGACGAAACTGAGTAAAAACTTCACTTTTATTACGCAAGGGATATATCCAAGTAAATCAAGAAAAATCATCAATAAAACACACATAATATTTAAAGCCTGAATTAGATAACACAGGTGATTGCCAAACATCAGAGTGAATTAACTGTAAAGGGGAAGAAGAAGTATGACTAGCATCCGAAAAAGGTAGTCGTTGAGATTTACCCAAACGACAGGAAACACAATCATGTTCAAAATTAGAAGAACTAGAAATAAGTTTTCTACGATGCAACAAGTGAAAAATAGTTTCACCACAATGTCCTAGTCTACGATGCCACACAGGGCCAGGAGAAGTGACTGTGGCAAGAGCTAACGGTGTAGATGATGTAAGACTGATAGGGTAGAGATGACCATTATGTCGCGCCTGAAGAAGAACTGCCCCCGAAAGTTTGTCCTTAACAAAAAATAGTTTTTATAAAAAACAACAACACAGTTGTTATCAGCGCATAATTTTCGAATAGAAATTAAATTAAATTTTATTTGAGGCACATGAAAAACATTTTTCAATGACAAGGGGCGACTGAAAGTATTTAAAGTAATATTTACAATATTAGCAATAGGTAAATTAGTGTCATTGGCCACACTAACAGTCATGGAGTCTGAGTAAGGGAATTTATTTGACAGAATACCTTCAGAAGAGGTCATGTGAGCAGAGGCACCGGAGTCCGGATACCACAAAACATCATTGGATTCGCCACTTAGAGTAATCAACGCAGGTGCAGGAGTTTGTGAAAAACGAGACGGACAATGCATCGCAGAGTGACCTGCAGAGAAACAAATTTGACACACAACTGGGGATGGAATAGACCCGAGAATACCCTCAGAAGATGGGAATCCTGCAGAAGAACCATGAGTACCAAAAGCATAATTAGCATTAATATTTAAAGTGGACACAACAGATTTACCAGATGCGTCATTAGGAGGTCTTGGAACAGAGCACCCTCTGCAGGTCTCGGCCCGGACTGGCTGGAATGCACCGTAGAAGCTGGTGGTGCGTAGTACTGCTGCGGCCCGTGTCTCCCGCCTCTGTCGCGACCCCCACGCCCTCTGCCGTCTCTGCCACGACTGCCGCGGCCGCGTGGCGCTGAAGGACCTGACTGCCCAGTTCCCAATGGAGCAGCAAACGCTTGGTGAGGGGAAGAATAATCTTGTTGTGGATGCAAAACAGTCTGCTCAGCCTCCATGAGGCGCAGGTGAAGGATGTCGGGTGGAAAGCTCTCGGGAAACAGTGAGATAGTACCCGTAACAAACAGATACTCAGGGCCAAGTCCCTGTAGTGTGCTTTGTAATAATTCTTTCTCAGTCACATGGGAATTAATTGCTGCTAAAGCATCAGCCAGATTTTTAATATCACGTAAGTAGTGGTCCATGGATTGATTAGATTTCTTTTTTATATTAGATAATAAGCGTTTAAGCTCCATAGCTCTAGGTAAACTGGCAGACATAAAGCGTGACTGTAAACGCTCCCATATACCCATTGAATGTTTAATATCATGAACATCAGTTAATACTTCACGAGATAAAGTAGTAAACAACCAGGAACGAATTGTTTGATCTACTCGAAGCCAATGATAATAGTCAGTATTAACGATTTGATGATTATTAAAATCCAGAGTGTATAAGGGAGGTACCGGAATAGAGCCATCTAACATACCAAATAGACCCTGTGACACCAAGAATGATTTGAATTGAGTGCGCCATGTAAGATAATCTTCAACTGCTTTGAGTTTGATGGTAACAATCTCGCCCACGTTTGTAATTCACGGAGAAACAGCCTGCACCAAGGCTGCCATTGGAGAGCCGAAGAGAGGGTTGTCATTCTGGGGTCAGACAACTCCTGGAAAACCAGCGAACGAAGGGCCAAAATAGGGAGAAGCTGGTGGCGGCGTGGGGCGTGGACTGGCCGGTGGCAGAAGAGGGCGACTCGGCTGCCATGGGAATTGCGGCGGCAAGGGGTTGAAGAGGGAATATGGCGTTGGCGCAGTATACGGCGGGAACGGATACGCTGCCATGTATTCGGTCGTTGGTGGTGGCATGGGGGAAGCTGCCAACCGGACGTGAGATCGCCGCCTGGGGTTGCGGTTGGGAGACGACATGGTGAGCAGGGGAGGAGAAGTCCGATGCCGAGGTGCCGATGTCCGCCGTGGAGAACGGTGGCGGCGGTGGTGTAGTTGGAGAAGTCGGCGGCGCCGTGGTGGAGAATTCGGAAGTCATGGCGGCGACTTAGATTGAAAAGAAAATTAGGGTTTTATTTGGGCTCGTGATACCATGTGAGAATAAATGGGAAAGGTACTCCAATAGGAGTCCTGACATGTATATTTATAATAGTAGAGTTCTAAACATACAAGGAAATAAATCTGCCTAATAATATTCTATTAAAACTGAGTTGGCCGCCTAGTCGGCGACTAATCGGCGTCTAGTCCGCCTAGGCGCTAGGCGGTGTTTGACTGCCCGACTAGCGCCTAGCGAATTTTAGAACATTGGGTACAATTACCTGACACATCAGTTAGAGTTATCCAACCCATAAGTTATAGTTACCTGACCTGTCATTTACAGTTACCCGCCCCGCCAGTTATAGTTACTTGACCCGTCAGTTACAGTTACCTGATCCCTAATTATAGTTACTCAATCCGCTAGTTACAATTACCCAAACGGTCAATTACAGATCTCCAATTTGACTAATTATAGTTATTCAATTCGACCTCTTAGAGTTACCGGGTTTGATTATTTACCGTTACTGCCGACCACCGCCGACAACCACCACCTCTAGCCACCGCCAGCGAACGCCGCCGCCAACACCACACCATTGCCCCTCCCCTATGTCACCGTAGCCCCTTGCCTCACCCAACCCTCCCCCTACATCACCTTAGCCCCCTGCCTCACTTAACCCCCTCCTTTGCGTCACCCTGCTTCTCCCTTACACCACCACGCCCCAGCCCTCCGGTCCCTCCTTCTACTGACCTACCCCAGTCCCAACTCCCTTGTCCCTGTCCTGTCCCCAACCCCCTCTCCCACTCCAGCTCCCCAACTGTGCACTGCCGCCGACCCGATTTGAAACCCAAACAGATTGCTTTTAATATCGCCACTCCACCTAGCCATAGATTCATTGATCGGTTAGAAAAATAGAAGAAGTAGAATGACAGCTACAACATCTGATGAGGGCAGAGTCAGCGGCGAGGTGATGAAGTCGGAGTTGATGGCGAAAGAGCGACCTGGAGGTGAAGCCAGTGCGACGGTCGGAGATGGAGGTGCGGTGATTTGGTGCGACGATTGCATGATGACTAATGATGTGTGGCGATGGAAGGAGAAGCAACGAGTATGGTTTTGGACTTTTGGGGATTTTTTAAAATGTTGGGTATTCTAGTCCTCTATTTGGTCTTTTTTATGTCAAGAACAAAAATAAGTCATATTATTGTTTAATAGAAAGCTGATAGTATTATTTTTGTCATTATTTCAAAAGTTATATTATAATCATCATGATAATATATTTTTTATTTCACAAATGTAAATTTAGAGTATTATGTACATATATAATTTTAAAGTACCTTTAGCATTCGTAATGATACAATTAACATTCTAAATTTTGTAGTGAAATAAATAATATTACCCCTTACCTATATAATTGCCATCACACAAATTTCATTATTAACATATTTAATTGACTCTTACATTATTCATACACTCTACTTTGATTTTATTTTTCACTGATGTGTTAAACAATATTCTTATGAGAAATTACACTAAATAAGAGTAAAAATGTTCTGGAATTCTAAAATAGGATTGCTATGTTTTTCTTCTAAAATAGGAGTCTTAAGTGCCATGATTGAAAAATATTGGCATGCCATTAATGGTAGTAAATAGGAGTTGTTAGCTGTTCACGTATTTTTCAAGTGTAGTCGTCTTTGTCACCCGATATGCAACCTTGTTTCCTAATGATTGACCGTTTCACCGAACTTCTGGAAGTATCACGACTTTGCTCCGCATATCCTTTGTTCCGGTCATGAGTGACAAGCAACCAAAATCAAGGTGCACACATGAGTGGTCTACAAAACAGATTACGTTTGTTCATGTACCCATCTTAAGATGAGTCCTTACTTATTAATGTTGAAAAGATCTTTGAATTTTTTTTTAATTTGGGATCCTAAGTCAGTTGCCATCGAAGTTGTGGGGATTCCACTTTGTCAACTTCTGACTTAGGGGGAGCCACTTTATTTTAAACTTTGGAGTGAGAGAGACTTCTTCAACTTCAGTGAATGGGTTCTCTTTGAGATGAGATTCGAAAAGTTCTTCTTTTAATAGCCTTATGAAATGTAGCCATATAATAATGAAATTAAAATAAATACAATAGATGAAGGATTTCCATAGAAATAGCAAAGATATGCCGTTTGCCATGCATGCATATATATATATGTGAATTATGGGTGCTAATAATATACTCAGTATATCATCTATCAATTATTTAATGTGTACCAATAACGATTTGAACAAAATAGTAAGTAGAGCCAAGCATTGATAATTTATACCAATATGTTGTACTTTGTGTCGTTTGTATTAGGGCTGGCATTTTGAACCGAAAAAACGATAACCGAACCGAAAATAACCGAACCGCATTGAAAAAAACGAACCGGACCGAACCGATAATTTTTTGGACCCGAAAATCGGGACCCGAAAAAAAGTCGGTTCGAAATCGGTTTTCATACTCAAATTATCGGTTTGGACCGAACCGAACCGATTTTTTTAATAATAATAATAATTATTATTACTAGTAGTAATGACATTTACAAATGATATGATTTTTTCTGGCATGCAGTATAAACATACTCTATCTGTTAGTGTGTTGGTCGCGCACTCGACTCTCCTTCAAGTGTCCCAGGTTCGACTCCCAACGGTGCCATTTTGTTTTAGCCTTTTCAGTTTTTTCAGTTTTTCCTCCTCTACTATTTTGTCCCACACCGGAGACAATAAGAGGGTTGCTTCTCAAACAGTTCTATATAAAAAGGGACCTACTGCAGTTTAATATATACGGATATTTCGTATTTCGGTTGCTGCTAATGGGGTCAATATTGTAGTATAAAAATTTGTTGGGCTTATTGGGCTCTCTATTTCGGTATTTCGGTTCCCAATTAAACCGAATCGATTTTTCGATTCCCAAAAAACCGGTTCCATATTCCATTTCGGTTCGGGTTCGGTTTCCATTTTTCCTAAAATCGAAAAATCGGTTCGGTTCTACAAACCGATAAATTGGTTCGGGTCCCAAACCGAACTCATCCCTAGTTTATATTACTAATAAATCACACTTTTAATAGCATCTATAGCTACCGTCAATTGAAATTGATAATGATTTGTGAGATATACATGTTAAACTTATGTTTATTTTTATGCCTGACACTAAATATATTTGTAAAAAATGTCAGCATATTTCTCAGTACTATATTTCACATATATTAGTCTATTTGAAATAAATTTGGTATCAAATGCAAAGTTAGATGATCAGAAAACATTTATGTAGTGGCATGACCATTTAGGTCACCCGGGTCATGTAATGATGCATAAAATCATTATCAGTGTTCCATTATCAAGTGATTTTCCTTGCAAGGTCTGTTCTATTGAAAAAATGATCATCATGCCTTCTATGAACAAAATAGCAAATGAATCACCCCTATTTAGAAAGAATTCAAGAAAATATTTGTGGGCCGATAGCCCAACATGTGGACCACATAGATATTTTATGATGTCGATGGATGCTAACATCCTTGCTCAAATCATAAAATTAAGAGCTCATCTTCCGTATCATTCTATAAAGAGAATCCGACTTGATAATGCAGGAGAACTTACGTTCCAATCATTTAACGACTATTGTGTGTCGATTGGGATTTATGTTGAGCACCGTGTTGCTCATGCCCATATACAAAATGGTCTTGTTGAATCTTTAATTAAAAGATTATAATTAATCACCAGACCATTATTGATGAAGTGTAGTTTACCTTTATCAGCTTGGGGACATGTTATTTTACATTCAACAAATTTAGTTCGACTTAGGCCAACTGCATATCATGAACATTCTCCAATGCAATTAGTAACCGGAAATGAGCTAAACTTAGCACATATAAATATTTTTGGATGTGTCATTTGTGTTACGATTTTTCCACTGCATCTTTATATCATCATCATCATTACCCCCAATGCTGCAAAGGCTTCCAACTACAATGGAGTAGGGGGGTCTGATGTACGCCGTCTTAACCATGTACTAAAGTACAAGAAAACTGTTTCCGAATGACCCATAGTGAAAATCGCGTTGAAAATTGCATGGACTGACCGCTGCTTCGTAGCAAAGAAGCGCTGACAGTTTAGTGAATCATTTTGCTTTATTCCATCACATTCCAAGTCAAAATATAGTGAGTCTTTGGCTTCATTGCAAATGATGGCAATTGGTCCTCAAAGAAGGTTGAGAATTTATGTTGGATTTGAATCACCCTCAATTATAAAGTTTCTCGAACCTATGACCGGTGATATATACACCGCAGTTTGCAGAGTGTCATTTCAATGAGACAGTGTTCTTGACCTTGGGGGGTAATAAATTAGACCCAACTACAAAAAAGATTACATGGAAAGAAATATGGTTATAATTTCTTGACTCGAGAACAAATATATGTGGGGAAAAATCAACACACAATTCATTTACAAAATTTTGCAAATAAGTTGTTTGATGCATTCATAGATACAAAGAAAGTGACAAAGTCACATATTCCTGCTATGAATGCCCATGCCCGAATCAAAATCCCAACTAAGAATTTTGAAAATTCTCTTGCAAATGATTCTTTTATACACAAAAGGCGTGGCATACCACTTGGATCAAAAGATATAAAACGAGGAAAGACTAAAAGGCAGGAATTGATCTGTGATGTCAAAGATGTTCATCCTTCTGAACAAGAAAATGAAGTCAAAGATCCAACTTTCTTAAATGGGGTGATAATTCTGAAATTTCAATAAATTACATTTCTATTGAAGTGCATTGAAATCGAAAAGAGGTTGATATTAATGAGAAAATACAACATGATTGGCCAAAATGGAATGAAGCAATTCATGCAGAACTAAAATCACTTGAAAAACATGATGTTTTTGGACCGATAGTCCATACACCAAAAGACATAAAACCAGTGCTTTTAAATGGAGTTTTGCCCGCAAACACAATGAGAAGAATATAATCGTAAGATATAAAACCCGACTTGTTGCCCAAGGTTTTTCTCAAATGTCAGGAATTGATTATGAGGAGACATATTCTCCGGTAGTTGATGCAACTACATTAAGATTTCTCATTGGCAAGTTATGTTTGAAAGGTTGCAAATGCACCTAATGGGTGTAGTGACTGCATATTTATACAGCTCACTCGATACAAACATTTATATAAAAGTTCCTGATGGTTTTAAAATGCCTGAAGCTTGTAGCTCGAAACGTCGATACATGTTTTCCATTAAATTACAAAAATCATTGTATGAATTAAAACAGTCTCGACGAATGTGTATAATCGTTTCAATGAATATCTGCTCAAAGAGGGATACAAAAAGATCCAATTAGTCCATGTATTTTCATTTGGTGATCAAATTCGGGATTCGTCATAATTGCGGTATATGTTGACGACTTAAACATTATTGGAACTCCTGATATGAAATTGAAAATACTACAAAATATCTAACAAAAGAATTTGAAATGAAATGTCTTGGGAGATCCAAATTTTGTCTTAGACTTCAAGTTGAGCAATTGAAGAATGAATTCTTCATCCATCAATCCAATTACACCAAGAAAGTTTTGAAGCGGTTCTATATGAACAAAGCTCATCCTTTGACTTCACCAATGGTGTTTCGATCCTCAACATACACAACGATCCATTCCGTCCCCGAGAATACAACGAAGAAATACTCAGTGTGAAGTACCGTACTTGAGTGCTATTGGAGATTTAGAAGTTGTTCTCTTCGTCTTATTCTTATTACTTATTGTTTATTCTTATTTTATTCAGATCAGCTCAGATCAAATCAAATCAGACTAGTAAGATTCAGATCAGATCAGACCAGACTAGAAAGCAGCAACTCATGATGTTGTTGTTGTTGTTATTACATGGAGTAATTATAATTATAATTATAGAAATAATTATAATTAAAAATATAATTACAATTATAATTATAGCTATAATTATAATTAGTGTAATAGATATCATTATTATAATTTTAATTATAATTACTATTGTAGTTATATTATAATTTTTTATAATTATGATTATAATTATAATTATAATTAAATTATAATTATAATTACAATTATAATTATAATAATTGTAATTATAATTATAGAAATATTCATATCAGATCAAATTAGAAAGATTCAGATCAGACCATAAGGATTTAGATCATGTCAGGAAGATTCATATCACATCAGACCAGATAAAAAAGATTCAGATCAGAAAAAATCAGATAAGATGAGATCAGAACTTAAAAAAATCAGACCAGAAAGATTCAGATCAGGTGAAGAGAACAACTTCTTAATGTATTTCGCTAGTAATACTAGACCTGATATTGCATTTTGTATAAATTGATTAGCTAGGTACAACTCATGTCCAACAAGGCGCCATTGGAATGAGATCAAACACATATCTTGTTCGCTTTGGTGTACAATTGACCTCGGCCTATTCTACCACAAATATGCAAAGACCATTTTGATTGGATATGCAGACGCCATATACTTATCAGATCCTCAAAAGGCCAAATCACAAACAGGGCACATATTTACTTATAGTAACACCGCAATCTCTTCAAGATCTATGAAGTAGACACTGACAACTACATCATCAAATCACGTTGAGTTGATTGCCCTATATGAAGTCGGAAGAGAATGTGTGTGGTTGTATATATGATTGAACACATCCAAAATGAATGCAGTATGCAGCCTCTTACTTGTCATCCTAATGTGATTTATGAACACAACATTACATGTATAACTTGAATTAAAGAAGACCATATCAAAGGAGATAGAATGAAGCACATATCACCAAAGTTTTTCTCTACTCATGATATGGAGAAAGAAGGGAAGATCAACATTCAACAAATCAAATCTTGTGAAAATACGATCGGTATCTTCACTAAATCTTTACCCCCGAAAAAGTTCATAGAACTTGTACAGAAAACCATAATGCGCTTCAAAATTTATGCTAAGTTCAGGGGGGTATTTGAATGCACTGCATTCTTTTTTCCTTCATCATGTTTTTATCCCACTAGGTTTTTCCTGATAAGGTTTTTAAAGAAATAGTGCATCCATACACAATGACATTATATTCATAATCCTTACCCCTTAACTTTGGTTTTCACACTAATCTTTCAAAATAATATACCTATTCAAGGATGACCATTCAAGGGAGAGTGTTGTAAAATCAATAAATTGAAAAGTGTGAATTTGTTCATCCTTATAATCACGACTCCAAGCTAGTTCCACTCCTTGTAATTAGGCCACTCATCTACATCTAATCCTTGTAATCATAGATAGACACATGACTTGATTTATATGTACTAGCAAATTTATGTAGAACTACTTGTGTAACACCATCCCAAATTATATTTACTTTTATGTAAATCTTGTATTGAACCTCATGAAATGGTTAATGAATTTACGAGGTTGTAAATTTTTGTTATTACTTTAGCGTGAATAGTAAATTGCATGTGGGGCTCATATCGGGAGCGGGGACCACCCTATATTCCCGAGACCACATATTATATTCATCTTGGTCTAGATAATATGTATATGGTGGTGGATATTTTAGTTGGGCTATGGAAAGTGCATGGGAATGACCGATTGGTCAAACGAGGCCCAATTACCGGTATTGATAATTTATCGGATAACAATCCGAAATCGGTTTCGGGGACTTCTAAATTAAATTAGAGGAATGTATATTCATCCTAAGGGCCCATATGGGTTGAGAATGTGTGATATATTTTATTTGGCCCGATAAAATAAAATATAATTTAAACAGTCTGAAAAATACAACTTTCGGGGTTGATTGTACACTTCGGGACTTAAAGGGGTGACCTCCCACATGTGTGGGGGACAACCCACTATTTTTGGTCATAAGAATCAACCTTTGGGCGGCTGAAATGAGGGAAGGAGGATTGGGGAAGTTGAGGTGAATGGAAAGGCATCCAAAGGACATGAGGTGGACCTCCCATCCACACTCATTTGTCCAATGAGACAAAAAGATCATTCCTACTCTCCTATCCCTCTCATTTTCGACCAAACCTTTCAAGAAAAGAGAAAAACCTCTGCAAATATCATCCTACATTGATAGAAGCAAGCTCAACCAAGAAGGAGGTCCAAGGAGGAAGAAGAATAGGGAAAAGGAGAGAATAACCTTTGGTGTTAAGGTAAGAGACTCCTTAGTATCTTTTCTTCCACATTTTGACTATCATATGGATTATGAATTATATGAGGAGACCCTGATATTGTTCTACATGTTTAGAAGTGTAGAATGAGGGGTTGGAAGTAGACCTGTCAATGGGTCGGGTCTGGGCCGGAATGTGGTGTTCCAGACCCGGACCCGCTAAGGTAATAAGGGACCCGGACCCGGACCCGTTTACCCGCCAGGTCTAAAATTTTGGACCCAGACCCGGACCCAACGGTTCTCGGGTCTGGGTCGGGTATACCCGGACCCGTCAAATTTGAAACAAAATCCGTAAAACAATTGCACAAACTAGTTACACTCCTCTATCATCATTAACAATAAATAAAATTCAGAAGCAAAACATATCTTTACTTTCTAAATTTAAAGTTCAAAGTTCACATACAAACATACTGGATGGCTTTAATGAAATAAACAAAACTTCAAAGAACATCCCAACTTGCTTTCTATCAAAATAGTTTGGATTCACAAAGCAAAACCAGTACTCTATCCAAACATACTGAATGCTTTTGATATTATAATAAACAAAACTTGAAAGAGTATTATAGCTTGCTCTCAGCTCGGTCAAAAATAGCTTGGATTCACATCAAAGCTTGAACAACTCTGTATGCTATACTTTCTGTCAAAAAGACTGCACAATATAATTAAGAAGAGTCAAACTTTGCTGCAATAGTTTCTGCAAAAAAAAAATAAACACAAAAAAAAGATAGAAGGAAAATTGTACAATGTATCGTCTATATCATGTGCTCAAGCCTCGAATCCTTGATAACCACCTGTTAACTATGATATTAGTTATATTATTACAATACTACAATGAGCTTAGACCTTAGAATGATCTTACCGAAGCATATCACGATGATCTAACACATTTAGAGGAGCGACTCGGGGATTCTTCTTCTTCAGCAAACTCTACAAAGACATAAAGTAAATTATTCTTTTCTAGTACTCAATAAACACAAAAATCAGTTTATTAGACTTCAATGTGGCCAGTGGCCTTACTTCTTTTGTTTAGTGATGGCAACCAGTCTGCCGTTGTCATTAGAGCTTCCACTACATCCGGAAGCAAAGAAGCGCGCTTCTCATCAATAACTCTTCCTCCAACACTAAAAGCAGATTCTGATGCCACGGTGGTAGCTGGAATTGCAAGTATATGACGAGCAATTCTTCCAAGAACGGGATATTTTGGACTGTTTGCCTTCCACCAAGCTAATATGTCAAAATTCTCTTTTCTTGGGAAGGCAGGCTCTTCCAAGTACAATTCTAACTCAGATTTTTGTGGCAAAAAAGGAGTATTGGAAGATTCCTTATACCATTTTTCAAATCCAGACATGTCATCTCCTTCATCAACACACATATCTTTGTTACCTGAAGTTCCCTGACCAATATCATCTCCAAGCGAACTAGTAGAATTACAAAGCTCACCCCCATACTCAAGAAATAAATCAGTCACAGCATTACGCACCTTATCCAAATATCTTTGACCATTTTCTTTGTGAAGAGTGGTATAATAATACTCTACTAAAGCCAGCTTATACCTAGGATCAAAAACCACCGCGATAGCTAAGACCAGACAACACTCATCCCAATATTTTTCATATTTGGCTCGCATAGGAATTGCCATTTTCTGAATGAAATCATACTCACTACGTTCCCATTCTCTCAACTTAATACTCAAATTGCATATATCAGGGAAAAAGACATTTGCCGTAGGAAAGTTACTACCACTAAAATGACAAGTAGCATCATAAAATTTTTTTAAACATCCATGAACAACACTCGCAACTTTCCAATCATTTTCAGAAGGATTGAACTTGTAATATCGGTCCAGCTGTTCCAAACGAAAAAAAGCTTCTTTTAAGGGAAGAGCAGTTTCAAGCAATAAAAAAGTAGAATTCCATCTGTTGCACACATCTAAACTCACTCTTTTCTTATTTTTCAACTTACATTGATTAATAGCACTCTCAAACTTTTGGTTAGCTGAAGTAGACCTTTTCAAGTACTTCATAGTATCTCGAATTTTCTGAAGCAAACTTCCAACAATGCTTAATCCATCTTGCACAATCAAGTTTAGAATATGTGCACTGCATCGAACATGGAAAAGATCACCTCCCAAATGGATTAATGATTTATCTAAAAGCCACGATTTCAAATACTTAATCATTGAATCATTGGCAGAAGCATTATCAACAACAACAGATGACAACTTTTTATCAAGATTCCATTCTAACAAGATATCTGAAATAAACCTAAATAAAGTCTCACCATCATGAGGATATGGAATGGCTCTGAAGGCAATGATTTTCTTTTTCAACTCCCAATCTTCACTAATATAATGACATGTCAAACAAGCATATGCAAGATTTTGATGATCTGACGTCCATATATCAGTAGTCATACTAACCCTGCCATCAAACTCTTCCAAAGTCTTATACAATTTTTCTTTCTCTTCTTGGTAAAGTTTAATCACATCAGCCCTAACAGTATTACGAGAAACCAGTTTGAAATTTGGCTGTAAATTGTTCAGGAATTTTTCAAAATACTCGTGCTCAACCATGTTGAAAGGATAGTTATGTTTCACTAAGGCTCTAGCAAAATCCATACGACTCCTAAGTTGATCAAACTTAAAAGTTGCCACTTTAACATTATCATTCAAAGCATTCTTCTCTAACTGAAGTACTTGTTGCGCTCCACTTCTTGTTTTTCTATGAATGCAATTACTTATGTGTTTACTCAAGTGACTAGTTCCACTTTTACTACCCCCAGCAAACCTCTTATGACAGTGTTTGCAAATAGCAACAAAAACAGATCCAATTTTAACTCTCTCCATATCATCCCATACCTTGGATTTGAGTTTCCTTTCACATGTGTTAGCAACTGGTTCATCTTCATTTAGCCTATCATTATCTGAATCCAGATTATGAACTTCAATTCCATCCACGGTGCTATCTGATGTGGCTTGATTTGGATGAATTGGCTGACTTGGATCAGTTTGAATGCCAGCTGAAGATGATATCTGTAAAAAGAGTTTTGTATATTGAATTATATTGCATTTAAACTAATAATGCATTAAAAGATTGATGTGCAAATACATAATATATACAACCACCAGTAATCAATGTGGGAAATAGAAAAAAAGTTATTAACGTTCAGTTTCTAAATAGTAACTAAATCACTGTAAACTTAAAACTATTCTATTTAAAACTAAATCACGGAATAAAACTAAATCACATTAACTTACTAGTTCAGTTTATAAACATATTAGCTAATACAAACTATAATACTGAAAACTGACCGGCGGTTCTTGAAATACTGTCATCCATCGGTAAGGTGGGATCTGGGAGTTAATCACCTTTTACTTCAATCAGCCAGTGATATAACACGAAACAAGAGTAGAGCTTATGATCTTGATTCTTTATTTTGTTTTCTTTATTTTAATATGTAATTGAAGCACGAAGTAGTGAGCGCTGTAGTGATAGCTTTATTCAAGCGAGATGGAGCACGTAGAACTAAGAAGTAATAACGCTGTAGTGATTGCTTTACACAGAGAAAAGATGGAAGTATGGAACAAATTAAAACCGTATTTGCAAATTGAAGAAGACAAGGTAGGATGTTACCTTTAACTCTCTTACTGACTCCCAATCAGACCTTCTTGATACAATGATACTCCAGGGGATCAATTCTGGTGTCTCTCTTCGTCTCTCTTTCCGATTTAGGGGCTTCACACTCTCAGCCGATTCTTTCTCTCGCAAAAGTACTGGAGGCGGCTGGAGTCTCGTACTAGTCTACTAGATATGGAGACATGGAGTAAATTACTAGGTCACAACTCACAAGACTTCATGGGCTTGTCCTACCAGGCCCACAAGTGTTTATAAACTAGTCACTCCTTTGTGCCTTTTAGCATTTTAGTTATAACAAAGCACTCCGTATTGTATTAGGAATTTAGGAGTAGGACTATATTATTCTACATACAAATAATTTTAAACGGGTCCGGGTCTTTAACGGATCGGAACTATATGTACCATACCCGACCCATTTTGTAAAAGTATAAACGGGTCCGGGTTCGGGTCCGGGTAAACGGAATAAAACATAGACCCATACCCGTTAAAAAAAACCGGGTCCGGGTCGGGTCCGGGTCTAGACCCGACCCATTGACAGGCCTAGTTGGAAGGTAGTTCTAAGTCCAAGAACTGACTTAGAAGCCAAAGTGACCGGTTCACCGGAAAATAACCTTTTAGAGATTATTTGTATTGATATGGGTTTTGTGATGATAAAACTTTGTTAGGGACGTGTCTAAGGTGTTCCTAGTACTTTCACGGTGTTGAAAGAGTCACCGGAGTAATCGCCGGAGCTAGACAAGGTACCCCGGAGTTTCGCCGGAGTTCAACCGAGGAGCGTAAAACTTCTTAAAGCTCATTCGAGGTGAGTGGATGACTTAATGTCCTGTAACTCTTGGGTTAAGTATAAGATTACCTAAAGAAATATTATAAGTATTCATAATGATGTTTAAAGGAACATAAGCATGTGATTAGCCAAAGTGATTTGGCTTATGTGAATGATACTACATGATTATGCATGTTAAAAACATAAAATGTGTATAAAAACATATGTGATGTTTTGGAGGGTTACAATGGGATATTTTGGTTGTTTAAGACCCAATACGTGTTGTATAAAAGTTTCGGACCGATCGTAGATCATACGGGGGGTCAACGGACCGCCGCCGTTGGGCAGACGGTTAACCGACGCCGGTTATGCCACTGCCTAGCTGGTCTGGGAGATTCAATACATAACCGACGCCGGGTTAGGGCTTAACCAGCGCCGGGTTAGCTGCTGCCACGGGTTCCGATTTTGCCAAAAATGCAGTTCGGGCCCGGTTTGAAAGGGGTATTCACCCGGACATCCTATATAAGTATTTGTGCATGGAATTGCATGGAGTATGATTTCTAAATGGTAAGTTTGATACCTAATGATTAAACTCTAAGACTTGGTCTAGTCTTGATAAACGATTATAATATAGACCCTATCGATACATGATAAGTGGTAGGTCATAGAAGTGAAAGTAAGGCGGTGGAGACCCGAGGACGATGATACTGTCCTCAAACCTAAAATGTATAAACGGTAGAGACCCATGGACGGCGGTACTGTCCTCAAACCTCGGAATATAAATGGTGGAGACCCATGGACGACGGTACTGTCCTCAAACCTCAAATGTATAAACGTTGGAGACCCACAGACGATGGTACTGCCCTCAAACCTCGGAATATAAATGGTGGAGACCCAGGGACGACAGTACTGTCCTCAAACCTCAAATGTATAAACGGTGGAGACCCAGGGACGACGGTACTGTCCTCAAAACTCATATGTATAAATGGTAGAATATCTAAGGACGACAATATTGTCCTCAAACTCGTATGTATAAATTGATTTGGACCCGGAGGAGTCCTATACACTCATAGGATATGGGTGGGTTGGGATTTACGTCAAGGATATACACTACTATGTTTTTCTCAAATAAACAATGACCTACGGGTCAGGTATTTCCAAGTGTATATATATACTGATATGTATTTTATAACTTAGGGGAAAGTACTATACGTGTATGCATCACCCTATGTTTGGGTCTTATACTTGAAACGTTAGTTATGCTACATTTAGCTTGCTACTCGCTCGGTACTTGTACTGACCCCTTCAGGGGGCCCCACCATTTTCAGGTTGAAGCTAGGGCTTGCCACATGCACCTTCTCACGGGTGAAATCAATTCAAGGAAGACGTGGTTCATGCTTCCTTATTTCCTTTCAAACTACCAAACACTTGCTCATGGATATTTGATTTACTATAAACTATTTTGGGCCTGTGAGCCCATATTTCGGCCGGTTGTGGCCCATGCTTTACCGTTGAATATTTCCGTTATTCATTGGTTTGAATGTGATGTTGTTATGTATGTTTACTACTGAGTATGGATGAATTATGTTCATAGACGCTTTGTATGATTAAGTCACGCTGACTTGCGGGTGACGTCACTTGATCATACGGCGGTTGTACACGCGCTTAGATGTGGTCTGGGCGTGACAACTTGGGGATGATTTATCATCAAGCCCAATCACCATAAATAGGGGCTTGATGAACTCTTGTAAACTCATTCATAAAATTTTATATTAAGAAGAAGAATACGTAGAGCTCATTATCAATATATCTATCTCATAAATTTATCCCACATCTTCTTCATTTCACAACAATCTTATATATATTGCATGTACTTTGTTCTTTTGATAATAAATGTACAGGTGTCCATCATGAGTGTCCCTCTAATGTGTTTGGTTTGTCCCTCTTAGTAGCATGCATTTGTGATGCAAGTTTTGGTTCCTTTCGTACAATATATGCAAAGTGTGATAGGCAGAACCAAGGTTGCTGCCAAGTTTTAATGTTTTGTTTCTATTTTACTTTATTTAAATTAATCTTGACATTTATGGTTCTAGAGAACTCCTAGATGTAGTAACCAAGTCACGTAGTCACTCTCACTTCTATTATTATATCATATTGTTAGTCCTATATTTTTAATAAGAATTTGGTCTCAAATAGATTTTTTTAACAAAAGAGAGTTTTATTAATGATGAAACCAAAAATTACAAGAATGAAAAGAAAAGGAAAAAGGGAAATAAAAAGAAAAAAAGTTAACCCAACCCGAAGTACAATATGAGTTCCCTGCTTAGATAACCTCGATACTTCATCATGCAATCAAAACTCCATTCGTGTTTGAGACCTAGTCCTCATAAGATGCGATCGCTGATTTTTTTTTGTACATCTTAATTTGATTATTCAAGTTCTCTGTAGGTAGACAATTTTCTCTCATAACCAACAAAGCTTTATTACATATGTCCTTGTTCGTATCAGAATCTCAAAGATCCTCCATTGATGAAATAGGAGTCCTCTTCTCACTTTATCATATTGTTAATCCTATTTGTATTGTCTTTGTTTATTATTTTAAGTTTAAATTAGATCAAGTCCCTTGCTATATTATTGTACTCTTGAGTTTAATCATTAGGTTCTTCTTACTTCATTTTATATGTTTTGTAGTGTATTTAATTTTATATAACTAGATTAACTACCAAACTAATTTGTTTATTTAATTGTTTGATTTTCATCGTAAATTGTTGTTAAACTTTAGGATGTTGCATTTATACCTAAGGCAGTGTGCACAAAAGGTAAGCCTAGTTATTTGGCCCCTTATAAATAAGTGGCATATCATTATTCTAGCTAGTATATTTTACATTAATAAATACATTGAAGCTAAGATAATAATAACAACACATCATCATTTTCATTTTCATTTACCCCAATGCCCGCAAAGGCTCCCACCTATGGTGGGGTAAGAGGGGGTCGGATGTACGCAGTCTTACCCCTATACTAAAGCACATAGAGACTGTTTTCGGATGACCCATAGTGAAAATCCTGTCCAAAATTGCATGGACTAACTGTTGCTTCATAACAAAGAAACGCAGACAGTTTAGTGAGCCATTTTGCTTTATTCTATCATAATTTCAAGCCAAAAAATAATGAATCTTTAGCTCCATTGAAAATGATGGAAAAATAAATACAACACATAGATAACAAAAATAAATTGAGTTATCTGAATCCCCAAAATCGATGCTCTAACTTCCGGTAGATGAATTTTTGCATTATAAACTCAGCCAAGGAAAAGAAGGGCACCCTCCCTCTCTTAAAAGTCCGCTCTTAGGGGGTAGATGTAAGCAACTTCTACAACTACTCGATCACCTCTGACAGAGACCTTAACAGTAGCAGCTCAGAATTCTTTATTCTCATATCAGCTTTGACTCTGAATTTAGCTTTCAGGGATGGATCCAGGATTTCTTGTCATGGAGGGCGAATTCTTTTTCGCCAGTGTATTGGGGAAAGTTTTTCTCTAGTGTAGGACTCTAGGGCTATTTTGTATTCAAAAATTACATTAGTACATGCACGACAGTTTATACAATGGAAAATAACTTTGATTTTATAATTGAAGTGTAAGAAATGACAAGTCAAATACTAGTGTGGCATTTTATCAAATTATTTAAAGATATATAGTTTAATTGTTGGGTTTCTTTTGTACCTAGTGTACTGACCGCCCCAAGACATATGCATGTAAGACAGTTTATCCACTCTAGGTGCATGCAATCAAATGACTCAATCATTCCAGGAAAGCCTCTCTTTGAGGCCTTTTCAAGAAGACGATGGAGATCCTCGTGGTTACGAATTCGTGGGTACATACTAAGTTAAGAACCATACACACTAGCAACTGCCCTACAAAATTTCTTCATGCACAACAATATGGCCGTCTCACCCAATGGACATAGCTGATTTAATGAATTAGCCGAACAACCATCAGCAATCATAAATATCACACTAGTGAGCTTTTATTGAGAAAGAGATACCTTATTTGCAGCATCTGCTATACTTAGAAAATAAGAATCAAAGTCCATGACATCTTTAAAGATTCGATCGAACAAAGACACACGACTGCATGTGAAAATGACGCCGGAAGATACATGCGTTGTAGGCGGGGTTTGGATTCCATAATCATCCATCAAAAAACTTTGTCCAACTTCTCGACCACGGCCTATGTACTCACGGCAATTGGATCTTGTTGCAACCAAAGAAGTCATCATAGCCATGCACATGCTGTCAAAATAGGCTTCGTCTTATTCATTTTCATAAATGGATTTGTAAAATGTGGGGGGAAACTCATGATTTCTTTTGACCTTGTAGTATGAACTTGAAAATGGGAGAAGTAAAGATGAGGTGTGTGACTCCAATGTCAAGTGAGACCATGTGTTTATAGTAACATAGCTCTATGATGCGAGTTTTCTCGCACTTAAAAAGATTATAGAATAGCGGTGAAAGTACGGGTATCGTCTCCACAGGGACGGACAGAAGGGAATTAAGAATTAGTTAAATTCAGTGATTAAAAAAAATAATAATAAATAAATTGTGCGAGATTTGATTGCTTGGAAAATTAAAATTGAAAATAAACGAATAAAAGTAAAGATTTGGGTTCTTCTTAATTAACGACGAAGGGAACAGGGATTGATTCCAGGGTAATCAGATTTCTGGCAGATCGGGCTTAATCACATGAAATTAATTTAATTGAGCCTAGCTAATCAATACTAAGTTCTTACCGCTCTCGCGGCGTAGAGTACAATAATTTAGGGGACCAGACTGATCTCTCATGCGACAGGATCCTAAAATTATTGCCAAGACAAGCGAGCTTACGGCCCCTTAATCGCTATTATTCTCTTAGCGAATGATTAAGTGTGTGTGAATGTGTCCTAGAATAAATTAGATCTCTCTTAACTTATTCTACCAGAAATTGTAATTCTAGCGCACGTTCTAGGTTACAAAAGATATCAGTTAAATTATTCACACACAAATTAAACGACATTCATGCAATTAATCCATCAAGAATCTAGCCATCAATCATGATTAACCCCTTCATCAACCTCAAACCCCTAATTAAACTACTCACAATTCATAATTGAAGAATCAACAGAATTGGAAAGAATATAATTAATTGTCATTAATTAAAAAGATGAACTTACAAATAATCCCAGCGTCTTGGAGTAAAATAGCGGAAAACAATGATTAAATTCGTCCCTAGGCCTCTCCGTAATGTTCTTCCCCCCTAAAAAGGGTTAGGGAAGCCTTATTTATAAAAAAGAGGGGAAAAATCGCAATTCTGGTCGATGTGAGAAAATTTCCGCGCGTAAATCGGGGCTACGCGCGATCGTGCGTACCCTGCCACGCACGATCGTGCGTAGCAGGCATAATGTTATCGCGTTGTTGGCTCTTACGCACGATCATGCATCCTTTTACGCACGCGACCGTGTTCTTCAGCCTTTTCCCTATCCACCCCAACTTGCCGACTGTGATTTGAATCATCCAATCAAGAGATATGATCAAAACGGTGGAAGGTGTCATTCTGAAATCGCAGCAGAGATCATCTGACTTCATCATCTGTTTTCACCTTCTTGCTCTCATATTCTCGTAATGGTGTCTTCATATGATTTGTAGCCCTTGAAGTTTTCTTTCATATACAACTTGAATCATGTCCATTAGTTGTTTTTACAAAGAGATATGCTTGAACAATTGTCAGAAGGTCATCCTGATCGTCGTTTTCAAGCTTCATTCATCTTCTTTTGATCCCGAAACCAATCCTAGAGTTGTTTTGTTATCAAATCTTCATCGTAAACCTCCCGCTGACCTCCATAGCTCTCAAATCAACCTCAAATGCTTCTCAACTCATCCCGATTTCTCCTCAAGCGCCAGTGCCGAACTCTAAAATCCTGATTTTGACTCCAAATGACGCAAACCTCGAACCAACGCCTGTTACACATAACTTGAGCTAAAATTGAGACTTGTAACACTTTAAAGCTAGGAAAATCATCAAAAGCCGATCTCAACACGCATCAAATGCGTGTCTAAATAGGGACTTATCACTCTATGATGTAGTATGGTGATAGGAGGATCCAATGTCCTATGAATATACACACCGAGTGGAGGATAGATCCAATTTATTATGACTGGATAATACATCAAGTATAGAATAACATCTAGTGTGCTATGAAAGGACACACATAATGGAGAAGAGAATCCAATGTGCTATGGATAGGCACACAAGTTGAGAAGAGAATTCAATGCTCCAATGCACTTGAACTCCATTCCTTATTTGTTAACTGAAAAACACAAAAAAAATGAAATGTATTTCTTTTACATCGAAATGTGTATTTTTTATTTCATAATTATTCAGGGAAAAAATTAAAAGGGAAACTTTACTTATGATGATTTAATTAATGTTTTACTAAATTGATATGTAAAAAATATGATGAGTCTATTTTATTGACGGTGCTGGAATGTAGAAAAGAACAGTATTGACGGAATCTAAACATTGTTTTCATAAGGACGGAATTCATATTTAACATTTTAGACTCCGTACCACTAGAAATGGCCTTAGACATTAACCCAGTCTTGGTCGTTTTTGCCGGATAATACGATTTGAAAATGTGTACAAAAATTGTACTATTCTTTTGGAACTATTAATTTTTGTGTGTAGATATTATATTCGCAAAAATTCTTAGTTCGAATGATTTTGAAAATGTTTACAAAAAGTATACAATATTTTAACTTGTTTGGAAATATTTTTTTATCTGCGTGAGACGTTTATAATATGTAAATTTTGATATTTCAGACATACTTTTTTGTGTGGCCTGCATTTTCCCAACATTTGCCAGTGGAAATAATTTTGACAATATGTAAAAAATGATTCAATTTGTTTTGGCCATAATTGAAACATTTTTTGTATGCGTTGGAAATTTATTGTCTTTAAAATTGATTTATTGGCGTAAGTTTGAGAAAATTATCAATGCGAACAAATTTTAAAACATTATAATTTTTTTACGGCTATTAGTTCTAAATTGGACTAAAAAAAGCCCAAAATCCCATATCAGGACTATACTCCTTTTATTCCCAAAATAGGAGTAATATATGTCTCTTCTTCTTATTCTACCCCCAACCTATAGTTTATACTAGTAATAGATGTTGGGATAATGGGTCGGGTTTAAGAATATTGGTCCGTTACACCTGAGCTTTGGCCCGACCAAGCTCAGAACACAGTCCGGCTAGCAGATACTGATCCGGGATTATCGAATTACTTATCGGGTTGACTGGCCCATTAGCGTTAGTATTAGTTGATAAATCGGGCCAAGCCCATGTAACATCTAATTGGTGGGCCTGTTGTATACGCCTATAAATAGGCCACCAACCCTTTGTATGCTGCTAAGCTATTCTCACTATACTGAAATGCTGCCAAATTCTCTGCTCGAGTTATTTTCTACTAACATCGGTGCTTTCATCGAGAGTTATGTCTCACATTCTAGGTAGAAACTTGGAGAGATCGGAGCAAAAGTGAAATCAGATTCACCACGGTCACAGGATCATAAGAAAATCATCGCAATGTCACAGAACCTTACAATGATTGAAAAAAACGGGAATCAAATATGGAATTACAAATCTCAAAGGAATAGAGTTCTGCTGGAATTCTTTTAAAACAGAGGCGCCTGGGAGAATCGATCCATACACCTGCGCAAGAAGAAGAGCTCCAGATTCGCACCTGCTACTATCCCCGAACGGTGGTCACGTGGCAACGAGGATTCAGCCACCCTAGCCGTTCAGTATCACCGTTCCACCTTCGTCGCAGCAACGCCAATCTCCACCTGTTCCTCTAGATCCGAGCCGTGTGTGGTCATATCCCTGAGCCACTTACTCCAAGCCTTGCCCGCTGCTTCAACGCTCGGCCTCCCTCTCAAAGCATCAAAGCATCACCAAGTGCGGTTATCCCCAGCGCTACCATCCCCTCTCTTGGTCGCACGCTTCCAGCCGGCAGATACCTCCCATGTGATTCACGCTACTCTGGAATTCGCCACTGGCGTTGAAGGATCGTCTCCCAGATCTCGCTGTCACTGTTCTAGTCCAGCCGCCCTGGGTTCAACATCACCGTCTCTCCTGGTCGCAACGCCATTCAGGTCTGATGAGCTTCCTCGCCAAGGTCATGGTTTTTTCTCATCCACCTTGCCTGAGCGAAATTGGGGACCCTCTGAACAAGCAACACTGACTGGTCTCCGCCCCACTGACAGGAATTCCGAACACTCCCCCCTCGCTGAACAGCAATGGCCGAAAAACCAGGGTACTGATCGGCGTAGACAAGTCACAGTCGTGTAGCATCAATGTGAGGATTGTGCACGATGTAGCTATCACATGTGCACCCGTACGCCCGTACGCTCACACGCCAGGTACACCCGTACGCCCGGTACGCCCGTACGCCCGGTACTCCCGCATGCCCTTGCTCCCGTACGCCCTTGCTCCCGTACGCCCGTGCGACCGTACACCCATACGCCCGTGCGCCCATACGCCCGTGTGCCCGTACGCCCCTGCGCCCGTGCGCCCCTACACCTGTGCACCCGTACGCCCGTGCGCCCTTACGCCCGTGCTCCCGTACGCCCGCACACCCGGTACGCCCGTATGCCTCGCACCCCCGTACGCCCTTGCTCCCGTACGCCCATACGCCCGTGCACCCGTACGCCCGTGCACCCGTGCACCCGTGCACCCGTACGCCAGTGCGCCCGTGTGCACGTACTCCCGTACGCCCGTGCTCCCGTACGCTCGTACGCCCGTGCTCCCATGCTCCCGTACGCCCGTACGCCTGTGCTCCCATGTGATTCACGCTACTCTGGAATTCGCCACTGACGTTGAAGGATCGTCTCCCAGATCTCGCTGTCACTGTTCTAGTCCAGAAATTGCTCTTGATCAACTTAGATGAAGTCCGGTGACGCCTCTAGAATGAATATTCTTTGGAGAATAGGAGATGCCCATGGAATGAATGCATTTGAGGAGAACTTATCGGTGGCACAGTGGAACATAATGATGGTTGACTCTTGAGCGTAGCTGACCATTTGAGTTGTGGAGATAGTAGAGAAGTGTCCCAGAATGATTTTTTTGATAGTTAGGGACCACTCTTCCCCTCATGACGATCCGATGAATCGGGGCGTCATGCCTTTATTCTTTTATTCTGCGGAAATAAAACATGAAAAACAAGCAGAATGTAAAGAAGATAACGTAGCCCCCCGGGGTCGTGAAGACACCCGTTATCATCACTACAGAGATAAACTTTGAAGTGATGACCTGAAGATGTTGGTGATTCTTATGTTGCAACAACAAGACTTCCTTCCGATCATTGGTTTACATCTGTAATAGATGAGCCCTATGGAAGTTCTCGTAAGTCTTGAAGACTAGCAAGTGACTCTAAAATGTGTCTGTGTCTTAGAAAATTTCAAAACATTTGGGAGGGAGTAACTAGACATGATGTGATCAATGAAAGTTCAGTGGCATGGGGTTGAGGCCACTGTAGTCAGTATCACTTGCCTCAGAAGGAGACAGTAATGAGAGACGCGGTTCCCCGTGAAATATGATTAAACACCTGTCTGTTGGGAGACAAGTGAGTGGTCTTGGGTAGGGTTAAGCATGCACTGTTGAACAAGATGCAGTGACTTCTACTCGGGATCTGATTAAATCATTCCTGAACCTATGGGGATTGTCCAGAATATTTGAGTGGCTAGGAGTAAATGTTCAATTCATAGCAGGCAGTTGAGGTAGCAAACTCATCACTGATTATTGTATTCTTGCTCACTTGAGCCTTCTGCTTCCTAACGCCCATAATGTTCACTCACTCGCTCACTCACTCACTTACGCTTGGCTTTGTCCCTCGGGTAGGCTTAGTTGAGTTTACTAAGTCATAGGGACATGTTCTCTCATTACATTCTTCATTTTCTCTCTGTACTCCCCGTCAACTCGAGCACTCGGTATGCTTTGTCATTGTTAGGCACCGGGGAGGATAACATTGAACACTCCCCTTAGAATGTTGCATCCGTTGAGAGATTCCTTGCTTTGTCGGTGTAAGGCGCCAGGAGGAGAAAATTGAAACTCCCCCTCAGAATGTGCAAGGATTGATTGCTCACAGCTCGTCATGCCCGCCATATGTGTGGAGGAATCTAAACAGGTACCACACATGACGGTTTTCCTAAGCTCATCATTTGGAAATTCAGCATGTTTGAGGATTATACAATGTTGATGAGTTAGGGGAGGCTTCAGTGGTTGATTGTTTATTGCTGTAAGATGACCGTTGACGCGAGGTTGATTGAATTATCTACGATTTTCGAACCTTTACAGTGGAGCATAGAAAAGCTTTGACCTCAGGGTTGACATTGAAAGAATTTGAACAGATTTGCCTAAGTTTTGACCTGGACATCGGTGATTTACAAAGTTTGTCGGAAAACTAACGTTTTGACCCTCAAGGACTGTGAGTGAGGGCGCGTGAAAATGGGTTCTCGGGCATAGCTCCAGAATTAATGTAGATCTTTTCGTTAGATTTCCAATAAAAAAAGTTTGCTTAAATCGGATCACCGACTCAAAAGTTATGGCCAAAACAGTGCGGTGTCACTGGAAAATCTCTAATTTTGAGTTTTTGAGGAAATTCTTCGAGATTGAGGTTCTTGATGTTGAATTTCGAGAGCAGGTGAAATTAAAAAAAATTCTAAGGCAAAAACTCGAGGTTCTAATCTCGAGATTTTAATTTCGAGTTTTCCTTGAAGAGTAATGGCGAAATCCACCTACAAAACAGACCTCAGAATAACGAAATCTTCGGAATTTCAAAATGTTTGAAACATCGAAAACTTTCGAGTTTCAAAAACTCATAATATCGAAAACTTGCTGTTTGAAAAACATCATAACATCGAAAACTTCTAAAAACTTTGATAAGCAGTGAATCATTCAGAAATCCTATAATGTGAACCTTCGATGAACTGCGAAGGATGTCAAGATTCGAATTATGAGTTCCAAGAAACTGCAAACTTTGAAAGATTCAAAACATTGAGAAATTCCAAAAATTTTGAAATTTTTCAGAATGTCGAAATCCAAAACATCGAGTTCCTAAAACTCGAAATAAATTCCAAAACTCAAAATTCCAAAACTCTCAAATTTTAAAAACTCGAGGTTTAAAAACTCGAGGTCAGAACTCGAGGTTTAAAACTCGAGGTCAGAACTCGAGGTTTAAAACTCGAGGTCAGAGCTCGAGGTCAGAACTCGAGGTCAGAACTCAAGGTTTAAAAACTCGAGGTCAGAACTCGAGGTTTAAAACTTGAGGTCAGAACTCGAGGCTTAAAACTCGAGGTCAGAACTCGAGGTTTAAAACTCGAGGTCAGAACTCGAGGTTTAAAACTCGAGGTCAGATCTCGAGGTTTAAAACTCGAGGTCAGAACTCGAGGTTTAAAACTCGAGGTCAGAACTCGAGGTTTAAAACTCGAGGTCAGAACTCGAGGTTTAAAACTCGAGGTCAGAACTCGAGGTTTAAAACTCGAGGTCAGAACTCGAGGTTTAAACTTGAGGTCAGAACTCGAGGTTTAAACTCGAGTTGAAAATCGCAAGTTTACAACTCGTGTTCATGACTGCGAGTTTAAAATGTTGGAAAATATTCCATTTAAATGCCCTTGGACCATTTATATAATTTAATATATATATTCGGGACATTTATGTCTTACCATTAAGTTTGTCATATGACAGATTTGGTCCTTGTATTTATGTATAGTTAACATATGATGGGTATGTTTTAACATTAAATAATACATAAGGGATCAAATGGGTTTCTCTTTGATACAAAATATAAAAGGCATCCGCTCATTCAATTCTTACGACTAAACGAACGTACACGTTCATTCCCAAGGGTCTCAAGAACACCTATAATAAGAGACCCAAGGGAGAATCATTTAATCCATCGAAATCTGCTTGTATCCTTAGAGAATCAAACGTCATGGCTTCATCGTCTTCTACGACACCATCAACATTCAGTTTCTCCTCAACCGGTTAGTGTTCTTATTTCTTGATTCTATGAATTTTATCATGTTTGTGAGATTAGATTCTTACTTGGGACTGAATTTCTCAACATTTGGTATCAGAGCCCGTTAATTCTCACTTACATTGATAAAATTTGAAGTTTTGAATATGCCTAAATGATTTATTAGTTTTGCCGATTATACTTTTCATGATGAAATAAAAGGCGTTTAAGAATTCTTGTTGTCATGTTTCTTCTGGATTTTGAACCAACCATTTTGAGTTTAATTTGATGCCTCAACCGAGCAAGTTAATTCTCGTTTACCTCGATAAAATAAGAAATTTTCAATCTGCCTAATTGATTCAACCGATTTGTGAATTCTGCAAGTTTCTGAAAGCAACAGATTGAGTTTCTGTAAACTCGTATGTTTTTCCACTATGTTTCTGAAAACATTTTTCCACTAAGTTCTCAAACGGCGGTTTTCAATTTGATTCCTTAATTTGTTGCTGCCAGAGTTTTGATTGACATATTATTCTGCTTTAAAGTGATGTCTCTCACTGTGTTATTTTTTTGCTCATGTATATTAGTGGATTAATTGCCAACACATCAGCAAGTAGCAACATGTGTCTCTGCTTTATTCGTGTTTGAAATTCACTTTTCATCTTAATCCATTTATTTGCTTTAAAAGGCGAATTGAAACACTAAATGACAGTTTATTTGCATCTGCAAATTTATTGTTGAAATCTAGCGTACTGCGTACGTAGTTTTATTCCACGTTAGTTGTCGGTTGGTATTTTTCTTTATTCTAGTTAATTCTCCGGAAATTGGAATGGAGATAACGTTTAGATAGTTCCTATACATTTGATTTTGTTAAGGAAAATTAGTTAGGACTAATATTGCAGCAACTTCAAAATTTCTGCCATATTGAAATCATAGTATGGATTATTGATTAATGATCTTAATGTCAAATTCAATGATTGGCCCAACGGAAGATTATTGATTTTGACTATCTTAAATAATTGTATGAGTTTTTCTTTTAACAAACCCAAAGGTGTGTTACTTGATAACTTGTATAATGAAATTTAAGCGTAATCAAATGTGTTATATTTCTGCCCAAAGGTGATATGTGACACAATTTGCAGCCTAATTTTAATTTTAATATCATAATATTTGATAATTAACATTAACCAACACAATGTTAGTTATTAAATACGATATGAATTTTTCCTATTATTTGGTGTTGATAATAGGCTTATTTACTAATGATTGACATGCCTTATTGTATTCCCTTATATATTATAATAATAGCTTCTATTATTACCTCTGTTAAAACTTTTATTTCAGCATCTACTGTTACCACATACAATTATGGGATAGAACCTCTAAATGGTACAAACTTTTCAACATGGAGAGAATCTGTAAAACTCTCACTTGGCATGATGGACCTTGACCAAGCGCTGAGAATTGATCCACCAGATGCTCCTAACGCTGAGAGCACTGTGGAACAGAAACGTTCTTATGAACAGTGGGAGAGGTCCAACCGAATGTGCCTCATGATAATCAAGAATTCCATATATGTAGCTATTCGCGGAGCCATTCCACACTCTGAAAATGCGAAAACCTACCTAGAATATGTGGAAGAACAATTTAAGGGCACTTCTAAAGCACATGCTAGTACCCTAATTCTCAAAATGTTGACGAGTAAGTACGATGGAGTGAGTGGTATTCGTGAGCACATCATGAAAATGTCTGATATGTCCAATAAACTTAAAAGCATGGACATGGAGATCAGTGAAGGTTTCCTCGTTCATTTCATAATGACTTCTCTACCTGCATCATATGGTCCGTTCAAGATCAATTACAACACGCAGAAAGAGAAGTGGACAATGAGCGAGTTGATTGCTATGTGCGTTCAAGAAGAAGGGCGCCTTAAAACTGAAAAAACAGATGTTGCTCATCTCACCACCACAAACTCAAAGAAAAGGAAAGGTAACCGTCAAGGAGGAAGAAAAGGTTATACTTCTAAGGTCCCAAAGATAGGTGCAAACGAGAGCTCCGGTCCCTACTGCAAGTTTTGTCGCTTCAAGGGGCATTACCAGAGGGAGTGCCCTAAGTTTAAGGCATGACTGACTAAGAAAGGTAATTTAACCACTTATGTGATTTATGAGTCATTGAACACATAAGTTCCCCTTAATACTTGGTGGATTGACTCTGGTTCAATGGTTCATGTTTCAAACACACTGCAGGGATTCCATTCAATCCGGACATTGAGAAGAAAGCAAAGAGTGATTAAGGTGGGCAATGGAGAAGAATTAGAAGTGAAGGCCATTGGAACTATCTCATTAATTTTAGAGAGTGGCTTCATTCTTCATCTTCGTGATGCTCTTTATGTACCTAATATTACTCGTAATTTAGTGTCTGTATCGAAACTAAGTGCTGATGGTTTTACATATAGTTTCGTATACAATAAAGTGACATTAAGCTTGAACTCAAATGTAATAGGATTTGGTAGCATGGAGGGAAACCTCTATAAACTATGCTTAGATACTAATTTTATGGAATCCCCATTGTCATTTAATATAACTGAAAATCCTTGCAAGAGAAAGAGAGAATTAGAATCATCGTCCAATTTGTGGCATCAAAGGTTGGGCCACATATCACGAGATCGAATGATAAGACTCGTGAAAGATGGCATTCTTCCAAATCTCAATTTCTCAGATTATGACAAATGTGTGAAGTGTTTGAAAGGGAAATTGTCTAAGAAAACTAAGAAAGGTGCCACACGAAGCACCGGTTTGTTAGAATTAATACACACCGATATTTGTGGGCCTTTTCCCGATTCCATTAGTGGTCATAAGTCCTTTATTACTTTCATAGACGATTATTCACGCTATATGTACCTATATTTGATTAAGGAAAATCCGAATCACTAGATATGTTCAAGGCTTATAAAGCTGAAGTTGAAAATCAACTTGATCGAAAAATCAAAGTAGTGAGATCTGATAGGGGTGGGGAGTTCTATGGTCGACACACTGATATTGGTCAAGCTCCTGGATCTTTCCAAGAATTTTGTAAAGATCACGGGATCATCAACCAATATACCATGCCCGGCACCCCTCAACAAAATGGGGTTGCCGAAAGGCGGAACGGGACTCTTATGGATATGGTCCGAAGTATGTTGGCAAACTCTAATCTTCCCCAATTCTTATGGACCGAGGCCTTAAAAATAGCAACCCACATACTGAATAGAGTACCATCTAAATCTGTCCCTAAGACTCCATATGAGCTTTGGACGGGCAGGAAACCTAGTCTACGGTACCTAAAAGTGTGGGGTTGTCCGACTGAAGCAAAAGTGTATAATCCTCAATTGAAGAAACTTGACATGAGAACCATCAGTTGTTCCTTTATTGGCTATCTCGAGAGATCTAAGGGATATAGGTTCTATTGCCCATCTCATACAACCCGAATTGTCGAGACTCGACATGCTGAATTCCTTGAGAATACTAACATTAGTGGGAGTAGTAATGGTTCAAACTTTTGTGATGAACTTCAAGAGGGCAATGGAATAAATCCACTTATTATACTGCTCATTCCAGCTAACTCCTCACTTGAAGATCATAGTGAAAGTCATACACCTCATAATAATGATGCAACAAGTCAAGAGGCGAATGAAACTCCAATCAATGTTGAACCAACTCCACCGGTTACTAATGAAATTCCGCAGAATCAGCAACCCTTAAGGAGATCTCAAAGGGTCAGACCCCCCACAAATTTTGACGAATATTTGATATATTTGAATGAAGAAGCCGACTTTGATTTAGGGAAAGTTTTAGATCCTATATCTTTCCTTGATGCCATTAATTGTGACCAATCGACTCATTGGAAAGAAGCCATGAATGAGGAACTTCTTTCCATGGAGAAGAACGATGTTTGGGAACTTGCTGAATTACCAAAGGGTCAAAAGCCCGTTGGAAGCAAGTGGGTCTTTAAGACTAAATTAGATCCAAAGGGAAACATTGAAAGATACAAGACAAGATTGGTTGCTAAGGGATACACTCAAAGGGAAGGTGTAGATTATCAAGAGACCTTTTCACCGGTCTCTCGAAAGGACTCCCTAAGGGTCGTTATGGCTTTAGTAGCTCACTTTGATCTTGAGCTACATCAAATGGACGTCAAAACAGCCTTCTTAAATGGAGATTTACACGAAGATGTTTATATGATACAACCAGAAGGTTATGTTTCTAAGGGTCAAGAACATCTAGTGTGTAAACTCAAGAAGTCTATTTATGGGCTCAAGCAAGCATCTCGACAATGGTACCTTAAATTTGATGAAGTCATGAAATCAAATGGCTTCATTAAAAACAAAGTAGATCAATGCACTTACCTCAAAATGAGTGGGAGCAAATTCATCATACTTGTGTTATATGTTGATGACATCTTATTAGCAAGTGGTGACTTGGATTTGTTGCATGAAACAAAACGCTTATTATTTGGCCATTTTGACATGAAAGATCTAGGTGAAGCTTCTTATGTTATAGGCATTGAAATTCACCGAGACTGAGTCAAAGGGACGTTAGGCCTGTCCCAAAAGGCATACATTGAGCGCATTTTAGAACGTTTCAACATGCAACAATGCTCTCCATCAATTGCTCCAATAGTTAAGGGAGACATTTTTGGGTCATTCCAATGCCCAAAAACCGAGGTTGAGAAAGAGCAAATGAAACTCATTCCTTATGCTTCCGTAGTTGGAAGCCTGATGTATGCACAAGTTTGTACTCGTCCAGATATCACATATGTATCCGGTATGTTGGGTAGATATCAATCTAACCCAGGATTAGATCATTGGAAAGCCGCTAAGAAAGTTTTACGGTATCTTCAAGGGACTAAGGAGTACAAATTGACTTATCAGAGGTCTAATAATTTAGAAGTAGTTGGATATTCCGATTCCGATTTTGCTAAGTGCAAAGACGATAGGAGGTCTACTTCGGGATACATTTTCTTGCTGTCAGGTGGGCCAATATCTTGGAAAAGCCACAAGCAAAGACTTACGACTACTTCAACAATGATGGCTGAATATGTTGCGGTGTACAACACAACATGTCATGGGATGTTGTTAAGGAATCTTATCAAAGGATTCAAAGTTGTGAATTCCGTCTCAAGACCACTAAGGATTTATTGTGACAATTCCGCGGCCGTGAGCTTCTCAAACAATAACAGTTCGAGTGGAGTGGGATTGTTCCTTGATACAAAATATTTGTTAGTTCGAGAAAGAGTGGAGGAAAACGAAATTTGTATCGTACACATCAGCACAAATGATATGCTAGCAGATCCTCTCACCAAAGGACTTCCGCCCAGTATTTTTCAAAGACATGTCACTAATATGGGCTTGATCAAAGATCTTGTTTAGGAATTAATAGCATAGTGTTTGATTAGTTATCTTATTTAATATTTTCAAGTACTTGATTTAGAATCCCTCCTTAAGTATGTTTTGTCTATTCTTTATTGTGCACACAAAGTTATTTAATAGACAAACATAATACCCTAAGTTTAATGTCATTTGGCTTATATTAATCCTTATACTCTTTAAGAAGTGTCAAAGTATGATTAATGGGGGTCCCAGAATATGTTGACCCGTTAGACTGTATTTGTTTACTTTGATATTATTATGGAGTAAGATGAAATTTTCTTGGCCAAAACTTACTTTAACTTATGTATGAATGATCTCAAGGTCAAGAAGGAGAGCAGCGGCAACCCTAATCTCTCTATCTCTGCGCCTCTATTCTCTAAAGCCTCAATCGTTTGTTAGGGTTCCCGTAAGTTAGCCTCCTTTTATAGGAGAAGTTAGCTAACTTACGGGTTACAAGGAAGCCCCGGGGCTGATACACATTTGTGGTCCGTATTACACGTTTAATTAATAACTACACAAATACAAAGATATTTAATTAGATTGGACACCATAAAATATTCCTAACACCTGTGCACTTGTACGCTCGTACGACCTGCACATAAATAGAGCACCAAGTCAAAGATAGCTGAGCTCCGAGTCAATCCTTTCTGACCAAGCATTGCATTCAGACTCAAGATACTTATTGGCACTGACAAGTCACAGTCGCATATCATCGAATGAGGATTGTGCACGTTGTAGCTGTCACCGTGTACGACCTTATGCTCTGCGCTCGTGCGCCCCTGCGCGCCTAACATGGTCCAATCGACAATTGGCGGGTCGGGTATCATCCGCGCGAGCCCCATTTGGCGTGGTGGACGCAGTGTCACGGCCTGAAGGTTTGGTTGCACGAGCCCGCCATGGCGAGACGGTCACACGGATGTCACCAGGATGTGTGGTCGTACAAGCCCAACCCGGCGACGTGTGCATTTGGCCACCGCCAAGAGGCTTCGTTGTACGGGCTCGAGCGGCTGAACATGATTAATGGAGGAGGAAGATGCCACAGACCTTTTGACGGCCCAGGTGGTCGGCTACGACTCACTGACGTACATGAGAGACCACGGTTTTACTCTTGCCCGTTAGAGAGCTCATACGCCGGGAACCCGTGCACCATGAGCATGATCACTTAAAGAGGAAGACCACAATGAACACTCGCACCAACAACCGGCGAATTGGGTACCCTTGCACAAGCCCACCCTAGCGAGATGGCCACACGGTCGTCACCGGGAGGCTTGGTTGCACATCCCTGTCCCGGAGTGCATGTCCTAGATGATACCAGTGAAAATCACGCTGGCCAAGCTCGTACGAGTCAACTCAAGTCGGTCCCAGTTTATCCAAAAGAAGTTAAGGGCCTCCCACACAATCCTACACCGAGGGAAAAACTCATCACGTCATCATGGTTGGACGGACCCCCTATGTGGGTCGACATCTCAAAAGTCCATCTCCACCTCGCTCTAGGTGAGGGGTGGGTGCACCGTTGACGAGGGGGTACAGACCTTGCAATGTAGAGTTGTTACATGAAGACCCGGAAGCATAGTTATCCAGGTCAATCTCAAGAGACCGGGACAAACGGCCAAGTTCAGTGCATGGCTCCTGATTGATCTTACGCGTTGAAGACCACGACGGACAAGCTTGTAGATCAAGTACGGAGCGCAAGACACCTTGTCAAATCCTATGAGCGGAGCATACCAAGATTGTGATCAAGCACGAAATGTAGAACTCGGAGAAACTCCTCAAGTTCCCAAATTCTTTCATTACTTAAAAAAAAGTTTTCAATCTAGAATTTAATGAGGTCTGACCTCACTTAGAAATGAATAGGCGGCGGCCAAAAAAAACTATAATGCCCCGCTCTCGGTGTTTAGTCAACCACGGCTCGATCCTCGGACAAGGAAATGATCAAACTATTTTCTAAGTCTAGGATTAGCTGCTCGGTCAGGGCGACTGTAAGACCGGCCCCCAGGTCGAAAAGGTATACGAGAGGTCGTGCCCTGAGCCCCTCTCGTATATCTGTTGTCCGACGTTGCTGTCTAAACAGCCCGCATACTCGTTTGATCCAATCAATGGTGCAGCGACTATATGACCGGTCTTCAGGCCGAAAGTATGCGAGAGGTCATGCTCCAAGCCCCACTCGTACATCCGTTGTCTGACGTTGCTAGGTTTAATAGCCCGCACACTCGTTTGATATGGTCAGCGGTGCGGGTCCGTTCTGGTCTGATCATGCAGGGCCTTGCCCTCACGTTTGGCCGACTTCAGTTTGACTTTGAGAAAGGGATAACAAGATTTTTCTTAAGTATGAAACTAGCTGTACAAGTCAAGGTGTAAGACCGGCCTCCGGGTCGAAGGTATACGAGAGGTCATGCCCCGAGCCCCTCTCGTACATTTGTTGTTTGACCGTTGGTCGAACAGCTTGCACACCCATCGGTCCTAGATCGATAGTGTGCGGGTCAGCACCGCCTTACCAAGCAGGATGCGGTCAAGGTCGGCCCTGCCACCCTGCCGCCCCTCACGGGCTAGGTGGGGAGCCAGATCCCCGATTAGTTCTCTAAGTATTCTTGAATGAAAAACGGCTAAGTAAATTGAAAGAACAAATGATGCATACATGCAAGCTCAAGCAAAAATGAATCACAGAGAACAACTCCAAGATCATCAATGCCCGATTTTCTTCGCCTCATCACAGGTAGTCTGCATATCATGTTAGCCAATTGCACCCTCCTTGTTCTGCAGCTAAGCTCGGATATACTCCGGACACCGGTCTTCAATCCTGGAAGTGACGAGCTCCGAAAACTGTAAGGGGATTTGAACAAAGCAACTGCCTCATCTCCTACATCCCCATACCTCTCGCATGCCAAACGAGACGTCCTCGCATCACGGCAGACCCCTCGGTCTCCGCGTGATCATTTATCTGAAGACCGGCCTCATTCTCTCACTTCACGGATGAGGACTGTTGCGTGGATTTCTGGACCGGCCCCTTAGTGCCGACGTCCTTGCATCACGACAGACCTCTTGGTCTCAACGTGATCATTTATTTGATGACACAACACGTCGCTCGGTCTCAACGTGATCACGGTCGGGCCCCCCTGTTCGACGTGATGATCTATCTCAACAACGACTTCCCAGCGTCGGGTGTCTTGAGCTAGCGACCGGGCTCGCTAGTCCCAGCGCCACGTCATGTCGGACACGCCCCTCAGCATCTCCATCCTCACATCACGACCAGCCCCCCCGGCCTCGGCGTGACTCTTCTCAACACCGGCTTCCTAGCGCCGAGTGTCTTGAGTTAGCGATCGGGCTCGCCATCCCTTCCTGGATGGTGACCGTCGCCTCTATATGACGGCCAGCTCAGCATTTCATCATATTTCAGACACACGTCCTCCGCTTCGTCCTCATATCCAGACATGCGTCATCCACTGTCTCGTCCTCATATTCAGACAGGCGTCCAACGCCTTGTTCTCATGTTCGGATCTAGCGGACACTCGTAGTCTCTGGCCGAATAGTCAAAGGAGCCCAAAGTTCATCTACGGGCCCATCGGCCATATATCGCTCTGTCATCTTTATTTGATGACGAGAAGCTCATCTACGGGCCCATCGGGCATACATCGCCCCGTTGTCTTTATTTGATGACGTGGAGCTTTCAAACAGGCCCATCGGCCAAATATTGTTTTATGACGTGGAACTCATATCGGCCCATCGGCCTTATATTCTGGTCATCTTTATTTGATGAACCGGACATCATATTATGGACGATTGCTCCTTTAGTCATCTTTATTTGATGACTAGGACTACTGATCGTGACGAGCTACCCGCATCCCAAGACCGGTCTTTGCCATCCCCTCAGCAGATGGCGATCGTTGCAGCTGCATGCAGTGGCAGGATAGCTCACCCTTTTGCTTGATTTTGAACAATACCTCGGGCTGCTAATCGGACAAACAAGACCCCGAGCTGCTAACCGGAAAAACAAGACCCCGGGCTGCTAATAGGATAAACAAGACCTCGGGTTGCTAATCGGACAAACAAGACCCCAGGCTCCTAATAGGATAAGCAAGACCTCGGGCTGCTACCCAGATGAAGGAAATCCTAGCCTTTTGTAAGCAATGGCCAATGGGGATTAATGTGGACAGTACTGCATCCGACCTTTCCATATCATAGCTCGGTTGTCCATCATCACCGGACAGTTGGGTTGACAGCATCTCCCGAGGATACCCCGGATCGCCATCCTCAGCATACAATTGCGACCCCCGCCTTCTCCAAGCATACCTTCGCTCGACCGACACCACTGGCAAACAACCGTACGACTGGTCTTTTCGGAACATATCTCGGCCTACCAGTAACGCATGCACTCAATCAAGAACCGAGGGGATTGACCTTCCTTTGCTTTATTTTAAGGCTCCGATGTACTCTTTTTCCTTCACTGGGATTTTTTTCCCACTGGTTTTTTTTCCTAGTAAGGGTTTAATGAGGCACCTCGTCATCGTGAACAAAGGAAGATGTCTCCCGGTCATCACAAGGAAGACTCCATCCTTTCACAAGCAACCAAGTCAAATTCAAGGTTCGTTAATGATCGGACCAATTCTAAAATAGCTTAACTACTCTCTTTTAGCCGAGTCTACTACTCGACTAAGGGAGTGGGGGACTCGTGTTGGGATAATGGACCAGGTCCAAGAATATTGGCCTGTTACACCCGAGCTTTGGCCCGACCAAGCTCAGAACACAGTCCGGCTAGCAGATACTGATCCGGGATTATCGAATTACTTATCGGGTTGACTGGCCCATTAGCGTTAGTATTAGTTGATAAATTGGGCCAAGCCCGTGTAACATCTAATTGGTGGGCCTGTTGTATACGCCTATAAATAGGCCACCAACCCTTTGTATGCTGCTAAGCTATTCTCACTATACTGAAATGCTGCCAAATTCTCTACCCGAGTTATTTTCTACCAACAATAGATTTATGTATTGATACAAAAGTTCATAGTTTTATTTATAATAAAAACATAAAAACCCGTAAAAATATTTACAAATTAATAAAAAAATCTGGAAAAAATATAATAAAATAAAAAAATAGAAAATATAAAAAATATTTTTAAAAAACTAAAAAAATCTAAAAAATCAATATAAAATGCCTAAAAATATTAAATATAATGTAGGCCACTACCTCTGCATCATCCACCACCCAACACCACCACCTCTGATCGCCGAAAAAAATGTCATCTTGTGTAAAAAATGCCACATTTATCTGAAAATGCCATAAAGATGACCATTTTAATCTTTGAAAATATCCAATTTTCTTTTGAGAATTACCATCATGATGACATTTTACCCCCAACTTGGCAATCTTTTCTGGCGATAAGAGTTGGCGGTGCTGGAAGGTGGTTGAGGTGGTGGTAGAGGTCTATATATTTTTTATTTAGTTTTTATGATTTTTTTTATTTTAATTTTTTAATGTTGTATAATGATTGTTTAAAAATTCTATTAGGAAGGACAAGGGAAAGGGTATAATAGGAAGAGTTAGTCATATTTTGGGAATTTAAACATTAAACTCCTATTGTTGCAATTATTCGTTTATTTAGTGCTATTTAGGAAAATCTCCCTTTTTAATGTTAGTATATATGTCCTAGCGACAATCACTTTTTAGAGATATATGTATTTGATCACATTCAGTTTTATATATTTGATATATACGGTATTACACATTGATGATTAAGTATTTCGATTGTCAATATCTTATTCATAATTGTGTTCCCTTGGAATTATGTTGTCAATAAGTAAGTGGGAGCTTATATGATATAACATAAGGTCCTAAAAAAGCCCCAATCAATGATTATCAAGAATGGGATATTGATGATATGCGATAAGATTGGTATGTGGACTGCATCATACTTTTAGAAAGTATAGTTGATCTCACAACTATGAGTTCCTGTAATTCATGATGGTCACATAGATATTTTAGAGAATATTGGCATACCCACCGAGAAACCATTTGATAAGTTCTATTCATGTGTCTATGAGATTATCGGCGTATAGAGTAGTGTAATAGTCCTTCGACTTGATGTCAATACGTACTAAATGTGCGGAGTGATGTACTTTGACCATGACCAACGCTTGCACTCCGATCGGGGTAGATACGGCATGCGTTGGGTGCATCACGAAGCACATGGAGTAGTAGTTGAGCCAAGAAAGAATTCATTCCTCATAATAGATTAAGAGAAAACATTCTACTTCTCATATCTAAATGGATCATAAAGTCATTGGCCAATGCAAAGATATATACGTGATACGTTCGTAATTTCCATATTTATGTTTGTATTTTTAATTAGTTTTGTTTGACCTTTACTTTGGAAATTACACACTTTTGGTGTAATAGATTAGTTTGTTAAATTCTTGTAAATAGGTTAGATTAGATTTATTCTGAGCTCAAACAGGTATTGATCACTCGAAGTACAGTTGGTGAACCCAAAAAGTGGAAAGAAGGTGCAAAAGTTCAAAGACAAAAGAAGATCCTGAATTTTGGTCTATACTCGGTCGAGTATTAGCTATACTCGATCGGGTATTAGGTTGGAACTTCAAATCGGATCAGATCCGAAGACAAGGGAACATGCAGGGAAGATTTCGGCCACAATTTTATGTCTATACCCGATCGGGTACACCGACATACCCGATCGGGTATGCCTTTGAATTTCAAACGAAGATCGGTCGAGTATGGTCCGAATACCATTTTCTAAGCATACTCGATCGGGTATTCATATATACTCGATCGGGTACACTCTTAGAAAATAGCTTGAAACCGGTCGAGTATGCCTCGGATCGAGTGTTACACACGTACTCGATCGGGTACCATGTATATACCCGATCGAGTACCCGAATCCCATCCCAAAAACCTATAAATACACCTCCTTTCCTTCACAAAAAGATATCCAATTCCTTTGTACATCTAAGCTCAGTATAGAATAGCTCTTTCTTTATATTTTTCATCATGTTTAGTCTCCAAATGAGGAGCTAAACTCTTCCATCTTGGTTTTGTTACTTTGAAGCTTAATGAATTTGTAAGTTGTGAGTTATTTTCTTTAATCTTCTTCCTTGAATATTAATTCTTTCTTTCAAAATACTATCTCTATATCAAAGTTGGGGAGTGTTACTAAGATGACAATTAGTTAACATCTTGACATTGGTTATAGTAATAGCTATTTCTTCCTCTATGATAATATTGGGGAGTGTTACTAAGATGACAATTAGTTAACATCTTGATATTAATCATAGTAGGATTCATATATTTTAATATTCTTCCTTGAGTATTAATTAATTCCTATTCATATTTCATGTTAATATCTTAAACATTACTTAAAGTATCAACTAGTATTGTTTCTCATATTAATTATTACTAGAATCAATCGGTTAATACGCTTGTTATTAATCCGGTTCTTTCAACGGTAGTACACTTGGAATATTAATGCATGCATCTCATGGTTAATATGCCAAGGGGAATTAATTATATTGATTAAACCAATAAACCGCTTGTGTTGAGGTTATCAATCTCAATCGTTTTCATCTTAAGTTTATTGCTACTATCAAGTTAATATACGGCGCTTGTTCTATATTAACTCGATAGTAAGTTTTATTAATGAACGCATCTCGTTATTAATAACTACCCTCGATGAACTGGATATACTCCTCGATTGAGTATTCGAGAGGAAGATAGTTAAAGATATAACCGGGATCGACGAACATTTCATTAAGTGGATAAAAGCAAAACCAAGTCTTCATCTCATTGAATTAAACTCATATAGGTTGTTTATCTTAGTGTTTTTAAAGCAAACAAATCTAAACCCCCCTTTTGTTACTACTTTTATAAAAGAAAAGTATTCCTTTCCCTGTGGATACGAACCTTACTACACTATACTACGTATTAGTGTTGTATTGTAATTAGTTTGAGTGCACCTAACGACAAGTGCACGTCAAATTTGGCACCGTTGCCGGGGAAAGGCAATTAAGTTTTCTTTTTCATATCAAGAAAAATAAAAAAAAAATATTTAATAAAAATATAAAGAGTTCTTATTTCTTCTATTTCTGAGCTTAGTGGAGTTTATGGTTAAACATCGCTCCATAAACAAAATCACATATCAAACAAACCCAGAAATAGAACAAACTTTCGAGCGGTTGAAAAGTAAATTTTCTAATACTGACTCGGAGGAATCATCTATCAGAGATTCATCCAGCGCTAGTTCTCATTCTAGCGAGACCGAAGAGTCAATAACCATGGCTCTTGAGACAAGAACACTACGGGAGCTCACTGCTCCAAATCTCAATCAACAACCATTATGTATTACCTTCCCTACACTCGATGAAGGTAATACATTTGAGCTAAAATCTGGGCTCATACATCTACTGCCATCCTTCCATGGCCTAAGGGGCGAGGACCCAAACAAACATCTCTCGGAATTCCATATTGTCTGCACAAGCATGTGCCCAAATGGAGTCACCGAGGAACAAATCAAGTTGAGGGCTTTTCCATTCTCTCTCAAAGACACGGCGAAGGATCGGTTATTCTATCTCCCGTCAGGGAGTATAGATACATGGGAATCAATGAAAAAGTGCTTCCTAGAAAGGTACTACCCTGCATCCGTATCATCATCTTTGAAAAAACAAATAAGCAACATCGAGCAAAAAGATGATGAGACATTATATGAGTATTGGGAGCGTTTTAAAAAATTGTGTGCTAGCTGCCCATATCATGGTTACACAGAGCAAGACCTCATCCTCTACTTCTATGACGGTCTTGCGGAGCAAGATAGACGCCTGGTAAACGCAGCATCTGGAGGGGGAATTGTCAACAAAACCCCTTCCCAAGCTAGGAACCTCATCTCGGAGTTGGCCGAGAATTCTAGACACTACAATGGGAGGTCATCATCAAAATGGGTCATGGCAGCAGAGTCCAACATCTCGTTGGAAAGTCAAGTAGCCGACTTGACTTCTTTGGTAAAGGATTTCCTTTTAAATCCAAAACACCAAGAAGTCATGGTCTGCGGCATATGCTCGACACAGGGGCACCCCACCGATTCCTTCCCAACACTACAAGAGGAGAATTCCGAGCAAGTCAATGCTTTGGGATTTCAAGGTCAAAAGAGGTATGATCCACACTCTAACTCCTACAATCCTGGGTGGAGAGATCACCCGAATTTGAGGTATGGGAATCCTCAAAATCAGTCCTTGCCACCAACTTTCCCAAAGCACCAAGGCCAGACGTCAAGCTCAAGTATGTCCACCGAGGACATGATCCGAGCACTCACCTCAAATGTCTCAACCATGCAACAAAACATGGTTCAATTTCAGCATGAGACCAAATCCAGCATTCAGAATTTGGAAAGTCAAGTCAGTCAAATTGCAAATGCCGTGAACCGACTTGAAACAAAAGACTCGGGTAAACTCCCATCTCAAACGGAGCAAAACCCGAGACAACATGTGAATGCTATAACGTTGAGAAGTGGAGCAACGTTGAAAGAGGTAGAAGAGAACGATGAAGAGACTGAGGGTGTGGACCCTGAAAAAAGTAGTCCCACTGGAGGAGGAAATCACAGAAACCAAGCTTCCCCCACCCTCATCATACGAACAAGAAATCCCATTTCCTGAGGCGCTGAAGGAGACGAAGAAGCTAGAAAAAGATGCCGATATCTATGAAACCTTCGCAAAGTGTGAGGTAAACATTCCGCTTCTTAACTTAATGAAAAATGTCCCTCGTTTTGCTAAATTCTTAAAAGAATTATGCAAAACAAAAAGGAAAGATAAATTGAAAGGGAAACAAGAGGTTAGAGTTAGTGAACACGTCTCGGCCATTTTTCAGAGAAAACTCCCCGAAAAATGTAACGACCCAGGCATGTTCATTATCCCTTGCAAAATAGGAAACACCACATTTCCTAAGGCCTTGTTGGATTTAGGGGCATCAATAAATGTCATCCCCTATTCTGTTTATAAAACTCTACAACTTGGCCCATTACATCAAACAGGTGTAGTGATTCAACTGGCAGATCATTCTAGTACTTACCCGAAGGGTGTAGTAGAAGATGTGTTAGTAGAAGTAGAAAATATGGTCTTTCCTGTTGACTTCTGTGTCCTTGAAATGGGAACTGATGACCAAACAACACCCATCCTTTTGGGTAGACCCTTCATGAAGACCGCAAAAACGAAAATTGACGTTTCTAGTGGTTCACTAACTTTAGAGTTCGATGATCAAAAAGTAGAGTTCAACATCTTGGACTCTACGAAAAAACAAATGCAAAATCCAACTTTGTGTTCTTTACATGTTGTTGAACCACAAGAACCGTTGTTTTTCAAAGAAGCGGATAAAATTAGATTTCTTCAAGAAGAGAAAGATAAACGAGAGAAGTCATCCTTGACAGGAAGGAATGTAATAAAATGTGAAACAAATCCACCTATGATGGAGGTGACAATGAGAAAGAAACCCCGGCCTTACTGGAGAAGGCCGAAAAATAAATTTGAAAAATGGCTAAATAAGGCCACAAAAAATAAATCAAGGGATGTTCACGATCCCACTTAAAAAAAAATTGAATAACGTCGTGCCACGACGTTAACTAAGGCGCTTCTTGGGAGGCAACCCAAGTTTTTTTTTTAATTCAAGTGTTTATAATTCATTTTTTTGTCTAATTATTTGAGAGATCAGTGAGAGAGGGCACTAATCACGGGTTTGGAGGAAAAGAAATAAAAAATGCAGGTTTTGGAGCATCTGGGGACATACCCGATCGAGTACAACCTGATACTCGGTCGGGTATGACCAAAAGAAAAGGGAACCGGACACTACTCGATCGAGGAAGCATTCAAAAATTGAAAAACAAGGGATACTCGATCGGGTATCACTATACACCCGGTCGGGTATGTATAGAAATGCTAAAGTTCAAGGAGACTGACTCCCACACTCGACCGAGTACACGCCTCAAAAGTAGAAAAAAAGCACATACCCGATCGGGTATGGAAGAATACTCGACCGGGTACCGGAGGCAGGCTGCTCACAAACTTCATTTTCCAGAAATACTCGACCGGGTAACAATACACTACCCGATCGAGTACAGGAGGCAGGCTGCTCAAAAAGGCCACTTTCCAGACATACCCGACCGAGTACCAGCACATACTTGATCGGGTATACGGGTATTATAACCCCAAATCAGCCCCAAACACTTCATCTTCCCCAAAATCCCTAACCCCAATTCGAACAAAATGCCCCCAACCCCCATTTTTACACCTTCTCTCTACCATATCTCTTCCAATTCTTCACCAAATCATCCCATTTCAACATCAAAACACTCCCCTCATCCTCCTCTACACACCCATACTCATCAATCTCATTCTCCCCCAAATTTCAGAGGTCCGAAAAACCCTACCCCCACCTTCAAATTTCGGATTTCAAGGCCAAATTCACTCCAAAATGGCTCCAAGGAAAGAGAAAGGGCAAAGCTCAAACACTAGGGCATCTATCCCGGGCTACGAGGACATCCTCTTCATGGACAACGAACACCGCACTCGCTTCATGTCCACAATTGAAAGGCAAGTTAAACCTTCTCGCTTTTTATGTCATGATGCCCTAAAGGAATTAGGAGTGTACAAAATGATGAAGAAATTTTTTCATGAGTTGAGCATGGATAAGATTTTCAAAATGCAATATCACTCAAATGAAAAAATTATCTATGAATTCCTAAGCTCTGTGCAATTTGAGAACAATGAGGAGGATTTTAGGGATGATAAACTCAGGTTTCGATTGTTTAACCACAACCACACCATCACGAAACTTGAGTTCGCCGAACACTTTGGTATTCCGGTCCCGTACCAAAATCTATATCCGACAATACCGCCTTCGGCCATATCCTATGGACCAAGATGACCGGGGAGACTAAATTTAGCTCCTCCCAACTCTGTATTAGTCATGTCCAACATCCCGTCCTCCGCCTATTTTTGAAATTCCTCGCCAACTCCTTGCTTGGACGTCCCAACAACCATCACACTAGGATGGGGGATGTGTGCCTGATATCGGTAGCCCTATTTCGTGTCCACGTAGATTTCAACCTATATAATCTTATGTGGGCACATCTCAAAAAAGAAAGCGTGGCAAAGGGTGCTATTGTAGTGGGCGGGGTGATTATGCACTTGGCCACAAAGTTCGGGTATACGGATAACTCTCCTATACCCGACTACTGTTTGATGAACATTGCTTGGCTGGGCCACTCGGGTTGCACATCTTTTTCACACACCGTTTATGGTCAAGAAAGGCCCAGAAATATGTACAACTGGCACATCCACCCCAAACCCCTCAAATACTTCCTCCTGCCCAACCCAGAACTCCCCCAACTCCACTACAAAACAGGAAGAGCGGAGCAACATTACCTCTTCCCACACGCCCTTCCACCACATCTCCAGGAACCAGAACAAGAACCTCCCCAACACCAACCCGATTACGAGTCCTATGATCAACTCCATAGCCATCCAAACATGGGCCAGGACTTCCCAGAACAAAGCCAAAACCCTCCACCACCCGACTTCTTTCAACAACTTCTGGAGGGTCAACAACAAATGCTTACGGGAATAGCCCAAATGGACAACCGGCTCAACCGATTAGAGGAGGAGCAAAGAGCCGGTTTTCAACGATTGGAGGATGAGCAAAGAGCCGGCTTTCAACGATTGGAGGAGCTCAGGGAGGCCGATAGACATCGGTATGAGGAAGACCAACATAGGTTCTACGGACCTATGTACTCTTATATGGCACAACAGGGATCCTTCCATACCATGGCGAACCCCCCTCCACCACCCTCATGGTATGACCCCACTCATTGGGGTAACTTTGGAGGATCTGGCTCCGGGGGTGGAGGGTACAACGGCGGAGATGGCGGGGACACCTACATGGGAGATGGTGGCCAAGGGAGCGGCTTTGGAGGGAGCTACTACGAAGGAGAAGGCGTGCACTAGGGACAGTGCTTGATTCAAGTGCGGGGGAGACACTCATGATGGTATGTAATTTTCATTTCTACCTAGCACTATGCATGTAATTCTTTTGAACTTTTACAAAAAAAATAAATAAATAAATAAATAAAAGAAAATAAATGCTAGTTAGGTTGAAAACCCAACAAAATGGGCAATCTAAGCAAAAAAGGCTTATAAAAAAATGAGTGAGTTGGAGAGAATGGAAAATGAAAAGAGGTGCTAGGATGAAAATCTGAAAAGGCTCCTAGGCAAAATGAGAGATATGAGAGAAATGTTTGTTCTTGTAGGCACTCATTGTATCCTTGTGAAGAATAAGAAGATTCAAGATAAAGAAGAAGAGAGGAGGAGAAAAGAAGATAACACTAGGAGGCCATTAAACCCAAGATGCTCTTTTGTAATTTGAGTTTAAAACTCATTTTTCTTTGTCATCCTTGGTGGTCTTTGTGTTTGTATTGTGTTTTTGTTGAACTGTGGAACTTTTGGACAAACATTGACACTTGTAAACATTTGATCTTACTCGAGACGAGTAAAGGTTTAAGTGTGGGGGAGTTGATACGTTCGTAATTTCCATATTTATGTTTGTATTTTTAATTAGTTTTGCTTGACCTTTACTTTGGAAATTACACACTTTTGGTGTAATAGATTAGTTTGTTAAATTCTTGTAAATAGGTTAGATTAGATTTATTCTGAGCTCAAACAGGTATTGATCACTCGAAGTACAGTTGGTGAACCCAAAAAGTGGAAAGAAGGTGCAAAAGTTCAAAGACAAAAGAAGATCCTGAATTTTGGTCTATACTCGGTCGATTATTAGCTATACTCGATCGGGTATTAGGTTGGAACTTCAAATCGGATCAGATCCGAAGACAAGGGAACATGCAGGGAAGATTTCGGCCACGATTTTATGTCTATACCCGATCGGGTAGACCGACATACCCGATCGGGTATGCCTTTGAATTTCAAGCGAAGATCGGTCGAGTATGGTCCGAATACCATTTTCTAAGCATACTCGACCGGGTATTCATATATACTCGATCGGGTACACTCTTAGAAAATAGCCTGAAACCGGTCGAGTATGCCTCGGATCGAGTGTTACACACGTACTCGATCGGGTACCATGTATATACCCGATCGAGTACCCGAATCCCATCCCAAAAACCTATAAATACACCTCATTTCCTTCACAAAAAGATATCCAATTCCTTTGTACATCTAAGCTCAGTATAGAATAGCTCTTTCTTTATATTTTTCATCATGTTTAGTCTCCAAATGAGGAGCTAAACTCTTCCATCTTGGTTTTGTTACTTTGAAGCTTAATGAATTTGTAAGTTGTGAGTTATTTTCTTTAATCTTCTTCCTTGAATATTAATTCTTTCTTTCAAAATACTATCTCTATATCAAAGTTGGGGAGTGTTACTAAGATGACAATTAGTTAACATCTTGACATTGGTTATAGTAATAGCTATTTCTTCCTCTATGATAATATTGGGGAGTGTTACTAAGATGACAATTAGTTAACATCTTGATATTAATCATAGTAGGATTCATATATTTTAATATTCTTCCTTGAGTATTAATTAATTCCTATTCATATTTCATGTTAATATCTTAAACATTATGATGGAGTATATGGCCCGGGAACCCCCGGCCCACAGACTCCTACTACTCCAGCGAAGGCCCAGAAGGCCCAACAGGCCCAAATCACAGCGCCCAGAGTACCAAGCAGCCCGCACTACGCGCCAGGGGTGCCTTCGGCCCCCTGGCCGAAGGATCTAAACTCTCACAGAACGGGTTTCTCAAGCAAATTAAGAAACTGGGAGAAAACAGCGAAAACAGTAGCCCTTGGCTCTGTGAGCCCTCGGCACCAGGGTGCCATCGGTTGGAGGAGCCCTCGGCTACTGCTCTATAGCCGAAGGCATCTCACTCGACAAGATATCCGCCTCACATGCGTACAGATCACCGTACCCTGCACAGACGTCCCATCCAACAGCCGCATTAAATGCGGCCACATGCGGCTGCCAGCGCCAACCAGTTGAGGTGACCCATCGGCCAATGAGCACTTGACACGTGTCCCTGTCCGGCATTTATTGCTACTATAAATAGCACCCCATTTACTCATTTGTAACCACGCTGAAAACGCTCCACATTTATAATACACTCTCTCTCTACGTTTACCTGCTCTGACTTCTCTCTAAGTTATTCCCCGCAATAACCCTTCGGATATATACCCCCGGGTAGACTATCCATCATTTGGTGCTCTCGTTGAGAGGTCGAACAATCAAGTAAGAAACCCTCCCCCTTCGCCAAACACTAGCCCTCTACCAAAAATGGTGAGAACAACACGTGCCAACTCCAAAAACGTAGAGGACAAGAACCTGGCCCTTGGCGACGTCAACGCCCCCGAAGCCTCTCACAGGGCTCCCGAGGGCGGTGTCATCGCTGGGCTGGAACAGGCGGCTGTCGACCTACGCCTTCAGATCCAACAAAATGCCCCCGATGCCCGCCTCGGCATCGAGGCCAAGAAGAAAAACCGGAGCGATGACCAAGTCAGCCCTCCGGTCCTCACCATCGACGTGCAATCGGCGCTCTCCGCCTTCATCCAAACGCTCACCCAGAACCCGGGTGCCTTCGGCACCCTGGCTCCGGCTCACCTTCAGGTTGGGGAAAACATCATACTTCCCCCTCCGCCACATCCCTTCGGAAATCCCACCCCTCGGGTGAGGAACGACGAAGGGGTCGTGGCCCAGGATACGTCCTCCCAGGAAGTACAGTCCCGGGACCGCCACAATGACAACAGGGAGAGGCCCTGCACTTCCGCCCTCAATCGGCTCGGAGGAGGGCCAGACCGCCGAGGGGTCCAAGACCGCCTCGGAGGAAAGGCACTCCAAAGGCCCCAGGAAAGTGGAGGGTCTGTCTCGAGGGCAGACGAGGAGCGTCCCCCTCGGGACAAAGGCAAGGCACCCCTTCATGCCAATGATGCTCGCCACCAAATCAACCAGGCCCACTCGGCCCGGGTTCTTTCTCAGGGGGCGGAGACCCTCCCGAAGGACCCCCGGGACGAAATTATTGCGGCCCTCCAACGCCGGCTTGACGAAATGGAGTCCAACAAAGCTCACGCCACCACATCCACCCCTCATTCAGACCTCAAATACGAGGCCATGATGGCCAAAATGGAGGAATTACAGAAGAGGGTGGCCGAGGGCTCCGGAGAACCCGTCATCCAGCTCCGGACTCGGACGCCATTTACCCCAAGGGTGTTGGCGGCCCGGATCCCGGAAAAATACCGAGGGCAACACATACAGCCCTACAACGGAAAAACGGACCCCCAGGAACACTACAGCAAATACCAGAACAGCATGATGATGGTAGGGGCGTCGGACGAATATTTGTGTCGTTGGTTCCTCTCCACCTTAGAGGGACCGACATACGAATGGTTCAACAGACTGCCTGAGGGCTGCATTGATTCATGGCAAGAACTCGCCCAGCGATTCTTGACACAATTTGCCGGGAGGCGTCGCACGAGGAAGCACTTCTCCCACCTCCTAACCATACGCCAAAAGAAGGATGAGACCCTTCGGGACTTCCTGGAGCGCTGGAGGACGGAGGCCGACAAGGTCGACGGTGCTGATGACGGGACCCTCCTGGCCCTCCTACAAACCGTCCTCCGCACCGGCAACTTTTAAAGGAGCCTCATCATTGAACCCCCCCCCCCCCCCCGCGACTACATAAGGGCTTTGCAGCGGGGGGACCGATATGCTGAGGCCGAGGAGGTGGAGAAGTATCACCAGCATCCGGACCAGCAGCCCCCGAGGGCTGACAACAAGCATAACCGAGGGCCGGGGGCTCCTCCAAATCACCCCAAGGCTTCGGGACCCTCTGATGACCGCCCTCGGCAAGGCCAAGCCAAGCCCGGGGGAGGTTATAAGAGCAACCCTAAGACTTGGGCACAGCCCATTCTCCTGGACCGCCCTCGGACACCATTGACGCACCCCGTCAGCATCATCCTTGATTTTGCCGAGGAGAGGGGCCTCGTTGAGCGCGATTCTCGCGCACCCCCGGAGGTACATGCTATCAACCCTCAGTTCCCCTACTGTCGTTTCCATCGACACCAGGGGCACCGAACCGATGACTGCCATCAGCTAAAGACGGCCATCGAGAGATTGATACAAGCGGGGCACCTGTCTCAATTTGTTCAAAGCCCTCGGCAGGAGGGACCTTCTCACCAGGGACCTCCCCGAGGGCACCATACGAAGGTAAACGCCTGGGTGAATCCGAACACCATCCCCCACTACCAGGAGAAAAATAATAATAAGGGGGAGGAGTACCCCCACTACCAGGAGAAAAAACGCCACATCCTCATGATCACCAGTGGCAATACAGGGGGCGATTCCACCAGCCAGCGAAAGAAGTGGGCTCAATCGCTCTACGTGGGGGAAGTCACTCATATGCCCCCGGTAAAGAGACTGAGGGAGGAGCCCATCACCTTCACCAACGCAGATCTCCCCCCTACTTCTTCTCCTCACAGGGATGCCTTGGTGATTCGGACGGAGATAAACGACACCATCATTCACCGAACTTACATTGACACGGGCAGCTCCGTCAATGTAATGTACCTCAGCACCTTCAGAGAGCTGCATCTGGAGAGGGGGTCCCTTCGGCCCATTAAGACCCCTCTTACCGGTTTCACCGGCGATACTATTGATTCCGAGGGGGTAATAACCCTCCCGGTGATCTTCGGCGACGGGCTCCATAGAGCCCAGCTCGAAGTGGAGTTCGTCGTCGTCAACATTGACTGCGCCCACAACATCATCCTCGGCCGGCCAGCCCTCGAGGACCTCGAAGCCATCATCTCCATGAGGCACCTCTGCCTCAAGTTTCCCGCCGAGGGGGGCATTGGCTACTCCCGGGGGAACCAGAAAATTGCCCGCGCCTGCTATCTTCAGGTCACTAAGAAGGTAAGCAAGACGAAATTCCGTGTTGACACCATCACCAGAACCATCGACCAAGAAGAAAAAAGGCCGAGGGCTGAACCAGCCGAGGACGTAGAAGACTTTGCGCTCGATCCGGCCCAGCCGGAGAGAGTCGTGAAGATTGGAGCCCAGCTCCCTGAAGATCTCAAGACCGGTATCACTGACGCCCTCCGCGCCTACTCCACTGTCTTTGCATGGGGGCCGGAGGACATGCCGGGAATCAGCCGAAGGGTCATCACCCACCGCCTCTCGGTGGACCCCTCGGCAAAAGCAGTACAACAACGAAGAAGACCCCTCTCCGCCGAGAGGAGGGAATTTGTGAAGAAGGAGGTCGCCATGCTCCTCTCAATTAAGCACATCAAGGAGGTGAAATACCCCTCATGGCTAGCAAATGTAGTCCTCGCACTGAAGCCCCCTACCTTCCGCATGTGCGTGGACTACACCGATCTCAACAAGGCGTGCCCTATGGATCCATTCCCTCTACCAAACATTGATCAACTGGTGGATGAGACCGCAGGGTGTGAGATCATGTCCTTCCTCGATGCCTTCCGACAGTATCACCAAATTTTCATGCACGAGGAAGACGCCGAAAAACTGCCTTCATGACTCCCGATGGCATCTTCTGCTACCTAGTAATGGCCTTCGGCCTAAAGAAATCGGGGGCCACTTACACCTGAATGGTGGCCCGGGTCTTTCAAGCCGTCCTAGGGCGCACCATGGAGGCCTATGTCGACGACATGATCGTCAAGAGCAAACAATCTTCCAGCCATGCTAACGACCTCCGGGAAATCTTCGCCATCATGCAAAAGTTCAACCTTCGGCTAAACCCGAAGAAATGCACCTTCGGCGTCCAAGGGGGCAAGTTCTTGGGCTACATGGTGAGCCAAGGGGGTATTGAGGCCAATCCCGAGAAGATCCAGGCCATCATCAACATGGAGCCCCCACGCAATGTGAAGGAAGTCCAACGGTTGACGGGCCGTCTGGCAGCCCTCAACCGCTTTCTATCTAAATCGGCGGAGAAGTCTCTACCCTTCTTCCAGATCATGAGGAAGACGACTGGCTTTCTATGGACTCCAGAATGCCAGGGGGCTTTCGACGAGCTCAAACGATATCTATCTTCACCTCCTGTGCTCTCCAAACCCAAGGTAGGGGAGACCCTCCTACCTCTACCTTGGGGTCAGCCCGGCGGCCATCAGCTCTGTGCTCATTCGGGAGGAAGACGGCATCCAACATGCCATCTTCTACGTTAGCAAGACTCTAAGGGAGGCCGAACTCAGGTACTCCCCTGTAGAAAACACGGTGTTAGCCATCGTTTGGACTGTCAAGAAGTTGGGCCACTACTTTCAGGCTCACCCGGTTCAGGTCCTCACCCATCAACCCCTCGGCGCCCTCATGAGGAGCCCCACCAGCTCCTCCCGCATGGTGAAATGGGCTATCTTCTTGAGCCAATACAACATTGACATCCGTCCGAGGCCTGCCATCAAGGGCCAAGCCCTGGCGGACTTTGTGACGGAATGTACCGCAAGGGCAGCCACGGACGGGGAGCCCTCGGCCACCTCGGACGACTGGTGGACCCTCTACACCGACGGCTCCTCCGCGACCAAAGCATGCGGGGGAGGGGTAGTCCTCATTACTCCCGAGGGCTTCAGAGCTTACTATGCAATCCGCTTCTCCTTCAAAGTCTCCAACAACGAGGCCGAATATGAGGCCCTCCTATGTGGCCTTCGGCTGGCTGCCAACATGAGGGCTCGGCAGATCCACATCAAATGCGACTCCAAGTTGGTCGTCGGCCAAATCTCCGAAGAATATGAGGCCAAGGAGGGAAGAATGAAACAATACAAGGAAGCGGCCAAGGAGTTGCTTAAGGTATTTGAGGCACACTCTCTCACTCAAATACCGAGGGCTCAGAACTCCGAGGCCGACATATTATCTAAGCTCTCGGCCGACTCCCCCGAGCACATCTCCAAAGTTGCCAAAATTGAGGAACTCAGCCTCTCAAGCATCCATGCAAGCCCCGTTATGAACATACAACAACGCCAAGAGGATTGGATCTCAGATATCACCGCCTTCATCTCCACAGGGCAGCTACCCGAGAATGAAACCCGCGCTAAACTAGCAAAGCTGAGGGCTCCCAGCTACACCTTCGAAGATGGAAGGCTCTACAAACGATCTTACAACGGCACGCTACTTCGGTGCCTTCATCAAGATGAAGCCGAGGTCGCAATAGAGGAAGTGCACAGTGGCACTTGCTCAGCTCACCAGGGACCCTTCTCCATGTCCCGAAGGCTCATTCTCCAGGGCTACTTCTGGCCAACCATGGCCAGAGATTGTGCTGACCTTGCTCGGAGGTGCACCGCATGTCAACATTTCCAGAAAGCCTCCGGCAGGCCAGCAGTCAACTATGCCCCCATCAGCACATCTGTCCCTTTTTCTCGATGGGGGATAGACCTTGTGGGCCCTCTGCCGAGGGGTACCTCCAACAACAGGTACATCATTGTGGCCATCGACTACTTTACCAAATGGGTGGAGGCTGAGCCCCTCGCTAGTATCACAGAGGCGAAGTGCCGTCATTTTGTCCTCAAGAACATCCTCACAAGGTTTGGCGTCCCTCAGCAGATTATCTCCGACAATGGGACACAGTTTGAGGCAGCCCCCTTCTGTGCCCTTCTGGAGGCATGGGGCATCAAGCACACCTTCTCCTCCGTTGCATACCCTCAAGGCAACGGGCAAGTAGAGAATGCCAACCGGACCTTGCTCGAGGGCCTCAAAAAGAAGCTGGAGGCCGAGGGCGGTGGCTGGGTGGAAGAACTCCACAACATCCTGTGGGCCTACCGCACCACCCCTCGGCGAGCAACAGGTGAAACACCCTTCTCCCTCTGCTACGGTTTTGAAGCCAAAGCTCCTACGGAAGTCACCCTTCCCACCCGAAGGGTGATCCAATATGACCCCGAGGTCAACGACAGCAACATGGCCCTCGACCTCCACCTCATTTCAGAACGCCGGGAGCAGGCCTTCATCCGGGCAGAAAATTACCGAAGGCAAGTCAAAAGCTACATCAACACCAAAGTTCGCACCAGAGAATTCCAAGTGGGGGACTATGTCCTCCGGAGGAGGGAAGCCAGCTAACCAACCGAGGGAGGAAAAATGGCACCAAAATTCGAAGGCCCTACATCATAGCAGCCATCATCAAACCTGGGACCTACAAGCTCAAACGCCCCAACGGGAAAGAAGTCCCTAGGCACTGGAATGTACACCACTTAGTTAAATTTTATCAATAATGTAAGAGCGGCCAAGCCCTCATAACTAGTGAATGTACTATCCTATGGCCCAAGGCCTCCAATTTCGAAGAATGAAGATACATTCAAGACATCAAGCCCTCATACTGACTACAGGCCCCCGGCCTCACCACAAGAAGAACCCCCTCCGGCACCAAGTGCCGAGGGCGGACACCATCAACACCTACAACAACAATGAAAACACCACGTGTTTTCAAGTCAAGACCCCTCGGTACCAAGTACCGAGGGTACATCCCCACCTTCAACATCAAAAAAGAAAAGATGAGAACACCAAGTGTTCCTACAGAAGACCCTTCGGCACCCAGTGCCGAGGGTACACCTCCATCATCAAACATCGAAACGAAGAAAAAACACCAAGTGTTTCAAAGAAGACCCCTCGGCACCCAGTGCCAGGGATATGCTCTCCTAACAGCTTCTGAACATCTGCTAGGAAACACCAAGTGTTTCCTCCGAGGGCCCCTCCGGCACTAAACACTTCAATCAGAACACCAAGTGTTCCTACAGAAGACCCCTCGGTACCAAGTACCGGGGGCTACACATCGAAACTAACACCAAGTGTTGTTTCCAAAAGCCGTACCCCACGAGGACGCATATACCGAAGGCGCCACCATCGGTGCCGGCGGCACGTAGTGCCCCCGGCCATTTGCAACTAGTGTGCAAATGAAAACCCTTCCTTGAAACGCTTTCCGCGTCACTACCCCCAGGGTATGACAGGCATGAGAAATGCACAGGATTCGACTTTCAAAAACGGAACGCTATCCGCGTCATCACCCCAAGGGTGTGACAGGCACGAGAAATGCCCAGGATTCGACTTCCAAACCGAAACGCTCCCCGCGCCACCACCCCAAGGGTGTGGCAGGCCACGGACTATGTCTAACGCCGAGGGGGCGACTTTCAAAAATGAGGCGCTTTCCGCGCCATCCCCCAAGGGGAGGCAGGTTACGGACCACCATATCTTGTGCCCAGGAAACGACCCTCGATCCCCTCGGAACTCGGAAGGTTAACCCGAGGGAGGAGAGCCATTGGTGTATTCTGATGGTCTCCTAATAGGCCCAGCCTTACCAAGAAACCAAGATTCTTGATGCCTTCCCTTCACCACCAACCAAAAAAAAAGGGGGTGAAGGGGAGTAGACTCAGCGAGAAATCAAAGAGTACACTCCAACAAATCACAATATGCCGAGGGCTCCCCACAGGAACACCCCCGGTAACTGAAGGCTCCTATTTCCCGAAGGATACTACTCGAACAAATAGCGTCAAGAAACGGCTAAAAGTCCACTGCCTGGTCACCTCCGGTCACACAAACACCGAAGGCTTCAACAATACAAAGGGACTGGACTATCCAAAGTACACAAAAACGGTACCTTCAAACAAATACCAAAGGCATCTGTTACGCACTAGTACCGAGGGCCCTTACCCCATGACAAGGGTCAAATTCTACAACTTTTAAAGCGTATGCTGAGGGCACACACTCCTCATTGGCTTTCTTCACAACAACAGGATTCAACAACAATTTATGCTTAGAAAATATTCTAAGTCCTGAATGAGCAGCCCCCGGGCATCTCGCAAAGTAATGTAGAGTCAGAGGGCACCTATCACCCGAAGGCTACACAAGGAAGCAGCACTTGAAAAAATTCTAAGTCCTAAAGATTGGGCCCCCGGCCCAATCAATATTACAGCCAAGGGAATATGGTAGCCGAAGGCCATGCAATGCAATAACACTTAAAAAATATTTTGTCCTAAATGAGCAGCCCCCGGGCATCTCGCAAAGTGATGTGGAGTCAGAGGGCACCTATCACCCGAAGGCTCCCAAGGGAAAATCTACACTTAGAATATTTTCTAAGTCCTACATGTTTTTCCCCCGGTCAACTACTCATACATCAAGAAGGGATGCCATCTCCCGAAGGCTCCCAAGGGAAAATCTACACTTAGAATATTTTCTAAGTCCTACATGTTTTTCCCCCGGTCAACTACTCATGCATCAAGAAGGGATGCCATCTCCCGAAGGCTACCAAGGGAAAAACTGCACTTAGAAATCTTTCTAAGTCCTACATATTTCACCCTCATCTCAAGGGGCCTAATAGCCGAAGGCTACCTATCAATCGAAGGCTACAGTACACAAGGAATCAACACTCAAGAAAATTTTTCTGAGTCCTAAAGAATTGGCCTCCGGCCTATTCAATATTTCAGTTGGGGCTCCACAGTAGCCGAAGGCTACGTGACATACTACACTTGCAAAAAATTTCTAAGTCCTGTACATTGGGCCCTCGGTCCAACATTCACACATCAGGAAGGGATGCCATATCCCGAAGGCTCTCAAGGGAAAATCTACACTTGGAAATTTTTCTAAGTCCTAGGAATTGGGTTACTACAAACACCCGAAGGCCCTATGGTGTGCTACACTTAGAAAAATTTTCTAAGTCCTAATTGCTGCTGAACCCTCGGTTGCATATCCAGCAGAGGGTGCCCAACTACCGAAGGCTTCCAAAGGCAAGCTACAATCAGAAAATATTCTAAGTCCTAGACATACATTCAAAAATACCGAAGGCATACATTCAAGGAAAACGGAGGCATACATTCAAGAAGAAAGGAATTGGAGAAAACAAGTCATGTATACAGAGCCCGAAGGCAATCATTCATTCATCACAGCAAGGAGTAAATGTAGTTATTACAATGTTGCCCGAGGCCGAAAACATGCTAATGTAACTATTACAAAAGTGTTCAAAATACAAAGTACATATCAAATAATGTCATTCCCGGGGGCCGCCTCCCCCGATGGCTTCGAGGTGACTTCTACATCGGCCTCAGGATCGTCGCCCTCGGCTTCCCTCCGGAGCTCAGAATCCTCCAGGTCTGGCCTCTCGACATCAGGGGGGGAGAGGAACACGGATGTCTGGCTGCAGGGGGGAGCCCGTACGCCGCCGGGTCAAAGTCCTTCGGCTCAATCTTCAGATGGCGGGCCATCCTCCGGTAGATGAGGGCTTGAGTGAAGAACTCACCCCCATCATAATACTGCTTACCCTTTCGGGCCATCCATTCCTCGCCCGGGCCCTCGCACCACTCGTCAACCGAGGCCTCCACAACCGAGGACAGCCATGCCTTGTGCCCCTCGGTCTTCCACCCCCCGTCCAGGAACCCGGAGATGGCCTCCCCCCGGGCTGTGGCGACAGCCTTCGCCCTCATGGCCTCGGCCTCCTCGGCAGCTCTCCTTGCGGCCTCCGCAGCGGCCTCCTCAGCTTTTGCCTTCTCCTCCCTGAGCCTCCCAGCCTCCGCTCTCGCAAGCTGGAGGTCCTCTTCAAGCTGAGCCATCAACTTCGTGGCCTGGGAATCCCTGAGGATTAGCTCCTTCATCTTGGCGTCCTGCTCAGCTTTGTGGAGGCGCCATTCCTCCAGCCGTCGGAACTGCTCTCCGAGGGCAACGCAAGTCTGCAATGTCATAAACGAGTTGTCAGGGCCGAACGTGATTTCCTAGTTCAAAGTAGGAAAGGGGAAGACAGGCTGTCACAAACTTACCGTGAGGGAAGACCAGAGGATCCTGTCTTCGAGGGCGTGATCGTCATCGGCCCCGAGAGCTGCCCTGTCGATATCGAGGGTTATACCTCTTAGGAGCGCCCTCGGGTCGGCCGTGCCATTCAACACGGCCGTGCCAGCCGGAAGGGAGAGCGTGAGGACCTCGAGAGATGGCTCCCGGGCACCCCTCGGCACCTGCGCCATCGGCATCTCCGAAGGGTCATCTACAATCACCACCGGGGGGTCATCCTTCGCGGCGTCCCCCTTCTTCGACTTTTTGGGGGCCTGGGGGGGCTCCTTTGCCGACGGCTTCCTCTTCGCCGCAGCAGCATCGCCCTCGGGCTTCTTGGGAGGCGCACCGACGGGCTTTTGGCCACCAGCGTCCGGCCCCTTCGGATCCTTGGCCGGTTTGTTCTTGAGTCGGGCGAGACCTTTGACGTTCATCATGTTTACTGGAACACCTGCAAAAAAAATGAGGGGTTAGGATCGAGGGGTCACTAATAAGTGGCATAAAAAAGTAAACGACGCAAGTAAATAACGTGCTAAGATATGAGGGTGAGAATGCCCTCAGCCACTACCTCCGGAGGCTCCCTCAAACACTGGGAACTTCTCGTCTGTTTCCCCCAGGAACCGGTACCGCCGGAACCCGAGGGTGTAGAGATCTGCTTCCTTGGTGCACTCCTTGATGGTGATATTCTTGTCCCGGCCCTCCGGGATCATGGCCAGAATCCTGCCATCTTTCTCGAGGGCGGCGCTCCTCCTCTTCTCGTGCCTCCTGAAGCGGTCACGTAGCTCCCTCGGGAAAGGGCTCTCGGCTAGCTTCACATAGCACCACCGGTCCTTCCACCCCTTGTTCGAGGAGGGCGCCTCAGTGAAGAGTTTGAACATGGACACCTGCTGCAAATTGGCGAATCCCTCGGCATTCGCGTGCCCCCCCCCCCCCCCCCCGGCACAAGTTGAAGCTCTGGAAGAAGAGGTCCAGGCTAGGCGTCACCCCCCGAGACTTGCAGAGCTGGAGGAAGCCAGTGATGTAAGAATGGTTGTTCGGGGTCAGCTGGCAGGGAACGAGACCCACGAACCGAAGGTACTCCCGGAGGAAGGGGTGCAGGGGGAAGCGGAGCCCCATGGATACCGAGAGAACGTGCACCGCAATGCAGCCCTCGGGAGCCCGGGAGAGGACGTCATCCGGACCCGGTGTCACCACGATGGCCGAGGGGCCCACGTGAAGCTGGGTGACATAGATGTCCGCCGCATCAACCTTCGACTTGATCTCCAATGCGGCGGTGTTGAGATAGGAGTACCCCTCGGGCATATCGAGGGGCTTCCCTTGGTCTGCTACGCTGCCCTTCTTCTTGGGGGCGGCGGCTTTGGCCTTCTTCTTTCCGGGGGCCACCCGGATGGGGACTGCATTCAGCGGCCGAGAGGTACTGGCCTCACCGGCACCCCGAGGGGGGAGCACAGCAACGGTGACCCCCGCGCTTTCTCTTTGTGCCTCCTCTTCAGCTGCTTGCCAGGCGAGGGCCAACTCTTCGTCCTCACATTCTTGCTCGAAGCCCTCGGCTTCCGCCTCAGCTACGAGGGCTTTCTGCAACTCCAGGGCAACGACGACATCCTGTCCCATCGAAGACTCTGCACTTGAGGACTCCACGTCCGAGAGGACTTCATCCTCCATCGAGGGCGCCCCCGAGATATCTTGAGAATCACTCTGGGACGACATTCTGACTCTAGTTCGAAGGCTCGTAGACGCTAGTGTTTCCTAAATGTTCTATCTCCTAGCCTAAGGGCACAGTACAGGTAGCTAAGAGGTGAAGGGAAAGTGGAGAACTGACCTTAAGAACAGAGGATTCAACCGAGGGTTGCTGTTTCTCTCTCTAGAAAAATTGGCAGAGCTTCGCTAACAAGGTTTTCGCACACGGAGGAATGCCTGGCCTTGGGGTATTTATAGGCGCTGGAATCCGGGCTTGGGCCCGGAAACCGGGCCTCCAGACGGACCGTCATCATTACGCACCGTGTTTTCACCCAACCGGTGACGCCGCCCACGGGCGGCCAACCGTCACGCGCCACGTGTACCCCCCCCCAACGGCTATATCCTGACGTTACATATTCCAACGGCTATATTTCCAACGGCTATATTCTGGAAGCCCCCGGGTTTTCTACTTCACTCCGCTTCGTCAAGGAGAGCCTCCGGGTACACTTACCCAGAGACGCCCCCGGGTTGTGCCCCACACAGCACATAGCAGATGCCTTCGGGATCACTCCTTCAGAACCCAAGGCTTCATATCAGGGCACCCCTCGGGGATTCCCCCTCAGCACTGCAAAACCGGGTAGCCCCCGGGGAGTTGCCTCATTGACGGATAACCCATGGCACACAGGTAATGGGAGCCCTCGGGTATCTTCATCACCAACTAATCAACAAACAGTGGACCCCCCAGTAACAACTCCGCTGCTGCCCTCATCCGGCAGGCCCTCGATCCCCGGATTGGGGGGCTCCCCTTCGGCGCCACCAGGACATCAACAGCAAGCCTTCGGCTAATCAACACATGAGCCCTCACAAAAGGAAAAGCCTTCGGCATTACCGTTATTCTCCATTTTTGACCAAGGTTTCACATTTTCGATTCATCATTGGGGGAATTCGGTGCACTCTTTTTCCCCCAGGGTTTTTCCTAATGAGGTTTTTAACGAGGCATCCCCCCAAAATGACACGAAAAGCGTCAGCCTTCGGCCCACAACAGCAACGCAACTACTCTACTCCTTTTTACCACTTTACAAGTGCCTCAAGGAGTGGGGGACTGGAGGACCCCCTCGGGAAAATCATTAAATTACAAAATTAGTGAAATACCAACAAACGACAAAGCAAGCCCTCAAGTCCCGACATGTGGGTAACTGAGGGACTGCCTTCGGCAGGGACATAAAAGCAACAACTCCTCACCAACTTCAGAGATCACGACGGGACAACATCAAAGGGCAAGCACAAATTACTCCTTTTCTCTCAAGTACCTTTCGGCAAAAGGAGTGAGGGACTCCTAATGGAGTATATGGCTCGGGAACCCCCGGCCCACAGACTCCTACTACTCCAGCGAAGGCCCAGAAGGCCCAACAGGCCCAAATCACAGCGCCCAGAGTACCAAGCAGCCCGCACTACGCGCCAGGGGTGCCTTCGGCCCCCTGGCCGAAGGCTCTAAACTCTCACAGAACGGGTTTCTCAAGCAAATTAAGAAACTGGGAGAAAACAGCGAAAACAGTAGCCCTCGGCACTGTGAGCCCTCGGCACCAGGGTGCCATCGGTTGGAGGAGCCCTCGGCTACTGCTCTATAGCCGAAGGCATCTCACTCGACAAGATATCCGCCTCACATGCGTACAAATCACCGTACCCTGCACAGACGTCCCATCCAACAGCCGCATTAAATGCGGCCACATGCGGCTGCCAGCGCCAACCAGTTGAGGTGACCCCTCGGCCAATGAGCGCTTGACACGTGTCCCTGTCCGGCATTTATTGCTACTATAAATAGCACCTCATTTCCTCATTTGTAACCACGCTGAAAACGCTCCACATTTATAATACACTCTCTCTCTCTCTACGTTTACCTGCTCTGACTTCTCTCTAAGTTATTTCCCGCAATAACCCTTCGGATATATATCCCCGGGTAGACTATCCATCACATTACTTAAAGTATCAACTAGTATTGTTTCTCATATTAATTATTACTAGAATCAATCGGTTAATACGCTTGTTATTAATCCGGTTCTTTCAACGGTAGTACACTTGGAATATTAATGCATGCATCTCATGGTTAATATGCCAAGGGGAATTAATTATATTGATTAAACCAATAAACCGCTTGTGTTGAGGTTATCAATCTCAATCGTTTTCATCTTAAGTTTATTGCTACTATCAAGTTAATATACAGCGCTTGTTCTATATTAACTCGATAGTAAGTTTTATTAATGAACGCATCTCGTTATTAATAACTACCCTCGATGAACTGGATATACTCCTCGATTGAGTATTCGAGAGGAAGATAGTTAAAGATATAACCGGGATCGACGAACATTTCATTAAGTGGATAAAAGCAAAACCAAGTCTTCATCTCATTGAATTAAACTCATATAGGTTGTTTATCTTAGTGTTTTTAAAGCAAACAAATCTAAACCCCCCTTTTGTTACTACTTTTATAAAAGAAAAGTATTCCTTTCCATGTGGATACGAACCTTACTACACTATACTACGTATTAGTGTTGTATTGTAATTAGTTTGAGTGCACCTAACGACTAGTGCACGTCAAATTTGGCGCCGTTGCCGGGGATCGAACCCGGATCACCCGCCGTTGTAGTATAGTGGTAAGTATTCCCTATACTACAACGGCGCAAATTTGACGTGCACTTGTCGTTAGGTGCACTCAAACTAATTACAATACAACATTAATACGTAGTATAGTGTAGTAAGGTTCGTATCCACAGGGAAAGGAATACTTTTCTTTTATAAAAGTAGTAACAAAAGGGGGGTTTAGATTTGTTTGCTTTAAAAACACTAAGATAAACAACCTATATGAGTTTAATTCAATGAGATGAAGACTTGGTTTTGCTTTTATCCACTTAATGAAATGTTCGTCGATCCCGGTTATATCTTTAACTATCTTCCTCTCGAATACTCAATCGAGGAGTATATCCAGTTCATCGAGGGTAGTTATTAATAACGAGATGCGTTCATTAATAAAACTTACTATCGAGTTAATATAGAACAAGCGCCGTATATTAACTTGATAGTAGCAATAAACTTAAGATGAAAACGATTGAGATTGATAACCTCAACACAAGCGGTTTATTGGTTTAATCAATATAATTAATTCCCCTTGGCATATTAACCATGAGATGCATGCATTAATATTCCAAGTGTACTACCGTTGAAAGAACCAGATTAATAACAAGCGTATTAACCGATTGATTCTAGTAATAATTAATATGAGAAACAATACTAGTTGATACTTTAAGTAATGTTTAAGATATTAACATGAAATATGAATAGGAATTAATTAATACTCAAGGAAGAATATTAAAATATATGAATCCTACTATGATTAATATCAAGATGTTAACTAATTGTCATCTTAGTAACACTCCCCAATATTATCATAGAGGAAGAAATAGCTATTACTATAACCAATGTCAAGATGTTAACTAATTGTCATCTTAGTAACACTCCCCAACTTTGATATAGAGATAGTATTTTGAAAGAAAGAATTAATATTCAAGGAAGAAGATTAAAGAAAATAACTCACAACTTACAAATTCATTAAGCTTCAAAGTAACAAAACTAAGATGGAAGAGTTTAGCTCCTCATTTGGAGACTAAACATGATGAAAAATATAAAGAAAGAGCTATTCTATACTGAGCTTAGATGTACAAAGGAATTGGATATCTTTTTGTGAAGGAAAGGAGGTGTATTTATAGGTTTTTGGGATGGGATTCGGGTACTCGATCGGGTATATACATGGTACCCGATCGAGTACGTGTGTAACACTCGATCCGAGGCATACTCGACCGGTTTCAGGCTATTTTCTAAGAGTGTACCCGATCGAGTATATATGAATACCCGGTCGAGTATGCTTAGAAAATGGTATTCGGACCATACTCGACCGATCTTCGCTTGAAATTCAAAGGCATACCCGATCGGGTATGTCGGTCTACCCGATCGGGTATAGACATAAAATCGTGGCCGAAATCTTCCCTGCATGTTCCCTTGTCTTCGGATCTGATCTGATTTGAAGTTCCAACCTAATACCCGATCGAGTATAGCTAATACTCGACCGAGTATAGACCAAAATTCAGGATCTTCTTTTGTCTTTGAACTTTTGCACCTTCTTTCCACTTTTTGGGTTCACCAACTGTACTTCGAGTGATCAATACCTGTTTGAGCTCAGAATAAATCTAATCTAACCTATTTTCAAGAATTTAACAAACTAATCTATTACACCAAAAGTGTGTAATTTCCAAAGTAAAGGTCAAGCAAAACTAATTAAAAATACAAACATAAATATGGAAATTACGAACGTATCAATACGTTTTGGATATCGAATATGATCGTTATGGATCATCTAGAAGGATTGAGAGGCAGAAACTAAGTTATTGGAATAGACACAATATCATGTTCTAGACTTAGTTGAATGTACGTTGAATGAAAGGACCTTATCACTATGAGCTCTATATTACAGGGAGTTTGAATAGTCCTCGCAAACGTCCTTATATATTAAGTTTGTCTGGTAAATCGTCTAGGGATTCTACTAAGACCTTAATTTGATTAGTGCTTAACATATAAGGCCCTATGGGTCACACAACAAGTGGTTACACCTTCTGATTGCATTGTTAGAGGGAATTGAATATGAATTGGATTAAGTAATATTTAATTCGTAATACTAAAAATGGATTAAATAATAATTAGATTAAACATATTTAATTCGTGATGTTGAAGGAGAGTTCTATTTGATAGAATAAATTATGTGTGATAAATTAGATTTATTATACTTAATTAAGATGTATTTATAATTAAATAAAGTTAGTATTTTCTTGAGTACAATTTGGAATTAAAATGGATTCAAGAAAATGCAAATAAAATAATAATATATGTACATCAAGGGAATGAGGTTGTGAACTCCCCATTCCCATTTAGTATGTACGTACCATGTATATTATTATTATATCTTTATTTAATTAATTATGAGTATTAGTCATAGTTGGACTAAAACTCATTAATGAGAAAGACTTTCATTGTGATTGAGAAACTAGTTTAGAACTAGTATAAATACATCCTCCCCCTTCATAATTTTATACGAGTTGTCAGATTCAGTATTACCGGTTTATTTCCATGCGAAGAGATTTCCTAGCCTTTCTCTAAGGGAGATCTAACCGTTCTTTCGAAAAGGAGAAATCACACGGATACCTAAGGTCAAGGATTATCACCGCTAGGCAGGAAGATCTGTAAGTTCTAACTCAGATCTGTTATTATTGTTATATTCATTGTTTTGTCATAATCAGGGACGATCTGTTTGGAAAAATTTTAAACTTCCGTTGCTGTACTTTCGAGGTACGTTACATCAATTTCTCAATGCCGCGCCCCACTACCCCAAACCTAACCCTAGCCGCCAAGCCATTAACGTACCCTAGCCCCAACCGCCTGGCTCTGCCACACCATTAACATACCCTGATCCCAACAGCCTGGCTCCGCCGCACCATTAACGAACCTTAGCCTCTGGCTACAGCCCTGTTTCATGTTCTCTGCCCTAGCCTCCATCAAAATCAACTAAATCGCATAGAAAATGAAGAAGGAGAAGATTAAAGCATGCGATTGAAATGCCCAGGTGGCCGCGATTGAAGTAGGGCGGGTGGTGGTGGCGGTGGCTCTCATAGAGAGTGGCGATGGCTCTCACAAAGACGGGGGTGGCGACTCTTCAGTGACGGCGGCAAAGGCTGAAATCCATGTTAGTTGCAAAAGCTCCAGGGTTGGGGTGAGAGGAGATGCTAATTTAGGGTAGAGACAGTTTTGGGCTTTTGATATGAGGAGATACGGAGCAACGGAAGTAACTAAATGTTACTTATGTGTCCAATTGAGTTTAGTCACATTTTTGTCAACTAAAAGACTATTAGTATTACTTTTGCCATTCTTTCTTTAGTTTTTCGTAGGGATTTTTTTCTTCTAACCGTGCGGGTTAGATCTGTTTATGCTTACACGTTCGAAGAGGGGAGAACCGATTGTCCCTCTTAATCTTGAGATAAAAAGCTCGCAAGACAGAATCACAAGGCTCATCGAGATCAAAGAATAGTCATGGAGCCATCATCACCTGGAACTATTGGGATGACTGGTGTCCCTATCACCACCACCCATCCTGATTCCTACATAAACACCTCACCCCAATCTACTCCACCAAATTCTCCTAGAAATCGCCCACCGGGTTTCTAAAATTACCGCCCTCCTTCATTCTTTCCTCAAAATACTCAAACACCCCAACTCAACCTTCCTCCATTATATCAGCTCTTCCGAAATACCTCTACTGCTCCTGAAACCACTTTTCAATATCCAACTTTTCGGATGCAAGGAGTAGGTCAGAACATTCCTAACCCGAATTTCCAGAATCCATTCCAAAACCAGCCACCCTACCAAAATCCATTCCAAAATCAGCCTCAAGTACAACCCTTTCAACCAAGATCAGACTACCATGCTAGACAACAAGCCCATCCAGCCAATACTTTTGTCCCGCACGACAACCCTCTCTACCAAGGGTAGACGATAGCAGAGTTCCTCACGTCAGAGATCTCAAAATATGACAACATTCAAGTGCCAAGAATTATTGCTAACCGCTATGAGATTAAGCCGGTGGTGATTAGCATGGTTTCGAATAACCAGTTTGGAGGTGGACCGACTGAAGACTCAGTGGCACACATTACCCGATTTCTTAGGATGTGTCAGACTTTCAAGATCCCTGGAGTAGCTGATGATCAGGTGCGGATGATGCTTTTTCTGTTCTCACTAAGGGATGATGCACGGAGATGGTTGAACAACAATCCACACCACCATCTCCAAACTTGGGACATCTGCATAGTGCTTTCATAAAATAATATTTCCCAACATCTAAGATATTGAAACTGAAGAAGCAACTGCAGGAGTTCAAGCAAGGGTCAATGCAGACTATAGCTGAAGCATGGAAGAGGTTCAAGGTGCTGATAAGGTCTTGTCCCCAGGGCAAGATGAGTAATTGTGAGATAATATCTTTCTTCTACAGTGGCATTAATAATGAAGGGAAGATGATGCTAGATGCTTCTTCGAATGGATATTTTCCCGTTCTGCCAACTGACGAAGCCGAAACACTAGTTAATGAAGATAGTAGCCAACCATGCTTCATAGTACAATTCACGGAGTTCACCCCAACAGAAAGCTTCAGGACTTTATGAGATCAGTGATAATTCTGCCCTTTTTGCATAGGTGGATACTTTGGCAAACATGATGCAAAAAGCTCATAACAAGTGTGGAAGATCTAGGGAAGAAGGTGGAATTTGCTCACTCGGTGCCTAACGTAAACATGGTAGCCCTTGGACCCATTAGTCCATCTTTCAGCACGTGTGGGGCCTCCATTGACCGCATGAATGCTATATGATGACCAACACCTTGGCAGCCCCTGGAATGGAGCAAGTTAATGCTATTATATTTTAGAGACAGGGCTACTACAATCAGCCCTACAATCAAAAGCAATATGGGAACTATGTGTATGGGAATAAGCAACAGTTTAGGAGCTGCAATCAATCCGGGCAACCCCAGACACATCAGGCCCCACCCTAAGTGCAACAGTTTCATTAACAAAGTCAAAGGACGAAAGTGGAACATAAGATACCAGAATGGAAGCAAAGCCACAACAGCTTGGAAGAGACACTCAGAGAGTTTATGCAAACAACGGCAGCAAGTCTTCAGAACCTTGAGAATCAAATGGGTCAGCTCGCAAAGGCCCAATCTGAGAGGCCTAAGGGATTTCTCCCTAGCAATACCAAAAATAATCCAAGAGAGCATGTTCTCGCAATCACGCTAAGGAGTGAAAGGGAGCTTGAGCCAGTTCCACAAACAAAGAAGCCCGCAGCAGTTGAAACAACAGAAGTTGTCCCGGAGGAGAAGAAGGACGAAGAAGAGAAGAGAGAGGTTGAGGCAATCCCAAAACTAGGCATGTAAAAAAAACCGCTCCGCAAGACCCGCACTGACGCGAAACATTTGGGGAGGGCCCAACCCGGCCCATCTTGCAAATTGGGCGGGTCCGCCCCACCCCGTCCTCACAATGGGACTGATCTGAGTATTAGTATTTACCCGTGTTACCCTCACCCGCCCCGTTCAATATATAAGTGTACATACTTATTTAAAAACTTATACTACAAGTATACATTTTTTTAACCCGAAAGGCTACCCGTAGGGTAGGGTAAATGTCAGGGTCATTTACCAAATTTATTAATAAGTTGCAATATAGGTTGGTGAACAGTGGAGAGAGTGGGCCGTTTGAACAGTGGCCCCAAGAGAGGCCCTCTAAGAAGGTTCGTCCAAGCCTAAGGAGTTATCCCTGCGCCCAAACATAAAAAGAAAAAGAGGAATATTTGATTTGTGGAACCCTACTGTCGGTCAAGAAGTTAAAGAGAGAGGAGGAGCCGGAGGAGAGCCGTTCTACAGATCTGGATGGTGAAGGTGGTGTCGTTCGCTCAAAGAGAGAGTTCTAGGTGGGGTCCCTGATTTTAGCCGGCGTCCCTGAAGAAGAAGAAGGTACCATGGAGGTCTTGCTGGTAAGCTCTGTTCAACGGTGTCGGAAGGCTGTTAGATTCAAAGAGATGAATGGATGATTGTGAGAGGCCTTCTTTGGCTAGAAGATGAGCCATCTGGTTTGTTTCTCTTGGCCTGTAGATTAGACCTAAGTTGTTCGCCCGTCGGAGAGTCCACAGATTGAAGAAATCGTCGGTCAGGTAAGTTGGTGCTCTTTTTATGCCATGTGTTACTTCGAAAATTGTTAGTGAGTCCGTCTGTATTTGTATGTTGTTGTAACCCCGATTTGAAAATATTTGGATGGAGTAAAAAATTGCTTGGAGTTCAGCGTGTAGGGGGCTGTTGCTTCGCAGAGGGAAGGTCGTTGCTCCAATCATCTGTCCTTTGTTGTTTCGTAGGATGGCTCCACCAGCGCTGCGGTTGTGAAGGAATGATGCGTCAACATTGAGGCATAGTGTGTCAGACGAGGTATGGCTCCATTTCATAAGCCTTAGTTGAGGTATCCCTTTACAGTGAGGGATTAGGCCATCGATGAATAGATCCATGTTGAATTTGTAATTTTTTTTGTTGATGTTATTGAGGCTCCAGTCATATATATGTTTCTTGATTGCATTAATTGTCTTTTTGGCACTGAATGGTTTGTTGTCCCAAATCAAGGAAGTATAGCCTTTCCATGTATGCCATAAGACAATTCCAGGTATTAGGTTCCTCAGAATTCCTCTCATGCTTGAGTGTTGTCCTCCTAGCCACCATTTAAACAATGTTTGTTTCAGGCTTGTGTGTGAAATGTTTCCCACCTACAAAATATTAGAAAAGAAAATCCAAATGGGTAAAATAATGGGGCAAGAGAACATGGAGTGGTTTTCTGTGTCCTGGGATTTTAGGCAGAAGGGGCATCGGGTGGCTTGCTGTATTTTGAATCTGGTTAGGTTATCTGGGAAGGGTAGGATATGGGACTTGAGTTTCCAAAGGAAGAATTTGATGTTAAGTTTGTGTTTTGACTGCCAAATTTGTTTGAAGATGAAGGTTGTAGGTTTGGTAGTTCTGATGTTGTTATATGCACTTGAAAGGGTGAATTGGTTGTTTGGGGTAGGGTTCCAGAGTAGCGTATCATGCGGCTGAGATGTCAGGCTTTGGCCTAGGGGTTGAATGTTGCATATCTGTTTCCAACTGTGGGAGTCCTTCTGGGTTGATTGCATATCTCCTGATCTGTCATAGCGAATGTGCATGTAGTTAACGCATAAGGATTTTTGTGTCTTAAATATCCACCATTTTTTTAGTTGGAATGTTGTCTGCAAGTCAGCTAGGGATCTTATGCTGGTGCCTCCTTCCTCTCCCGGGAAGCACAACTTCTTCCAACTGAGCCAGTGGTACTTGTTCTTGCCTTTTTTGGTACCCCAGAAAAATTCCCTATCAGTTTATGGAGTGCATTGATGACTGATTTGGGAAGTTTTGTGATTGCCAAGTAGTGTAGGGGAATCGCTCCAAGAACATGTTTGATTAGAATTAGTCTTCCTCACTGACTAAGTACTTTCATTTTCCAGGTGTTAAGTTGGGATTCAATTGCTTGCATCAGATTTGCACAGTGAACTGGTCTGGTTATTCCTCGATGGAGGGTGGCGCCAAGGTATGTTACTGGTAGGTGCATGGTGGTCATTCATGTTTGTTTTTCCATAATCCGTTTTCTATGAGGGGGTAGGAGTGTGTTGACTATGATTTTTCTCTTTGATAGGTTGATCATCAGCCCAGTGGCACAGGTGAAGAGGTCTAGAAATGATGTGAGGTGGTTCATGGAGGATGGAGACCCATTAAGGAAGATGATGACATCATCTGCGAAAGCCAGATGTGTAGTTGTAGACACCCCCTCCCAATTTGATAGGGCGGAAGTTTGTTTTCACCCATGAGCTTTTGTAGGCCTCTCGAAAGGCATTCTGTAATAAGTAGGAATAGGTATGGAGAAAGGGGGTCGCCCTGTTTGACCCTCCCTATGTGGTTTGAAAAAACCATGGGGCTGACCGTTCACGAGGACAGAAAGAATTCCCGGATTGCCGGAGTGAAGTCGTTCTTGATAATGTCCCAACATGACCTGAAGAAGTGGCCATTGAACCCATCCGATCCTGGGCTGCTGTTGGGATCGAGAGCCCAAACAACTTCTTTAATTTCCTGAGGGAGTGGTATAGCAGTGAGAGCCCTGTTGTCAAGGTCGTTGAAAACCGAGGGCAACATGTAATGAGTTTATTTCTGGCTCCTGGGTCTGTGGTTTGTTTAGTGTAGAGAGCCTTGAAGTTGGCTTCAGTGGCCTCGACAATTGCTGAATGGACTGTAAGGGTATTTCCCTTGTCATCCTCAATGAGAAGGATTTTTTGGTGTTTTGTTTTGGCCCGGACAAAGTTATGGAAAAATTTGGTGTTGGCATCACCATCTTTCATCCATTTAAGGTGTGCCTTTTGAGACCAAAATGTTTTTTCCTGGCTAAGTTTAAGGATCAGATGGGCTTGGGCCTTGGACCAGACCTCACGGGTAAGCGGGTTGGGATTTTTGTCGAACTCGTATTCAGACTTTTGGAGCTCAAGTTCGGTCCGTTCGATTTCATTAGAAATGAGCCCAAAAGTCTCCTTGTTCCACTTTCGGAGAGTCTTTTTTAGGGTTTTGAGTTTGTGATACAAGGCTCTCATCCCCCCCCCCCCCCCCCCTCTGTACTGGTCGGTCCCCCAACAATTACTTACTGTCTCAAGGAAGGATGGGTGGGAGGTCCACATATTCTGGAAACGGAATGGCTTTGGAGCCCTGTAGCTGGAGTTGGTAAAATGTAGTATTAAAGGTGCATGGTGAGATGTGGTCCTTGCATCATGGTCTTCATTAATGTTGTCATAGGAGTTAAAGAAGCTGTCGTTGGACATAAATCTTTGGTCCATATAATAAATCATAAATTCTTTGGTCCTACAAGTATACATATATATATATATACATATGTGTTCATATAATAAATCATAAATTCTTTGGTCCTACAATAGATTAATATTTATATTTGAATGAGATGAACGCGAATTGCCAATGTCTTTTTTATATATAACATTTTATATATTCAATTATTAATATAAATAGATCAACTATTTAAGCATTAGTACTTTTTTCTTGATTCTTGAAATTTTTACCTTATTGTAACTTTGATTTAATATATTAATTCATTTATAATTATTTAGAGATAAACATTATGTAGATTCAAGTTGTAACGGTTTTGCGCAAATAAAAAAACATACTAGCTAATTAGATTACGGCGGGGCGGACCCACCTCGCATGGGGCAGGTCATGGGTCAACAAGTTTGGACCCGTGCGGGTCACGGGGTGGGACGGTTCCGCCAAATAAAGTCACAGGGTGGGTCCAGGTCTTTCAGTAGCCGCCCGCCCCGACCCATTGCCATGCCTACCCAAAATAGCCCGTTCCGGTCAAAGCCTACTACCCACCTCTCCCCTTCTCGGAACGCTTGAAAAGAAAGAGTGATAGTGGTTAGTTTGATAAGTTTTTGAACCTCATCAAACAAGTTCAAATTAACTTACCATTCATGGAGGCATTATCACAAATTCCAAAGTATGTCAAAATTATGAAAGAACCTCTAGCAAACAAAAGAAAGTGGGGGGAACCACCAATAGTGGTGCTTAATGAGGAGTGCTCGGCAGGGGTGTTGAAAGAGATGCCTAAAAAGCTCGAGGATCCAGGTGAGTTTACTATCCTGTGTTACATAGGAGATTTGAGTTTTGACAAGGCCTTGGTTGATTTAGGTGCAAGCATTAATTTAATGTCTAATTCCGTTTATGAGAAGCTTGCACTATGTTCACTTAAATCAACACGTATGTGCATACAATTGGTTAATCATTCAGTCAAATATCCCCAACGGATTGCTGAACTTGTGCTGGTTAGAATGGATAAGTTTATCATTCATGTTATCTTGGATATGCCCCAAGATCTTAAGGTGCCCTTAATATTTGGAAGGCCTTTTCTGGCCACTGCTCGAGCCCTCCTAGATGTTGGGGGAAGGGAAGTTAGTGATGAGAGAGTAACTTTTAGCATGGTTAAAGTGGCAAAAAAGTGTTGTGAATCCAGAGATGAGTGTTATTTTCTAAATGTCATGGAACCACTAAGAGAGGAGGGAGTGAATTCTCCACCTTTTAAGGAATCTTTATTTGACCCTTGTTTAGACAAAGGTCGTGATAAAGACCTTGATCAACTCTTATGCTTTAGCTGTGACCCTGAGATGAGCATTTGGTTTAATGAATTTAAAGTTTTGCGCCATCTAATGGCTTTTGTTGAGGGGAGGTTTGACATGTGGAGAACTTGTTTTCTGAGTAGGAGCATTTTTAACTGGGTTTTTGAGCTGTGTTGTTGCGTCGGACACACGACGTTAAAAATAACACTTCTCGGGAGGCAACCCGAGCTTCTTTTTGCATTTTAGGTTTAGTTGTTGTCTTTGTCTTCAAAAAAATTGAAAAATACAAAAAAGGTGGATTTTTGGATGTTCGCACGCCCCACAGATGAAGCTGTGCGTCCCACAGGTCAGGGGGCAGAATTGCATAGCCTCAGAAGTACCTGCACGGTTGGACCAAGCGGCTCAACAATTTTAAAATCAGGCCTCAGAGTACCGGCATGGTCGGACTGTGCAGGTGTTCGCACGCCGTGCGAACGGAGTATTTTTTGCGATAATAAACAGATCTCCACACTGTGCGGGAGAGGCCTCACGCCGTGCGGAATTTATCTTAAAAAACGCCAAGCCCATTATTGTTTGGATGTCTTGCTTTGCTTTGTGTTTGTTTGTGTAGTTTGATCTTCAGTCTGATTGATGCTTTGTTGTTTGAATTTCGGGTTCAAGTGTGTTCCTGACCGACCAATTACCTAGGGAAGTTTTCATGACCTAATTCTTACTATTTTGTTTGGTTGACTTGATCTAGTGAACACACGTGACCCATTCCTCTTTACCCCTGGTTCATATTGCGCTTTTTTGTCATCGAGGACGATGTCAAAGTTTAATTGGGGGTGGGGGTGAATTGGGCTTACGGGCAATAGTTGTTACGTGAGATTATTACTATCAGCATGCACAGGTGTTAATTGTATATTTTTAGAAAAGTCATGTCAATTTTTTTTGTAAATTTTTTCTTTAAACTGTTTCTTTGTGAGCTGGCTAGAGTTTTGACTGTGCTAGCAAAATGTTTATGAAGTTTTTGGCTTAAACTGCTTACACCATTAATCTAGTTGTTGAGATGATGAAGACATTAGTTACCCATTTAATTCTTAATTTTCCATCCCACCCGAATAAGCCTTTTAGGAGAAGCCACTTTGGGCTTGACCTTTCTGTTTTTACCCAAAATGTGAGCTCTATTGCCAAATGGCATGTGTTTTTACGCGTGAATAATTCTGATAGTATTTTAGTGTTTAGGGTGCCAGGGGATTAATTTGCTAAGTTTAGGGATTTTTGTAGGAGCAAATTTTGGCACTATTCATATGCCCCAAATGGGGTAAGAGCAGTCAATTTTTAGGAATTTGATATTTCAAGGTTTGCATTGTAGGCATGGATTCACCCATCTAATGAACCTTAATTGCTAAATTTTCCTTGGTGAGGCCGAGATTAGAATGAGGCAATGTCTGGTGAAAATCTGAAAAAAATAATAATAATTAATTTATATAGCTAGACCTCTTACCTTGCGAAAAAGAGAATGGGACACCGGGTAAAAAAACGTAAGTGTTTTGCACAATAAGATGAGACAAAGAGATCTTTCGAACGAAATGGTGTTCTCGTGCCAATATGACAAGGAAAAATAAATTGATTAAAATTGGACTTGAAGGCTATTGCAAATTTAGCATTAGTCCTTTGTGTACCTCATGTATATGTCAAAGCACCAGTGTGCAGGGACGATTTAGCTTAGTTGTACATCATGTCTACTCTTTGCATAGAGATAAATGATAGTTCCTATTTAATGTCTTGCTGAATTCTTTGTTCCTAAGAATAGCCCCAAAAATTTCGAATACATTGAGTCGTTGTCACGTTGTTCCAAACTCTCAAAGAAATGGACTTTTTATCATTCACCACCACCTTCACAAGTCCTTCTGATCAAGAGCTAGTTCAATTGTGTGTGCTGCCATAACTTCAAGGATGTTGTGATTAATATTATTAGTAAATTTAGCGAGAGTACAAAAATGTAGTTTCGTGAAGAATTTTCTTGATTTAGTCTGTCTTTTCTATAAATATCCCTTTAACTACTCATGCATGGTGATGGTTATTAATTTTGTGTGTGATTATCATAAGTCCCGAAGTTCAGTTTGCTTGAGGACAAGCAAAGACTTATGTGTGAGACAATTTGATAAGTTCATATTTCAACGCGCATTTGATGCGTATTGGAATTGAGTTTTTCCATTTTTCCTAATCTATATGAGTCACAAATCATTTAATTAGCCCAAGTCACGGTTTACCGGGTTTGGTTTGCGTTTGTTGAGAAAATCAGGAATTTGAACCCGACATCGGCGTTAGAGTTTAATTTGAGAAGAGTTGGGACCCTTTCGAAAGATGACAAGAAGCATCGGAGGTCCACAGGACGATTAATGAGCATGATTTGAGTCAAAAGAAGTAAAAGAATGAAGATGAGACCGATCGGGATCGAATGAGGAAGAAAAAAAATAAGAAAATGGTTCAAAAGAGGTCCGCATGTCCCGCGGATCTTGCCCGCACGCCCCACAGATGATTCAGAGAGCATGAAGTCCAACAGTCTGAACCGCATGCCCAGCGGACGAAACCGCACACCTAGAGACGGAAATGGGGCGGATCGGGTACGCTTTTACATATAACCGTACCCGCCCCGTAACTGTCACACCCGGACCTATCCGTACACGTCAACAATCCGCCGTACAATATGAATAGTCAACCGCAGTCTAACTCATCCATATTATACAAGGCGTCTCGAATATCATTCACACATAAGTCATCCATAAACATACATAATAAACAATTCAATACACAGCGGAAAACATAGTTTAAAAACAAATGCCACACGAGGCAAACATGAGCACGCAAGCTCTATAGTGAAAATATCCATGAACATGTTTATTAATGTTCAAAACGGAATGGAGAAAGCATGAACCAAGTCTTCTCTCCAAGATGATCACCCGAGCAACGAGCACAGGAAGCAAGCTCTAGCCTCAACCTGAAATGGTGGTGGGATGCCCCCGAAGGTGTCAGCACTCTATAGAGCTATAAAGTGCTGGTGTGGATGACATCTAATAGATATACAACAAGTATTTCAAACACAAGACCCTCAAATAGGGTGATAATATAATCTAGACCGTAACCCCAAGTTACCCCTTCTCAAAATATACTTACTTTATATATAAAGTCAAGTAGTCGGCCCGTAGGCCCAAGGTTTATTTACATAACATAACCCAAACCACGTGACCCCTAGTCACGACAATACATAGGGTTCAACCCTAACACGTATGTTTGCATTTCTTGAGTCCAACTCGACTACATCGCCATTCACATCAATCACAGGTTAATCACTTCACCAATCTCCAATGTCATGTCCACCCATGCAATTCTAGAGCATCGGGCTCAAGTACATCTCCTTACATGGGCTGAACCTAAACCTTATGTCTACTCAATGCAATTCTAGAGTATCAGGCTCAAGTACATCTCCTTACATTGGCATAGACCTAAACCTTATGTTTACCCAATGCAATTCTAGAGCATCGGGCTCAAGTACATCTCCTTACATTGGCATAGACCCCCAATTCCTAAGCACTCGCTATGCCTAGAATTGTAATATCAATAATCTATTTTGGAACATCCTTACGGACTGTCTCATCATGATCTTACATCCCATTACGTCAATTTAGTCACTGAACCACAATCAAGTACATCACTTACCATCAAATCCTTAGATTCAATTCCTTAACAATTACAAACAATCATTAACTAGTATTTCAATACTATTAAGATTATTCCCATCAATCATATATTTCATTTGTAAATCCCTACATATTTAAAGATATGTAGCAGCAACTTAATCATCCAATGTAGTACATAAATAATCATTTATGTACCTACACAATTCACACATGAGTAAAAATGACTATTTCACACAATAGTTCATTTAACTCCATTTTTATCAATATGATTTCCAAATCATTTGCAATTTCATTCCTTATCTAATATATCAATATTTCATCAATAATCAGTCATTATAATCCATGAAAAGCATGATTTAGGCATTTAGGTAATCTCATGCTTAACCTACAAGTTCTAAGCAACTAGATGTCGATCCTCACCTCAAATGAGCTTTAAACCTTTCCTTTTTAATCCAATGCTCAAAGCTTCGGCCAAGGAAGTTTGAGAACTGATTCCTTGCTTAGAATTGATGTTTAGACAGCCTCCTCCATGTGCTAGTTCAACACTTATCCAGTGATACAAAAACAGCCTCTACAATGGGTGTTTTCCGGCGAAAACATTTCCTAACCTTTCAAGGTTTGTTCTAGGTTAGTATATAACCTTTCCAACAAATAAAATCACTTTATAACAACATTTTTTACACCTCAACCAGTGTACAATAGTTACTCAATCATTTATACGATTTAGACAATAGAAAGGCAGGTTTTGGATTCAAACTTACTTTGAATACAAAATCGTATTCTGCGAGGTTGCGTTTTGTTCGGACGATTTGGAGGCCTTAAGCTTCTCCGTTTACTTCAAACCGCAAGTCTATGGATTCCTCTTTTCGTGATCTTTCAGTGGTAACTTCCCACGCCTTAATTGGATGAGTGAAACTCAAGATATGAGTCGAACAAGAAGACCTACGCACCTGGAAAATACCCTGCGGCCAGCTCTCCTATTTCTTCTTTTCTTGGTTTGTGCGGCTCCTCTCCCTTCCTTATCTTTTGAGTTAGAATGAGGGGTGAGGGGGAGATATTTGGAAGCTCTCAAAACGTTATCTAAACGTGTGGCTCACAAAAATAAAAGGTAGGGTGCTTGATTCCAATCAAACATGGGATGATCCTTCTCTTTTATTTCTCTTTTGTATTGTTTGAGCTCTCAACTCAATAGGTCCACTCCATTTATTAGTTCTAACTTATTCAACTTGTTTTGAAGGTGCTAGGAAGGTGTGGGGCGACCTCTTATGTCCCCTAATTAATTTGGGAGCAAAATATCTACCAATACTTCCAAAAGTGGAAAGATGTGTCCTATTGTTTTTGTCTTTTGTCATAAGATGTACTTTTGTACTCTCCCCAATTTATTTAGAACAAGTCAACCTTCTACATCATATTATTGATCTCTAATATGTGTAGGGTGGTCCCAATAATTTATATGATGTATAATTAAAATAAAAAAAACCTACTCTCATTATTTAGCTTAATAATGCCAAAGATGGGACCATAGACATTTGTATTCTTCTCCAATCATTTCATTACACATTTATGATATTACTATTCATGTAGCTGAGCTACTAACCGTGTGGGTCACCCTCCAGTGAATCTAGGATACCATTTTTGGATAATTGCTATTTTTAGCAGGTTAGGCCCAAAATATCATTTGTGCTGCCAGACCGCTCTTACACTGTACCAAAGAGTTGTATATCTTTATTTAAGAATGTTGGCCCCCAATACCAATAAGATGGCTCAATTAATTATTTAGAAGTCCATTACCATTATATGACCCCAAATAGTAATATGATTAATCATACGTTCCGTAAAACTTCAATCGTTTTACAATTGTTCGAAAATAGGGAAATTCAATACATAAACTTCGAAATTAAATTTGAATTTCAAGGACGTTCGGGTGCGGTGTCACAGTAACTGCCCCATTACCCAACGGGTAATGTTTACCCAAACCATAACCACCCCAACAGGTAATGGGTATAACCGCGGGTAACCGCGGGTAATCACTTTATTAAATGTGTCATTGATATTTTAATATATAAAAAATATTTTAAAAGGCGAAAAATGACATCACCTAGACGATTCGAGACTCAGACGCCACATTAAAATTTCATATATCTACAAGAAGAGAAAGAAGGCAACCTAAATTAATTTGAACCTAAAAATACTTAATGTGAAAAACAATTAATCACAAAAGATATTTGATAATAATCAAACAAGACTATTAAAATCTATTATGAACTTTCATTCATACACTATAGGTAGTTCATCTATAATCCATATATACATAATGAGAATAAAAAAATCTCATCTTTTAATAGTTGTGGGACAAAAAAAAATAGTTGTGAGACAAATAATAGATAAGAATGTTATAAAAATATAACTAATAATAAACGGGGCGGGTACGGGGTGGGTAATGGGGAGGACATGTATAAAACCGTAACCGCCCCGTTACACGTAAAAATAAAACGGGTATTCCCCGCCCCCTACCCGTTACCCGGTCAATGCGGTTTTCCCCGTTTTGATCGAGACGATTCGGTGCAGGTATCCATCGGATCGGTCACAATTGCCATCTCTACCCACACCCCGCGGTTCAGAACCAGTTGCATGAGTACCTGCACGGTCGGACCGTGTGGGCAGCCGCACGCCCGCACGCCGTGCGTGCGGAAGAAGAAATAGACGCGTCGGAATTTTATGGGAGGCCGCACGGTCAGCCGCACACCGTGCGGACGACCGTCTGAATCGATTTTCGCACATTTTTTTCCGCTTTCTATTTATTGAGCCCTGTTTTGTCTGTTTTTGATAACAGAACTTAGAGAGATAAACTCTATTACGCAATTGGGAGAGTTTTTCAGCCTTGTTCATCAAGATTTTAGGATTCTTTTTAAGTTCCAACTTTTTAATTAATGACAATTAATTCTTTTCATTTCAATTATGTTGATTGCTAAATTATGAATTGTGAGTAGTTTTAATTAGGGATTTGAGATTGATGAAGGAGTTAAACATTTTCTAAGGTTAAATTCTTGATGGATTAGTTGAATGGTGTCTATTAAATTTGTGTTTGAATATTATATTTAATTGATATTTCTTGTAACCTAGAACTACAGTTAGGATTATAATTACACATAGAATAAATTAAGAGAAATCTAATTTATTCTAGAACAGTTTTACACACACTTAACCGTTCCCTAAGAGATTAGTAACAATTAGGGTGCCGTACGCTCGCTCGTTTTGTCAATAATTTAGAATCTAGTCGCATGAGAGATCAACCTGGTTCCCTCAATTATTGTACTCTACGTCGCGAGAGTGGTAAGAACTTAGTATTGACCAGCATTGTTCAATTAAATATTTTTGAAAAATGTTAGAAGTACAAACACACTTACAAAAAACTTACATTCAAGTGATGTGGCTATTCTAATTACCAGTAAAAGTGTTGTAAATGTGATGTGACGTGTTAAATAATGTGATGATGTCGCATACCCCTTTTGTAAGACTTTTTGTAAAAGTTTTTGTAACTCTAGCCTAACTCAATATTTTTCATGTGATTAGGCCTGAAATCTGATTACCCCGGAGTGAATCCATGTTCCATTCGATCATTAATCAGAAAGAATCCATTATTTTATCTGCTTTATTGTATTAGTTTAATTTTCAAAAAATCCAAATCTCGCAAAATTGCATTTATTTTTATTTATTTTAATCCCTAAATTTAGTTAATTCCTTGTTTTCTTTTTCCATCTTCGTGAAGACGATACTCGTACTTTAGCCTTATACTGCTACATATTTTAAGTGTGAGAAAACTCACATCAGTCAACTTAAATTACTCTTAATCTTTTATCTTATATATCAAAATTTTATGAAATTGAATTATTTTTTTCATGTTTTGTAGCGATTTTAATATAATTTCTGAATATATAAATTTTATTTATTAAAAATAATTTGAGTTTTGTTAACTTGTTACTATCTCTATTCCGAAAAGATTTGACATATTGACTTTTCTTGGTCAAAGATGACAAACTTTATACGATGATTTTAGTTATTATATTTGTATATAGTTTATAATTTTTATACATTTATGAAAATATTTTGAATGAGGAACATTTCGATATAATTTTCATATTCTAAATAATTTCGTATTAAGAAATATCATTAGTCAAAGTTGATTGTCATTGATAAAGAAAACTCAATTTGTAAAACCTTTTCTGGACTGAAGGGGTACTTTATTTTAGGTAGATTCCGGCCCCGAATGCCGGAAAAATAGAGCGTGTAGCAACCCACTCAATTTGAGGGGAAAGTTCCCGAAATAGGACTAAAACAGTTTGAAAATTCTAAAATAGGACTGTCATGTTTTTTATTTCCAAAATAGGACTAATTACTGCCATGTTTAGAAAATATTGCCATGTTTGAAGACTGTTACTGCCAAAACTTGGCAGTAATTAGTTCTATTTTGGGAATAAAAACATGATAGTCCTATTTTGAAATTTTCAAACTGTTTTAGTCCTTTATGTTAATATTCTCTCTTTTTTATTAAAAAAAGGATGACACCTCATCCCTAAGGCCCCCCAACCCCGACCGGATGGTACATTGGGAGGATATAAATTGGATTATAATCCCAATCTGACAGATAGAGAATGAGGCTCTGTCCCCGATACCTGCAGAGGCTCTATGCATTTTTAGGGGGTGTTTGGAACTGATTCTAATTCTGCTTCTTTTTTAAAGCAGAAGCAGAATCAGAATCAGTTTACAGAAGCTGGTACCCTCAGCTTCTAAAAAAACTGATTCTGAGAGTAAATTAGAGCACCAGAAGTGCTTCTGGAATTTCACCCAAACACTCCAGCTTCTGCTTCTGCTCTCTGAAGGAGCAGAATCAGTTCTGAGAGTAATTAGAGCACCACAAGTGCTTCTGGAATTTCACCCAATCGGTTAGTACAGTAACACCCGCAGTTTCTCTCTCTTTTATCGACTCTCGCACAGTTGCTTCTGCATCGGTATCCACTCAACCGCAGTAACATGCCCGTGCCTCTACTACGCGTTCTAGCTGTCATTCTCTGCTGGGTAGCCCCGCTGGTTCGTTCGCATTACCACTGGCCGTCCAGCACTGCCCCTCTGCAATCCGAGTGGCGGTCGGCGCGTGCCACCTTCTACGCCCCGGCGGATCCACGGGACGTGGTCGGCGGTGCTTGCGGGTTTGGTGATTTGGAGAAGGGAGGCTACGGCAAGGCCACGGCTGGGCTGAGCGCCACTCTGTTTGATAGGGGTCAGATCTGCGGTGCGTGCTTTGAGGTCAGGTGCGTCGATGACACGCGCTGGTGTATTCCTGGAACCTCCATCCTTGTGACAGCGACAAACTTCTGTGCTCCCAACTACGGGTTGGAGTCCAATGGCGGCGGCCATTGCAATCCGCCAAATGCTCACTTCGTGCTACCAATCGAGGCCTTTGAAAAGATTGCTATTTGGAAAGCTTCTAACATGCTCATTCAGTATCGGAGGTTTGTGCTCTGATAAACTCTCGAACATGTTTTTCCCATTTTATTAAGGCTGGGATGTTGTTTGGCGTAATAAAATTACCTTCGGAATTAGGATTAAATATATGAGAAGAATTTCAAGTACTACCTCTTTCCTTTCAATGATGTCCCGGAAAGAAGTTCTTAGGGAAAACACTTTATACTACTTAACCACTTTTTGTTTCATTTGACCTAAAGTAAGATATACTTGGAAAGTCAAAACAAAACTCCATCTCACATAAATATGTATATAGGTCAAAATAAGAACTTCTTTGCTGGAAGGAGGGAGTATAATATTAACAACTTTGAAAATAGACATTTTATTTTAAGCTCCAATTCAAACTCGAGTTCAAGCATTTTCTTCGAGCTCAACCTATAAAAATTAATGAAAAGAACTTGAGCTGAGTCCGACTCGAGCTTAACCCGAACTCGAGTCGAGCTCAAGTTGATCCGAGCTCGAGTCGAGAACAAGCTGAACCGAGATCGAGTCGAGCTCAAGCTGAACCCGAGTCAAAATTATTAGATTCGTTCAAGCTCGAACATTCTTATCGAGCTCGGACATGCTTTAGTTCGAGCTTTGCCTGACTTGTTTGCACCCCTATTGTGACATTTGATTTAAAAAATGTTGAACCGAAGGAGTAGATGTCACTTAATAGAGAAGTCACGTGACCAAACATTTAAAAAAACCGACACTTTTGGTAGTCTAAGGTCTCGTTTGGTAGACTTTATTTTCTGCTTATCAGTTATATGTGCCAATTTAAACGTTTCCAAACGGGCTCTAAATGTATAAAAGAAGTGACAATCGAAGACCAAAGTGAAATTGATTAAAAAAACTTGAATTTCCTAAGCATTCACTCCCATGGGCAAGAAGTGCAGTGTCTTATTGCATCTTTCCAGAAACATACGTATTATTTTTACATATATTTAAAATAATTATGTTTTGTAACAATAACTGAAAATCACTGTCTGGTACTCTGGTACCTCACGTGTTCTTGATTGTGCAATGTAGTGCGGATTGTTTAATCTTCTACACATTTTTTAATGAAGTCCCTCACACCATAATTGTGGAGTCATTCAATTTTGGCATCTTTTGCAATTTCAATTTTCGGTTTTTCCTCACTTCTCATCAATGGAGTCATTAGAGTGGAATGGCTGAATTGATAACTTACAAAAAGTTGAAGGACTTCTTTCACCAAATCAACAATGGGTGGCAAGGGTGACCAGTATAGTGATTTTCTAAACTTATAATCTCTTACACAGATACCCTCAAGTGAGGCAAAATGCAGAATTTAGCTACGAGCAATAAATGAAATTCGTTTATTATTTCCAACAAAGCCGCCTATAATATGGTTCTTAGATAGATAGCTTCTAAGTAGCACGGAAACGGGAAACGGGAAATGGGAAACGTCGGAAACGTCATTTTCCAAAAATACAAGACACAAAACACGGGGGAAACGCGCAAATATTAAAAATATAGGGGTTAATTTATAAATATTAAATTTATATTCGTGATTTTTTTTATATGTGTATATATATATATGTATATATATATATATATATGTATATATATATATGTATGTATATATATATATATATATGTACAAACATGCCACATGAGATTATTGTTGGGTGTGTTTCGGAAAATAAAGGAAATTAATTCAAATAAATTAATTAAATAAAATGACTAGAGAAAAACAAGAAAGGAGATGAAACAGATTTAGTCAAAACTCGTGCTACGCACGATGTCCCTAAAACATATTTGTTGCCTCCCACGGTGCTAGGAGCGTTGCAACAATCGTTTCCCAGGATACGATGACTACGAACTAATGTTTCAGCACACAAACAAGAGTTGCAGCGAACGAGAACCAAGTATGAACACAGAAGGAATTTGCAGAGTAGCTGGAAGTGTTTTTAGCTCAAGAAAACGTGAGGAATGTATTGTGTGTTGTGTCTTGTTGCAAACCACCTGTCAGCTATTTAAAGGAGGATTTGTTGTGTGTTAAATGGAGTGTTAATGGACCTGAACGTTGGACATCAATGACCAGTCTGTTGGGCATTGAATTGTCCATAAACTGTCCATTTAATGCAGCATTAAAAGAGAAGAACGTTGGGCATTTATTGCTGTAACGGACTAGAAGACCTTCTGTTGCGAACAGAAGGCCTCGAGCGTCTCTGTTGCGAACAGAAGGCCTCGAGGGTCTCTGTTGCGAATAGAAGACCTCGAGCGTCTCTGTTGCGAACAGAAGACCTCGAGCGTCTCTGTTGCGAACAGAAAACCGCAAGGGTTTCTGTTGCGGACAAAACTCGAGCATCTCTGTTCCGGACAGAACTCGACCCCTTCTGTCACTGGGAAAAATAAACGCTACGAGAAAAAACAAAAATTAGACCGTATTTTTGAATGATAGATTTTCGGACGACATTCGTGTCCGCAGGTCGCTCGCGCACACGAGTCACGGTTTTTCTTCTCCGTTTCGGGATTTGATCGGCACCCCCCCTGCGCGTAAGAGAGAGCCTTTACCTTTAGGAATCTTAACTCCTTCAAAGAGGTTTCCCTTTATAAGGGGGTGAAAATCCCTTGAGTTTTCCGGTGTGGGATAAAACACACTAGAAACCCATAATTTTCCCAGTTTTTCCATTTGAACGAGTGAACTTCTAGAATCAATTTCCCATTCACCCGTTATCCGTTTTGAGCGTACCATATATCGAATTGTAGCCCTTAACAAGGACAATCCGAAACCACTTTAACCCGACCCAAATCGGAAGTGAACCCCACTCAAATAATTGCCCCAAAATGACCATTTAATGCAATTTTTAACACATTTTTCCAACAATCCCCCACATGAATGAAAATTGATTTTCGAGACTTAAAAAGACACGAAGATAGGAGGACACGTTGTGTTCACCGGATGATCCTTGCATACGGAGAGGTAGGTTTTATCCTTTGAACCTTTCGCTGTAAAGACACGTTTATTTACTGGCTGTCTAGTAGACTCGATGTCCTTGAACTATACTGCCGTCGTGTAAACATTGACTTATCTTTACACAAGAACCTTCCAACTTTGTGCCGTTTTCATGGGTGTGCCTGTTTTGGCCATGGGTCACCGTCCTGGTTCTGCAAGAGTTTCTTAAGAACTGAGCCTTTACAGTTCTCCTTTGAAGCGGTCCTCTTCTCTCTCACATAGGTGATTCTTTCACGAGTATCTCGCATACTCTTCCAATGTTATCGAGTAGATCAACATTTTAGAATCATTAAAGCAAACGTTTTTGCTAACCTCGTGCGGGAGTCACTGTTTTAACGAGGAGTGAGTAGGAGTCCGGGACCCCCACAGTGACCATCCTTCGCTCTATAATTTAGTTGTCCCTTTTGAACCTAGGACCAACTAGGTTGGGTATTCATCATAGAACTTTTCAATGCACGGGCTCTAGTCCCATTCCTCGTGACAACTTCTCCAACAATTCTCTATCCAATGCCTTGGTTAGCGGATCCGCTATGTTATCCTTTGACTTCACGTAGTCAACAGTGATAACACCCGTTGTGAGGAGTTGTTTAATGGTGTTATGTCTATGACGAACGTGTCTAGACTTACCATTGAACATATTGCTCTGTACCCTTCCAATTGCCGCTTGACAATCTCAATGTATGCATATTGGAGGGACAGACTTTTCCCAACTTGGAATATCCTCGAGAAAATGGCGTAGCCATTCAGCCTCTTCAGTGCACTTATCCAAGGCTATTAGCTCAGACTCCATCGTGGATCTAGCTATTAACGTTTGTTTTGAGGATTTCCATGACACGGCTGCATCTTCCATAGTGTTCATCACCGGGGTTGCTAGTATATCTACTTAGCTTACTAACCACAAAGGCAATATCAGGTCTGGTACAACTCATTAGATACATCAAGCTTCCAATAATCCTAGCGTATTCTACTTGAGAAATACACTCTCCACGATTTTTGGTAAGTTGTACGTTTTTATCTAATGGAGTCCTTGCCTCTTGATAATCATCCTTATTAAATTTCGTAAGGATTTTATCAACGTGATGAGATTGGCTTAGCGTAAGACCGTCAGGTCCTCTAATTATTTTAATCCCAAGGATTAAATCGGCCAACCCCATATCCTTCATGTCAAATTTAGAATTTAACATGCTTTTGGTAGAATTAATCATTAGATTATTGCTACCTACAATGAGCATATCATCCACGTATAAACATAAAATGACATAGCCGTCTACCGTGCTCTTCACATAGACGCATTTGTCACTTTCGTTTATTTTAAAACCATTAATTAACATTGCATGATCGAACTTTTCGTGCCACTGTTTAGGGGCTTGTTTCAATCAATACAATGATTTAATTAATTTACACACTTTCCTTTCTTGGCCCGGAACACGAAAGCCCTCGGGCTGTTCCATATAGATTTCTTCGTCTATATCGCCATTTAGAAAAGCGGGTTTTACGTCCATTTGATGAACTTCCAATTTCCGCAATGCGGCAATTGCTAGTATCATCCTAATGGAATTTATTCTCGTCACAGGAGAATACGTGTCAAAGTAATCATGGCCCTCACGTTGCTTGTATCCTTTGATTACAAGTCCGGCCTTGTACTTATCGATGGAACCATCAGGTTTCATTTTCCGTTTAAAAATCCACTTGAATCCCAAAAGATTATTTCCCGGAGGAAGATCAACCAATTCCCATGTGTGATTTTTAAGGATAGAATCCACCTCACTTTTGATTGCTTCTTTCCACATAGGACCTTCAGTAGACGTCACGGCTTCCGTATAAGTCCGTGACTCATTTTCTACCAAACATGTTAGAAAATCCGGTTCATTTTCTACCATACATGTTAGAATATCCGAGTCAAATTCTACCAGGTAGGTGAGAAAATCCGGTCCGAAGGATTTTTCAACTCTAGCACGTTTGCTACGTCTGGGTTCGGGTTCTTCTTCGGATCCCTCGCTAGTATTTTCCATAGCTACGTCAAATGTTCGTTTTGACGTGCTAGGCCCTTCGTTGGACTTGCATGGAAATACATCTTCAAAGAATGAAGCATTCCTTGATTCAATTATTGTGTTTTATGTACATCCGGATTATTCGAATCGTACACTAAAAACCGAATACGCACTACTATTTTGTGCATATCCAATAAAAATACAATCCACCGTTTTTGGACCTATTTTTATTTTCTTAGGTGTTGGTACAAGCACCTTAGCAAGACACCCCCACACTTTTAAATATTGATAGGAAGACCGTCTGCCTTTCCACAACTCGTACGGAGTTTTATCATATTTTTTTGCGGGGAACCTTATTTAAAAGGTAATTGCTTGTCAAGATTGCTTCGCCCCACATATTTTGTGTCAAGCCCGAACTTACTAGCATCGCATTCATCATATCTTTCAATGTGCGATTCTTTTGTTCGGCAACACCGTTTGATTGAGGTGAATAGGGTGATGTACGTTCGTGTACTATACCCACACTAGCGCAAAAGTCACCAATTGGTGCTTCATACTCACCACCTCGATCAATCCTAACCGCTTTAATCCGTCGATTAAGTTGGTTTTCCACTGCATTCTTATAAAGAATGAATTTATCGATTGCTTCGTGTTTATTTTTTAATAAATAAACGTAGCTATAGCGAGTGCTATCATCGATAAAAGTAATAAAATATTTATTAACGCCACGTGTTTGTATTGATTTAAAATCACAAACGTCACTATGAATTAATTCAAATGGTTCCGTTTTTCTTTCAACCGATTTGAAAGACGTTTTCGTTAGTTTTGCCTCTACACAAACTTCACATTTGTGCTTCACATCAATTGTGAATTTAGGAATGTGCTCCATGTTAATTAACCTACGTATAGAATTAAAATTACCATGTCCTAGTCTACCATGCCACACATTGGAAGACTCAAGCAAGTAAGTAGAAGGGATTTTATTATTAGTATCAATAATAGTCATTACATTGAGCTTAAACAGCCCATCACATGTATACCCCTTGCCCACATACATTCCCGACTTAGACAAAACCAGTTTGTCCGACTCAAAGATCATGCGGAAGCCATGCTTGTTCAACAACGAATCGGAAATCAGGTTTTTGCGTATTTCCGGAACAAACATCACTTGGTTGAGAGTCAGCTCTTTGCCCGAAGTCATCTTCAGGACCACTTTGCCCACGCCTTCAATCGCGGAATGAGCCGAGTTACTCATCCACACTTTCTCACCATTTGATGGCTCAAAAGTTGTGAATAACTCCCGGTTTGAGCAAATATGTCGGGTTGTACCGGTGTCCACAAACCACTCCTTGGAATTGGATCCAACGAGGTTGACTTCCGTAACCACAACCGCTAGGATGATATCGTCATCCTTTTGCCCACCTTGCACCAAGTTGACTTGGGAGTCTTTCTTCTTCCGTGGTGCCTTGCAATCCGAGGACTTGTGTCCATTCTTGTTGCAATTGAAGCATTTTCCATTAAACTTTGTCTTGGAAACGCCTTCCTTAGGACCAAGCGTGCTCTTCCCATTATTCTTGGTTTTGGAGCCTTTTGCATGCTCCACCACGTTTGTCTTGGCGCCATGAACAATTGGGAGTTTCCCATCGTTCTTCCGGTTATCCTCTTCAATCCGCAGACGGAGGATCAATTGCTTCAAGTTCATTTCCTTTCGCTTATGCTTAAGGTAGTTCTTGAAATCCTTCCAAGTCGCCGGCAATAAATGAATAATTGACGCCACTTGGAATGACTCACTAACTGTCATTCCTTCATCTCGAATTTCGTTGAAGATCATTTGCATCTCCTCAACTTGACTCAAGACCGTCTTCGAATCCACCATTTTAAAATCAAGGAATCGACCAACAACAAATTTCTTTGCGTCGGCATCCTCGCTTTTATATTTGTGGTCCAAAGCATTCCATTGCTCCTTAGCCGTAGCTAGTTTGCTATATACGTCATACAAAGCATCATGCAGCCCGTTCAACACATAGTTTCGGCAAAGGAAGTCCGAATGCTTCCATGTCTCAACCGCGTTGAAAGATTGCGCATCCACCTCACCCCCGGTTGCTACCGGCGCATCTTCGGTCAAGAACCTCGCAAGACCGAGAGTAGTGAGATAGAATAGCATCTTTTGCTGCCACCTTTTGAAGTTTAACCCATTGAATTTCTCGGGTTTCTCCACAGAGTTGCTTGACACGGTAACCATAGGGATTGCCCCTTGGTTGCCCAAAGTAGATGCACCGCGTTGTGAACCATTGTTCACCGGTGCTCCACTTTCATAGTGATTATCGTTTGGCACGTTCTGCCCACCAACATTTCCAATTTCTTGCGAAGCCATTTTAACGTTTTCAATGTTTTCCGAAAACACAAAAATTAAGTTCGTTCACCGAAGTGACAAACTACGTTTTTAGATTGCTTACCGCAGTACAACAACCAAGGAAAATACGTTTGAGGATTGTTTACCGGAGTAGAACTATCACCGAATACGTTTTAAGATTGTTGGGTGTGTTTCGGAAAATAAAGAAAATTAATTCAAACAAATTAATTAAATAAAATGACTAGAGAAAAACAAGAAAGGAGATGAAGCAGAATTAGTCAAAGCTCGTGATACGCACGATGTCCTTAAAACGTATTTGTTGCTTCACACGGTGCTAGGAGCGTTACAACAATCGTTTCCCAGGATACGATGACTACGAACTAATGTTTCAGCACACAAACAAGAGTTACAGCGAACGAGAACCAAGTATGAACACAGAAGGAATTTGCAGAGTAGCTGGAAGTGTTTTTAGCTCAAGAAAACGTGAGGAATGTATTGTGTGTTGTGTCCTGTTGCAAACCACCTGCCAGCTATTTATAGGAGGATTAGTTGTGTGTTAAATGGGGTGTTAATGGACCTGAACGTTGGACATCAATGACCAGTCCGTTGGACATTGAATCGTCCATAAACTGTCCATTTAACGCAACATTAAAAGAGAAGAACGTTAGGCATTTATTGCTGTAACGGACCAGAAGACCTTCTGTTGCGAACAGAAGGCCTCGAGCGTCTCTGTTGCGAACAGAAGACCTCGAGCCTCTCTGTTGCGAACAGAAGACCTCGAGGGTTTCTGTTGCGGACAGAACTCGAGCATCTCTGTTCCGAACAGAACTCGACCCCTTCTGTCACCGGGAAAAATAAACGTTACGGGAAGAAACAAAAATTAGACCGTATCTTTGAATGATAGATTTTCGGACGACATTCGTGTCCGCAGGTCGCCCGCGCACACGAGTCGCGGTTTTTCGTCTCCGTTTCGGGATTTGATCGGCACCCTCCCCCCTGCGCGTAAGAGAGAGCCTTTACCTTTAGGAATCTTAACTCTTTCAAAGAGGTTTCCCTTTATAAGGGGTGAAAATCCCTTGAGTTTTCCGATGTGGGATAAAACACACTAGAAACCCATCATTTTTCCCGTTTTCCCATTTCAACGAGTGAACTTCGAGAATCAATTTCTCATTCACCCGTTATCCGTTTTGAGCGTACCATATATCGAATTGTAGCCCTTAACAAGGACAATCCGAAACCACTTTAACCCGACCCAAATCAGAAGTGGACCCCACTCAAATAATTGCCCCAAAATGACCATTTAATGCAATTTTTAACACATTTTTCCAACAATTATTTCACCATATTGAAGTCTAAAATTATTGAAATCTTAGTCCATAAAAGTATTGAAATCTTGGTTCATAACAAAACATTAAACACAACATCCATAATCTTAGTTCATAACAGTATTGAAATCTTAGTCCATAACAAAACATTAAACGCAACATCCATAAAAACAAATTAAATTATAGTGGAGGCATCTTCCACGGGATCAACATCTTCATTAAAAAAGACTCGTTCAAGATCAGATTCATCCAGTGATAGATTTGCAAACTCAAGAACACCAACATCTTCCAAGCTTGCAAATTGATCCCCACCAACATCCCACATCTTAGTGTTCTCATCTTCATACTGGGCAGAATTTCTTGAAAGTAAGCGCAGATTATTGTGAATGAACACCAAATCTTCCGCAGTTTCGGATTTAATTTGTTCTGTCTTAGTGAATGGATAAAAGAATAAGTACTCCTATTTCGTTCACAACAGGATGAAGAGCTAGGTTGCCCAAGCACTTTAAATGCCAATTTTTGGAGTAATTGTGCACTTGATCCATACACTGCCCACCACTTTCTAGGATCCGTATCACACATAGCAGCAATACAATCTGGGTCGCTAAACGGACCAATCTTCAAAGAGAAATTAACATATTCATCAATAGCCTTAACACGCTCTTCAGAAGGAAAAATCCGTCTAAAACACTTATTTCTCTCTAAAGAAAGTTCATTATCCATATGTGGAGGCGATCTCCCAACTCCTTCCTGGATCCATTTATCACTATAATACCTACAATTTTTAACAAGGACATATAATATATAATTATAGGAGTTAAATAAATAGTTAATAGGGGAATAAAATAAAAACATAAATAAATACCGCGGATTTAAGGAGTGAGCTAAGCAATGAAGCGGGGTGTTGTTCTTCGTCCAACGTTCAACTAGAATGCGATGAACAACATAGTAAAAGGGAGAATATTCACCATATGTTTTTCCTTCATGCGCAAAGATAGTCATTCTCACCTTTTCAATCATTGAGTCCCACATCTCGTAAACCAAATGGAGGCATGGTTTGTCATTATCACAAATTCTAATCATATCATAGATAGGACCAGTGAACTGCAATATGTAATCAACCTTCTCCCACCAACCTTCATCTAAAATTTTTTCTCGCACAAATTTAGCCTTTTTGATCATCATCTCGATATTCTGCCCATTCCTCACTCAAAATCATTGCTTCTAAAGCACGTCTCAAAAGTTTAAACCTCTTAAGCATGACAATAATAGAAGCAAAGCGAGTATCAGCAACTGAAAGCAAGTTCAAAGTGCTACATCGTCAGAACATAGAAAACCTCATGGAATGATTCATTATGAAATTTTTTATGTACACCGCATCTCCATGAAATTCTGTGATCCAATGACACTCTTCATACGTTTCTGCATTTGTTAACACATTTTTCGATGCAGAGATGTTCTTTAAGTTAAGGTTAAGAGTGTGAACAACACAAGGAGTCCAATAAATATGCGGAAATAGACCTTCAATAATTTCTCCAGCTGCCTTGCAATTTCTGGTATTATCGGTGATTACTTGAATGACTTTGTGATCACCAATCTCATTAATAACATCTGTCAATATATTAGCAATGAAATGCTTATCTTTTACCTCCCCTGAACAATCGTCAGCTTTGATAAACATTGGGCCAGCTTCACAAAGAACCATCACATTAATTATTGGCCTCCTTTGCGGATCACTCCATCCGTCACTAACTATGGTCACACCTTTTTCATACCAAGTGGTTTTTATAGGTTTCAAACACATCTCCACGTGTGCTTTCTCCCGTTGAAGTAATGTAGTTCTCAACTTATTATAACCAGGAGATATATTTTCACCCAAATTATGATTAGCATCAAAAGTATATGAGCTAATATAATATGGGTTTCTTGCAAAATTGAAAGAAATACCTCCGGTGAAGAACATCCTTGCAATCTCTTCGTCTAGCTGATTCCTAGTTTGCAAATCAAAAGCTTTGAAAATGGGCGAGTCATCGACTCTTCTTTTTTTCAACATCTCTAAACGACTCGGTTCATTTATCGATGAATAGGTTGAGCTGCTTTGCGTGCTACTAGTAGGCAAGGATACTCGCTTAGGTTGTGAACCAGCAATTTGCTTTGCAGCATCTTCTTCAAGCCTTTTCATTTCAAAAATACTCTCCGGACTAACCTTTGGACATACAGCAATTCCTTTTGAAGGAAGTTTGAGTATATGAGCTCTCACTCTAGTGTATGTCCCCTGTTTTTGGCTACCACAAAAGTTACAGATCCATTTCACATTGTCACCTCCATCACCAGTTTTTTGGAGTCTTTTAAAAAATTGCCACAAAGGACTACTTACATCCTCTTTAAATTGTGTTGTATTATTAACACTGTCCTCCATCACTAGAGAATTAAAATAATCTAAGTTATACAATATACAATAAAATATTAAAAATTAATTGAATATACAAAAACAAATTGAATATAAAAAATTAATTGAATATAAAAACACTGTCCTCCATCAGACCATCACTACTTTCCTTGCGTTTCAGACTTTCAGTGTAAGTTCAACTTCCAGCTCAGGTCTCGTCCAAGTTTCACCCACAAAGGATGAAGAACACCACTAGAATCACTAAGGGGAAAGAGGGGCGTCAGCCAGCAGGCTATTTCCGGCCAAATCAATCGAGCACCCACAGAGAGGCGAAAATAAGAGAAGCAAGGGTTTCGGCCAGCCTTTAATCCATCGACAAAGAGAAGTATAAATAGGCATACCAAAGAGACAAATATGGTAACTTACCTTCAATGGAGTAACGATTGAATCACACAGGAGTAGAGAAGGAAAGAATCGCACGGATGAAGGAGAAGGATTAACGACCGGGTAACACTGAGAGAAGGGGCCGGGTAAGTTGAAGTGGGCTTAAAGGAAAAACCGGGCCAATACCTACACAATCTCCACCTTATTGGACCTTAGTGGTGTAGAGCGCAAAGCTCTAAAACATACATGAGACTCATCATCGCTGGATTGCCCGAATGATCACAGAGACACATTTAGGCAAAGGGGTAAGATCACCAGGCAACTTATCCGCAATCAATGTTTAACGTGCGCTTGCACGACAACAATTTTTCGACAGAGAGACATTTAGTCCCCATGTCAGCAGGATTAAATTCAGATGGAATTTTAATCAACTTGATATCACCTGCACTTACAATATCACGTATAAAATGAAATCTAACATCAATATGCTTAGTTCTATCACGAAAAACAAGATTTTTGCACAGTTGAATAGCAGATTGACTATAAGAAAACACATAAATATCCTGATTAAGGCTACCAATCTCCGTTAGAAGACGCTTAAGCCAAATGGCTTCCTTAAACACTTCGGTAGCGGCCACATACTCGGACTCAGTAGTGGAAAGGGCAACTATGGGTTGAAGTTGAGACTTCCAACTAATGCAAGACCCGCAAAGGGTAAACACATAAGAGGTAGTGGATTTCCTATTGTCTCTATCGTTAGCAAAATTCGAGTCCACATACCCACTCAACTTAACACCCTCAGAACACCTAGTGAAAACCAATCCATGATTAACAGTAGATTTCAAGTACCTAAGCAACCACTTAAGAGCATTCCTATGAGGCAAACCAGGGTTAGACATATACCTACTCAAACAACTAACAACATATGCAATGTCGGGTCTAGTACTCACCATGAGATACATCACGGACCGAATAGCACTGGAATAAGGCACATATTTCATTTTAGCAATTTCAGGAGTAGTCTTGGGAGACTGATCCTTACTTAACACAAAGTGGGACGCCATAGGAATAGAGACGGTAGTAGCAGAATGCGTGTTATATTTACTCAAAATCTTTTCAATGTATGAAATCTGATTGAGTACTAACACACGCTTACTCCTATCTCTAACAATGTTAATGTCTAGGATCCTCTTGGCATCACCTAGATCTTTCTTTGCAAAATTTTCGCTAAGACGTTTTTGCACACATTTAATGACGTCACTCGAAGGACTAACAATCAACATGTCATCCACGTAAAGTAATAAAAATACAGGCACAGAAGAAGTATTTTTAAAGTATAGGCAATGGTCGCACTCGAACTTGTGAAATTTCAAAGATGACATGCACTGATCAAATTTGATATTCCACTGCCTCAGGGACTGCCTCAGGCCGTACAAGGCCTTCCTAAGCAAACACACATAATTACTCTTCATGGGATCCACAAAGCCCTCATGCTGGTTCATATAAATTTTCTTATCTAAACCACCATGCAAGAAAGCAGTGGTGACGTCCATTTGCTTCATTTCCCAATCATTATGAGCAACAAGAGCAAGGATCATTCTAATCGTAGTGAATTTAACAACAGGAGCAAAGATTTTAGCATAATCAACACCTTCCTTTTGAGTAAATCCTTTAGCTACTAACCTAGCCTTATATCTAATGTCGTTAGGCTCTTCCTTAACCTTAAATAGCCACTTACACTCAACTACGGAACTATTGGCCGGTCTAGGAACTAACGTCCAAGCCTTATTCGCTCTAAGTGACTCCATCTCACTTTCCATGGCGCAAAGCCATTTAGCGGACTCATTAGACTTAAGGGCTTCTCTATAGGTTCTAGGTTCGTTAAGCTCAAGGGTCTCAAACAAAGAGAAAGCAAACATAGAAGTATCACACACATGGAAAGCAAAATCAAGCATACTATCTGCAGTTCTCCTAATTTCTCTGCTACTTCTATCTCTGACAAGTTGGTAATCATGCAAATCATTTTCACTAGAATCAGCACTCTCATCACGCGATTCATTGTTATTTGAATGCACATGAGAACACTCCACCTCACTCGAAGTGGTGGTATTATCATGCTCAGAAGAATCATGCAATTCAGAAGAATCATGCAAGTCAGAAGAATCACGATTAGCAAACAAAGGACAAACAGCATATGGTATGGACTCCACCTCAACAGGTGTACTACTAGGGCTCGACTCAGAATCAGGAACTGACTTAACCAGACAAGGGAACTCGGATTCATTGAAAACAACGTTTCTACTTACCACAACCTCTAAACCTACCTGGTTTCTATCCCAAACCCTGTACCCCTTCACACCCTCAGGATAACCTAAGAAGACTCCTTTCTTAGACCTAGGATCCAATTTGTCACCTTGTTGGTGCACATACGCAGCACACCCAAACACTCTAAGATTAGACAAATCAAGGGGCTTGTTTGAGAAAACAGATTCAGGGCACTTCCCACCGAAGGGAACAGAGGGAGACCGGTTAATCAAGTAGACAACAGTATTGACTGCTTCACCCCAAAACGTTTTGGGAAAACTGTCAAATAGGTCCTCGAACTTTCATAAAAAAGTCAATTAAGTCCTTCTATAGGAGGTTCTGTTCGGCCGTCGCGATTTGGGGCAGTTCCCGGTGGAATTTTTTGATGAAAGTTTTTGAGCATCTCATTCACCAAGTCTAGTTTACTCATACCAAATTTCAGCTAAAAATTCAATCGGGAACACATTCAAATTAATTCTTGAAGATTACTGCACATTTTTGCGTTCTCAAATTAATTTGAATGCGCTCCCGGTTAAATTTTTAGTTGAAATTTGGTATGAGTAAACTAGACTTGATGAATAAGATGCTCAAAAAATTTCATCAAAAAATTCCACCGGGAACCTCCCCAAATCGCGACGACCGGACAGAGTCTCCTATAAAAGGACTTACTTGACTTTTTTATGAAAGTTCGAGGACCTATTTGACAGTTTTCCCAAACTTTTTAGACAAACCGGAGGTAGCAAGCATACTCCTAACCTTATCTAGAAGAGTCCTATTCATTCTCTCGGCTATCCCATTTTGTTTGGGAGTATAGGGCACAATTTTGTGCCTTCTAATCCCACAATCCACACAGAGTTGGTCGATATCCTTATTGCAAAACTCTAATCCATTATCGGTTCTAAGGGTTTTGACCTTCTTACTAGTTAGATTTTCTACAAGGTTCTTCCACTCCCTAAACTTCACAAAGACATCGGACTTATGCTCAAGGAGACGGACCCACACCTTCCTAAAAAAATCATCGATAATGGACAGAAAATATCTCGTACCCCCGTGGGTAGAGACACTAGCAGGACCCCAAACATCAGCATGAACATACTCTAACACACAAGATTCACAAAAAGGGATGGAGGACACAGAATCCTTACCAAAACAACCAGATTTATGCAAAATCTCTAAACCCTTATTACTCATGTGTCCTAAATCCTAATCTATTATGCCACAAAGCAGTTTTATCAGAACTAACAACATGAGCAGAACATACAAATTATTCACCTTTTTTGCCTTAAACAAAACAAGGGAATTTTTCAAAACTTTCATGCACCCATTTCCCCATTTCCCCTCAAGCCCACTACCCTTAAAAGCAGCGACATAAAACAAGTAATGACGCAAATCAGGAACATGCCTCACATTTTTCATAGTAAACACAGTCCCATTATCAAACTTCAAGCATACATCATCCACCCCATGTATTTTGCATTTCTTATTATCAGCAAGAGACACAAAACCATCATTGCAAGAATCATAAGAAGCAAACAGAGATCTAAAAGGTGTCATATGATAAGTACAACCAGAGTCAATCAACCACTCATTTTCAGTCATGCTACTCAACACAGAATTGGCAAAATCACAGACCATAAAAACGTCATCATGCAAGTTATTATCATCTACCACATTAGCATGTTCAGACTTCTTAGGGTGAGGACAATCCTTAATAAAGTGGCTAGAATTCCCGCAATTATAGCACACTCTCTTCTTAGACTTACCTCTCTTCTTACTTGGGTCATTATTTTTGGTTTGGTTCTTAGTGTTGCTACCCTTCTTATGGTTTCGAGATCTACTCTTAGACCTACCCCTCACAAGCAACGCTTCACCAGAGTCCCTAGATTGACTGTTACTACCCCTTGAGTGCCTAAGGTCTAACTCCTTACTTCTTAATCCATTAACGACTATATCTAACGAGATATCATCTCTACCATACTTTATGGCAGATTTGACGTCATTGTAAGAGTCAGGAATGACATTAAGTAACACTATGGGTGTGTAGTCATCTATGTGTTTATCACCGGCTTGCTTAATGTTCTGAATAAGCTTGTTAAACACATCTAGGTTCTCATCTATGTCTTTGGTCAGGTCAAGCCTAAATCTAAAGAACTTCTCAAGCAAAAACAATTTACCAGGCAAAGAAGTATCGGTATACAACTTATCTAACTTGTCCCAGAACTCCTTTGCAGAATCTATAATACCCACCTTCCTGAGCACGGAATCAGAAAGGTTTAGGTATATAGAGGAACAAGCGGTTTCATTCATTTCAACGCGCTTTGCAGCATCCTCAGAGTCTAAATAGAGACCAGTCACAGCTCTATAGACTTTCTGTTGGATCAACACGCATTTGATTTTCTGTTTCCAGATATCAAAACTGTCTTTCCGTTAAATGGAAGCATGCCATATTGATTGACAGCCATTTTAACAGGAAAAGCAAGCACAACACGCAAGAGAGTAAATAAAATTTATCAGGCTACGCACAGTACGAAACAACTAGCACGAACAAGCCGAGAAGACCAATGAACACAAAGCTCGGGTATAGTCTCCTTGTTCTTTCGTACAAGCACATATAAATTACTATTTACTCAACAGATAGATAAGTGATTAATTATAACCTATAGGGCTATGAATTGTACGAAGCAACTAGCACGAACAAGCCGAGAAGACCAATGAGCACAAAACTCGGGTACAATCTCCTTGTTCTTTCATACAAGCACAAATAGGCTAGAATTAAATCAACAAGCAATGAAACGGGATTTAAAATTAATCCAGACAGAAATATTCCTAACTTCGGACAACAAGTATCCAAACAAATATTCTTGACCGGAAAGTTTATCCACGATTCAATCAACAGAAAAAAATCAAAAGCAAAAAATCCAACACGTGATTAAATTTAATCCGGAAAAAATATTCACAACTTTGGACAACGAGTATCCAAACAAAATATTCTTCACCGGAAAATTAATTCACGATTCCACAACAAGAAATCACAATTCAACTTGAAATTAAAATGAATGAACTACGAATAAATAATCACACAAAGGATTAGTAAACGCACCTAGGGCCGGGCACAGCCGTCATCCAAGACCACGCAAGTCAGCAGCGGGGAGCGGGGGAAAAAATAAATCTGGTGGCACTCCGGTACACCAAGGATGTTTATCGCCAATTTACCTGAGCGGGGCCCGAGGTTGGGTTACCCGACTTACCGTAGGCAGCGTGGGCTGCTGTAGAGCGTGGCGGCAGCAGGTCTGGACCAGTGATGGCAGCAGCTTCTGGACAGCAGCGGAGGGCGTCGATGCGGCGGCAGGCGGCGGCAGGACCTCCGTGGCTCTGATACCACTGTAAGTTCAACTTCCAGCTCATGTCTCGTCCAAGTTTCACCCACAAAGGATGAAGAACACCACTAAAATCACTAAGGGGAAAGAGAGGCGTCAGCCAGCAGGCTATTTCCGGCCAAATCAATCGAGCACCCACAGAGAGGCGAAAATAAGAGAAGCAAGGGTTTCGGCCAGCCTTTAATCCATCGACAAAGAGAAGTATAAATAGGCGTACCAAAGAGACAGATATGGTAACTTACCTTCAATGGAATAACGATTGAATCGCACAGGAGTAGAGAAGGAAAGAATCGCACGGATAAAGGAGAAGGATTAACGACCGGGTAACACTGAGAGAAGGGGCCGGGTAAGTTGAAGTGGGCTTAAAGGAAAAACCGGGCCAATACCTACATTCAGTTTAAAAATGAAGGAAAGATAGTCGATGACCTGTGCTCTCTGCTCTGAAATAAGTATACAAAAACGAAGAACGAAGACCTTCGAAATTAAAATAAACTAGCCGCCGATACCTGAACGATGACCTGTGCTCTGGAGAAGCCGGCGAACGAAGGAACGATGACCGCTGCAGGGGACGACCTCTGGAGAAGCTGGCGACCGCTGCTGAAGCCTGGGACGATGACTGTTGTGCGTAGGCCGTAGGGTTGAAGAGCGAAGAGCCGAATATGAAAGAAAGGTTTGATTTCTGTTTGAACGTCGGCCCTATTTTAATCGGAACTATGTTTTAAGTTTGGAAACGCATTTCCAAACTTCCCAAAATTAAGAAACGACCCAGGATACGCGTTTTCGGCGTTTCCTACACTCGGAAACGTTCGAACGTTTCCGAAACACAAAAACTCCCAGGCCCAGACGTTTCCGTGCTTTTCAGGTTAGCTTACCAAGACTAGAATTAATGAAGTCCTAAAAGCAGTATGTAACATATTAATATAAGTAATAAACTTGCTAAGGAAACCAAATACCCCTTAATAATCTTTAATCATTATTGTTGAAGTATTTGTCCTACATAGAATTGGTATTAAATAACAAATCATTGTATTGAATGATCTCGGGTCTTCGTATGATATTTTCATTACCAGAGTAAATATTTCAATTTGGACTTGTAGACTTCTTAATAATATTAATGCATGATCCATGATGAATCCATCTTTTTAATACTCCGTAATAAAATACTAGCCAAATCAGACAGCTCAGCCCCGTAAAAATTTAGAAATCTGCTAAATTGATGGTACGAAATAGTTTTTTTATATTTTTAAAATATAAAAAATCGTTAAAATGCTATGGAGTAATTGTCTCGTTTTTTAGTGTAATACATATGGAGTTGCAGATGAGTTTTTTACATTCAAAAAAATTTGACATGATTCCATCAATCATCTGATCACTAATTTGACCAGTCTTGCAATTTGAGAGACTAAGTTGTCAACATTATTAATAAGTAGGTCTTAATTGACTATAAATTCAAGGGAACTTTTTATGCCACCTCCCTATGGTTGCGGACATGCAGGATCAAAATGGAATTTCCTCCTCTTGTGTGGCATTCTTGATACAGCTTATAAACCATTTCTTTTTTGGTTGGTTGATTTCATCAAACAGAATAAAGTGCAGAAAGGAAGGAGGAGTGAGGTTCTCCATAACAGGTGCTGGGATCTCTCTGACAGTGTTAATAAGCAACGTTGCTGGTGCGGGGGATATAGTGACGGTGAAGATTAAGGGTCCAAGAACTGGATGGCTGCCTATGGGCAGAAACTGGGGACAAAATTGGCACATAAATGCTGACTTGAGGAAGCAGCCTCTTTCATTTGAGTTGACCACTAGTGATCGGGTCATCCTTGCTTCTTACAGTGTTGCTCCCAAGAACTGGACCTTTGGGCAGACCTTCGAAGGTAAGCAGTTCGAACTTTGAAGCTTAATTAAGACGTGGCGTGGCAATGAAGGATTCAAATATAAGTCTGTTAAAAATGCCACTGTTTTGTGTGTTCATGTTTATGTGTGTGGCTAATTGTAATTACAAATTCCAAACTTTGCTTAGTATATGAATTCTTCCACACTGTCAACATTTCTAAATCTTACAATATTTCGGATCTATCATAGTAGACTAAGCTTTAAACTATATAACCTCTTTGAGATACTGAAGATATTACACACATATCTTAATACAATTTCACTCAGAAACTTGACACTATTAACATCCTTATGTCCATATCCATTGATGAGCTCCAACAAGTCAAACCTTAAACTTGGTGAATCGGCCACAATTCTTGTTCACATAGGTAGGTCTTTTCAAATTGTGTCCTGCAATCAAACACTTTATCAAAAGATCTATTAAGACATAGTCAACCTCATTACACATTGCAAACTCAAGCACTTACCTCGGGATAGTTTTTATTCAAAAGTGCTTCAACCACGGAGTAACTTACTCATCATCATTGAACTCAAGATCTAGCGTTGTACTAAATGTTGAGTTGAGCTTTCTTTCACTTGTTATTATTTTCTAAGGGCTTTAATCCCATCCCTTTTGCAGTTTTGTACACCATGTCCCTTGGCATCACCTTTGTAAAAGAACCCGCCAAATTCACATGTGATCGTACAAAATCAATCACCACAACTTCAAAACTAATAAGTTCCCACACATAGATGTGTCTCACTCCTATGTGCCTTGACTTACCATTGTACACATGGTTATAAGCTTTTGATAGAGTTGATACACTATCACAATGGATTGATATCAAAACCATAGGTTAAGGACATATCATGATCTCTGAAACTAGGTCCTTTAGCCATTCCGCTTCTTTACAAGATGATGCTAAAACTATAAACTCCGAAGACATGGTAGAGTCAGTGATACAAGTTTGTTTCTTAGTTGCCCATGAAATAGCACCTCCTCCAAGAAGGAATAACCACCCACTTGTGGATGAATAATCTTCTTGAGGCGAGTGCTCAATGCTTGCAATTGAAATATACTAGGGTTACTATTATATCTACTTAGCTTTCTTACCTCAAATGCAATATCTGGTCGGGTGCTAGTCATTGCATACATCAAACACTTAATTACCCTAGCATATTCAAGTTGTGATACAACGTTTCTACTATTTGGAATTAATTTCCAACTAGGATCCATAGGAGTGGAAACTAGTGAGCAATCCAAACTCCCAAATCTTTTCAACACTTTCTTTATATAATGAGATTGTGTTAAGGTGATAGTATCACCTTGCTTAATTATCCTAATTCCAAGAATAACGTAGCTCTGCTTCACCCATTTAAAAATGCAGTTTTGACATCTATTTGGTGAATCACAAGATTGTGAATGGCCGATAAAGCAATTAACAATCTTATGGTAATTACTCTAGCTAACGGTGCATATGTGTCAAAGTCATCGATACCATGTTTTTGTTTAAAGCCTTATCAACAAATCTAGCTTTAAATTTATTAATGGTACCGTCTACTTTCATTTTGTTCTTGAAAATCCATTTGAAACTGATTGGTGTGCAACTGGGTGGTAAATCACTTAGAACCCAAGTATTATTGCCCATGATTGAATCCATTTCATCATTCATGGTCTCTTTCCAGAAGGAAGTGTCTTGTGATTTCATTGCTTCCTCAAAAGAGTTAGGATCCTCCTCAACACTATAACAATATAATGTTTGAGTTACGAGGGTCTCTCTTGATCCCTCAACCAAATATAATTGAAAATCGGGACCAAATGACTTTTCCTTTCTAGCCCTCTTATTCTGTCTTATTTCAGGCTCATTATCATGATCCTATTCCAGTTCATGTAAGTTTGAATTACTTGGACTGGGATTGATAAGCTCGTACTTCGATACACATTTGATGCTTGTTGAGATCGACTTTTGATGGTTTTCCTAGCTTAAAGGTGTCACAAGTCTCATAATTAGCTCAAGTCATATTTTACCAGATATTGGTTCGTGTTTGGTATTTTTAGAGTCAAAAGCAGGGAATTAAGCCCGACACTGGCATTTGAGAAGTAATCGAGAGAGTTGAGATGCATTTGAGATTATTGAGAAGCATTGAAGGTAGGGATGGACTCGGTTCGGGCCGGGCCCAGTTCGGGCCTTGAACCGGCCGGGCCTCGGTTCAAGATATGGGAGGCCCGGAACCGGCCCGGGCCTCGGTTCCATTTTTTTCTTTTTGGCTTTTCCTAGTTAACCCCCAACCCTCCCCCTCACCCCCAAACCAACCCTAACCACCTCAAATGGCCCAAAATACCCAGCCCAACCCAAAATACCTTTTGAAGGGCCCGAACCGAGATCCCACCAGGCCGGGTGGCCCGAACCGGCCAACCAACCGGTGCACCGGGCCGGTCCGGGCCCGCACAGTAGCGGGCCGGTCCAGTTCCGGGCCGGGTTGCCCGGCCCGAGTCCACCCCTAATTGAAGGACCATGATTCATTAAACGAGTGATTTTGAAGTCAGAGAGCTCAAGGTTCAATTACGAGATCAAACGAGAACGAATAAAGCTTAAAAAACGGCGATCACGATGACGTTCTGTCAATCATTCGAGCGTATCATGATGTAAAACATCCAAAGTGCACGATTCAAGTTCCATATGAAAGCTAACTTCAAGGGCTACAAATCATATGAAGACACCATGACGAGAATCAGAGAGGAGCAAGGTGAAAACATATGAAAACGTCAGATAGTCGCTGTTGAGATGTCAGGATGCGACCTTCCACCATTTTATTCATATCGTTTGATGGGATGATGCAAATTACATTTTTCAAGTTGTTATGGATATAAGACTTCATTAGATACAACTTTGGTGAAGGAAGCATAGTCAAATTAGGAAAGGAAAGGTGCACGCCGTGCACCCGAAGTAAGCATGTCGTGCACGGAAGAGAGAAATCACGCTGGAGCTACTACCGGTCGGGCACGCCGTGCCCGACATTTTTCAGCCCCCAAGTGTCCTATTTCGCCCCGGATTGATCTTTTTTCTATTTAAACACCCTGTAAACCACTTTTTTTGAAGACAGAGCTTAGATAGAGACATAGGGACGTGTTTTAATATATTTTTCTGCATTATTCTTCAAAACCATGTGATTATTTGTAAGTTCCAACTTTTTAGTTAATAGAAATTAATTCTTTTCATCCCAATTCTATTGTTGATTTAATTATGAGTTGTGAGTAGTTTTACTTAGGGATTTGGGATTGATGAAGGGGTTGGTCATGGTGTATGGCTAGTTTGTTGATGATTTAATTGTATGAATCTTTACTGAATTTGTGTTTGAATGATTCAATTGATATATCTTGTAATCTAGAACGGAAGCTAGGATTATAATTGCATATAGAGTAGATTTAGAGAGATCTAATTTATTCTAGGACACCTTCACACACTTAATCGTTCACTAAGAGATTAGTAACGGTTAGGGGGTCATACGCTCGCTCGTTTTGGCAATAATTTAGATACCTGTGATAGAGAATTAATCGTTATATATAACCAAGATCAAATAAAATCACACAATTAGTCATAATTGTAAATTTATAGAGACTTACTTGGAGAGTATCCGATGTTCATTTTGAAGAGATTTGAGGAAGATGATGCCATTGCTCTAAGAAATTGGATATGTAATCCCTTTTAGGACAATGATATATGGAGTATGTAATAGTAGGGAGTTTGTGATGTCCTCTCTTCTCTTGTGATGGTGTTGTACGTATGACACATTTGAGAAGGGAGATGAGTAGTTTTATTAGAAATAATCAATAGTCACAATCTTTTACTTTTTGTCTTAAAGGGTGTTACAACAATGGTAGCACAAGTATGATTTCCATCAAATAACACACACATATATAATACATTATTATATATAATACATAAATATAGAACACATATTAATATTGGTCCTTAGGCCATATTAATTGGAAATATTCCAACATTCTCCCACTTGGCCTAGTGACCAATAATTGTTAAGTTGGTCAAGTATGTGTTCTAAATACCCAATATCTACACCATAATAGAGAAGTACAATCACACGCATTTGTATAAATATGGGACCCCCACTAATCATACTATAGCACATGTATTAGGACTTTGGGGACGTTTGTTTTTCGACGGTTCAGGGCCAAAACGCTGGAAATACCAGCGTTTTCCATTGTTGGAAAACGGCGGATTGCTCTAATCCGCTAATATTCAAACGGCCCTTTTAAGGTCATTAAACATAAACGATCAAATGTAATGTGGTAATTAATATTAATTTGTCTATGATACCAAAGTTAGTTTGCACGGTATACATGTGATAGACAATTAAATATTCAAGTAAATCCTTATATACATCAATTGTTCAAAAGAGCACTATGATATCAAGTAAAATCTCGACTAATACCCATTCTCATCACATGTTCTTGAAAAAAATTGGATGGTAAACCTTTTGTCATCGGATCCACATGCATATCATGATCGCTAATGTACTCAATAGAAAGATTATTTTCTTCAACTCGTTCTCGTACAAACAAGAACATTGTATCGAGATATAATCCAGCCTCGCTCGAACTGTTGCCATTTGAAAAGCTTACGGTGGCGGAATTATCACAGTAAATCTTCAACGGTCTTGAAATGGAGTGAACTATTTTGAGTCCCTTGATCAAATTACTCAATAACATTTCATGACATATTGTGTTATAAACACCAACATATTCAGCCATCATAGTAGAGGTAGTGGTCAATTGTTGTTTATGACTCCTCCATGAAGTGGGCCCGCCTGCCATCATAAAAATGTATCACGACGTCGATTTTCTATCGTCTTTGCAATTAGCGAAATCGGGGTCGGAATATCCTTTTTTTACTCCAGGGGGCTTGGAGTAATCAGGGCTTAAACTCACTCCATTGAGTTTCAAACCCTTGTGTGCCTAACGGGATTCGAACTCGAGACCTCCCACTAGGCACTGTAACCTCACAACCAGCTGGGCTGAAATGCTTAGTTTTTCGGGGTCGGAATATCATGTTACTTCTAAATCGTTTGTTGCTCTATAGGTCAGTTTGCAGTCTTTAGTCCCCTGAAGATATCGTAAGATCTTCTTAGCAGCCTTCCAATGATCAAGGCCAGGATTATGTTGATATCGGCCTAACATACCGGATATGTAAGCGATATCGGGACGGGTACAAACTTGAGTCCAGATGAGTCCTACCGAATATGTAAGCGATGGCAGCCGGAATCTACAGCCACCCAAAAATTCCCAGAATGTTTCTGCTGCCATTCTGACACAACTTCCGCCGGTCGCCGGTCGTCGGAGCTCCGCTGCCGCATGCCATTGCCACCACCGGACTGCCCCGCCATCGACGGACTGCCCTGGTTGCCCAAGGGAACTAGGGAGGCAATAATAAATTAGAATACGGGTATTAGGGTAAAAAATTAACGTTTTCTCCTATTTGGGGAAGATTAGGAGTTAACTCCTATTTAAGGAAATGTGTTATGTTTTACTCCTATTGAGAGCAATTACTTTTGGTCTTAAGCTGGGAAGTTCACTGCCTTCACACTCGACAGTGAACTACATCCTAAATCCTAGATGGATAGTGGATACATAGGTTCAACAGTCTGTCAATTTTAGCTATATACTCCCTTCGTTCTTTATTAACTGTCTCGCGTTCCTTTTTGGGACGTTTTTTATTATTTGTCTCTCTTTTTATTTTAGGGAAGTTTTTGATAAAATACTCTCACTTTTATTAGTTTTACCCCTTACTTTTTACAAACTACTTTCTCTTTCCTACTTTATCATAACTTTACTCTACTTAATATACTCTCTTTCCTACTTTATCATCACTTTATCACCACTTTACTCTTTTTAATATACTATCTTTCTTACTTTATCATTTACCCTACACACTCTACATTTACCCTACTATTTTTCTATTAAAACTCGTGCCCAAGACTAGCGGGACAGATAATAAAGAACGGAGGGAGTATTATAAGTCTAAGGAATAAAACACAAATAGAATTACTACTTTTTTTATTCCCTTGAGGCAGGAGTAAACATTGATTTCTACTCTAAATACCACTAAGAGTATTAATTCATAATGAATGTCCAAATTCATAATAAAATGACCACTTCTGGTCGGTGAAAAGTCTGCCATTTGTTTATAAAAATGCCAAGAAAATGACATTATTACTCTTCATAATGCCAAAATCTTCATTGAATCTGTCATTATTATGGCATTACTAAAAATGTTGGAAGATTTCCAACCAGTGATGGGAGGTGGTGGTGCTGGGGTGGCAGAGGTAGTGTTGTTGTTTTTTACGTTTTTTAATTTTTTAAAAAAAAAATTTAAAAATCTAATTTTCATTTTATAAATATTTTATTATTAATTAAGACATTTCAAAAGCCACAAGAGTATATTTGTCCAATAAACATAAATAGTCCTACCTTGGGGGAATTTAAAAGATGCAGTCTTAGCTATTTTGCTCTTAGGCCACTTTTTTGTGGTAATTCACTCTAAATCTTTTTCTGTATAGTTAAACTTTAGCTTTGACAATTGGGTCTTGAGTAATTGAGTTGTGCTTTGTTTTTCCTAAAAAGCTCCTGAATAGGGATGGACTAAACCGGGTCGGCCCGACACGGAACCGGCCCGGCCCGTTACTGTTTGGGCCCGGACCGGACCGGGACCCGTTGGCCGGTTCCGGTCTTTTAGCCCGTTTGGGCGGGTCGGGCGGGCCAGGCTCGGGCCCAATTTTTGGTGAACCGGCCCGGGCGGTTCGGCCCGGGCCCGGTTCAATCTTTTTTTCAATTTTTTTTGCTTTTCTAGGTTAGGGTTGGGTGTTTTGGGGGGGTTTGGGGGGTGGGGGTGAAGGGGGAGGGGGTCGGGTGTTAATTAGAAACCAAAAAAAAATTGAACTTGACCCGGGCCCGGCCCGGTTAGGCCCGGACCCGGTATCAACCCGGGCCGGTTCCGGGCCCAACATTTTGCAAAAAAAACCCGCCCGGGCCCGGCCCGGAACCGGAACCGGAACCGGACCGGCCTGGGTCCATCCCTACTCCTGAATGTGGAGGCGGCTTTAACTACAACATGAGGATATTACTTATCACAATTATAATCGGTTGAGATTAGTATGGAACAACACATTAGCTTCAACTTAGCTTTGTTATACTTTCATCTCACAGGATACATATATGGCATCAGGTATTGTTTCATTGAATAGTTTAGGAGGGGATTATTTAGAGCACTCATGTTGTCTCTTTGGTGTTTTTGAGATTTTAAAAAATAAAATAAAAAATAATGCACAATATGTGATCATATATATTTTATTCCAATCAACTTTTCTTCTTCATTTTTCAACATTTTATCAATGTAACATAAACTAAGCCGTTCATAGGTGGTATCCAACACCATCCATTCAGACAATCACTAAAAGACTAGACCACCTTTTGTAGAGTCTAAACCATCAAATTTTGTGCAGCAATACCATAGATCCGGATTTCAGCTAATGGTCAAGTTGCTACTATGAGAGATATTTTTTTTTTAATATAAACACTCTACTTTGTAAAAACATTTCTAAATAATCATATTGGGTATTTACCTAAACATGCAACGCACATATACAAAAGTAGTAGTTTTATGAATAATAGATTACTACATGTACCAAGGTAAGAATGTCCGCAACAAAAGGGGGGCGACTGAAAATAAAGGAGTTCATATTAAGCTATTTTGCATCGGGCGCGTATTTAAGCAGAAACTAACATATAACACTTGAGTTATTTCTTCTATAAGCAATTAAATCATGGTAAACCTAAACTATGAGCTCACATGTTACCATTTACAAGATTGGTATGTTTCAATGAAGAGCTATCTTGCAAGGCATATTAAAAACATATACAGTCTTGGGATATGATGCGTAGGAGCTCTCGGGAAAAGTATGCATAGTTTGTGAAGTTTTATGGATACTCTTCAAACACTTTTTTCTTGGATGAAATGTAAATGTGTATATCATTTAGACAAAAGTCAACATATTACAATGTGTAAAAAAAGCAATCAAAAATATATATATCTAAGCTAATCTAATCTAACCTAGATATATGAATCATATACTACCTTCATCTCAAATTGATTTTGCAAAGTCAGGTTTATTATTAAATAGTTTCATTTTTTTCACTTAATTAAGATATAAATTTTTAATTATATTCTAGCTAATTGGGATTTTGTAATTTGATATAGATTTTAATGTACTTTCTCAATATGTAAATTTTAATTATTCCGTATTAAAATTGAATTAACAATCAATGTGGAAGATTCAACTTTCAAATTGAGCATGGAAACAAAATAGAATGGGGTGTTTGGATCTACTTCTGGAAACTTATTCTGCTCCAAATTGCTCCTACAAACAGTTTTTTAGAGGGTAATGGAGATCAGTTTCTGAAAAACGGATTGCGATTCTACTTCTAATTTAAAGAAAGAAGCAGAAGTATGATCAATATCAAACAGCCAAACTAAATATCCACATCCCAACAAGTTTAGTGGCCAAAACAAGGGAAAATTTTACAAACAAGACCAAAAGTCCCTCAAATTCCAAAAATAAGATTAGTAGTTCGCGTAGGATAAAAGTGGAACCATATTGACTCTAATACCCTTAATTAGATAGCAGACAACCAGGCAGCTTGAACAATTCTCAAAACCTGTCGCCTATGAACAGTAACAATTGGCAAACAACAGAGAAAGTCGTCGGGTTCGTTGGAAAAATTGCAGAAAGCCACGAAATCGCCCTTTACACAAACTTCATCGTCGCCCTTCTCATCTGCACGATTTAGATCGATCGACTGGGCCATCACGACTGCCGCCTATCGACTTCATCGTCGACGCACCAGATCGGCAGAGGTTTCTTCTTCCTCTTCCTCCTCCTCCTCTTCTTCTATTCTGATTCTTGACATTGATTTTGTCAATTTCGAACTTCTATTTCATATTTTCACAAGGCCATCAGGCACTCTGTAAATCTTTTGAATAAACCAGATCCAAAATCAAATTTGCACACTAGACAATACATAGACATCAAGTAGTCAGTAAATAGACAATAAGTTCTAATAATAGTTCAATAACAAACAATACATAGACAATAAGTAATCATTAAATAGATAATAAGTCCTGATAATAGCTGATAGGCACTAGTTGTTAGTGCCTAAGTATACATTTTTATTATTGTTTGTAATGTTTATTTACTAGTTTTGTGCAAGTTTATAGTTGTTAGTTTGCATTTGATTGTAATCGTATTTCTAGCATTTTATTGTTTGTTGTAAGTTGTAGTTAGTTTGGCTATAAGTTTAGGATATGTTTGGAAGCAAAAAGGATGAAGAAACCTGAGTTTTGTGCAAAACCCGGTCGGGTATGGACTTTACCCGGCCGGATATGAAGTGACAAAGGAAACTGCTGCAAAACTAGCAAATACCCGATCGGGTATTCCATATACCCGGTCGGGTATGAAGTGATTTCGGACCAAAGAACGTGCAGAAGACACAAAAACATGAGAAAATATTTGATTTGGTAAATACCCGGTCGGGTATGTCAAAATACCCAGCCGGGTATCAGGCTATAGGTCTTGAAAACACCTATAAATAACCCCATTTTCCTTCACTTTTAATAATCCCTTCTTCCATACTCTTTAGCTCAATTTAGAATAGCATTTCTTTATATTTTTCTAGCTATGTTTAGTCTCCAAATGAGGAGCTAAATTTCCATTCTTGATGTTGCTCTTGAAGCTTGTTGATTATTAAAGTTGTGAGTTATTTTCTTAACTTCTGTCCTTGAATATTAATTAATAGTTCTTTCCTTAATATCATCTCTATATTAATGTTGGGGAGTGTTGCTAAGATGACAATTAGTTAACATCTCGACATTAGTTAGAATTGTATTTTCTTCCTCTATATTAATGTTGGGGAGTGTTGCTAAGATGACAATTAGTTAACATCTTGATATTAATTATACTAGGATTCATCTTCTTTAATATTCTTCCTTGAATATTAATTAATTCCTACTCACATTTCATATTAATATTTTGAACATTACTTAAAGGATCAACTAATTTTGTTTCATATATTAATTATTACTAGAAATGATCAACGAACCGATGGTTAATCGTTGATGGTTTCACAAGTAAGTAACTTCGGTTTATTAATGCACGGTCGTGGTTAATAAACTTAAGAGAGATTAAATTTGTTGGTTAAACCGAAACCGTTGTGTTGAGGTTATCAATCTCAATTGATTTCATCAAGGAGTTAGAAAGATTAAATGCTACTATTAAATCGGTATAAGGCGTTGTTCTATATTTGATTAATAGTAAGGGTTATTAATGAACGGTCGTTGTTAATAACTACCCTCGATGAAGTGGATATACTCCCCGATTGAGTATTCGAGAGGGAATAAGTTATAGATATAACAATGATCGACTAAAATATATCAACAAGTGGAAAGTAGCAATGCCAAGTCCTTTTTATCTTTGAATTAAACACATATAGGTTGTTCATCTTAGTTCTTAATTAAATTAAATCACTCAATCCAAATCCCCCCCTTTTTATTTACTAAGTATCATAAAAAGAGAATTATTCCTTTCCATGTGGATACGAACTCTACTACGCTATACTACGTATAAGTTTAGTATTGAAAATTATTTTGACGCACCGTGACAAAGTGTTCGTCAATAGCTCGATAACAGAGTAAGCCACGTAAAATCAATCTCCAAGTTCAATATATAATCAGAATGAAAATTTGAAACATCATACAAACTTACAGAAGAATTTCGCACCAGGAATGATATTTAGCAACAGAAATTTGCAGCAGAAATTCTTTGCGATGAAACTAGCTCCAAATTTCGCAGATAACGAGAAATCAAATCCGAATGAAGATCATGACTCGCAATTGATGGAAATCGAAATCGAATTTGTGAAGAAACGTAGACGGTAGAAGTCCAGAGGAAGCTTGAGGAATGAGCTAAAAGGATATGAACTAAGGGGTACTTTAGGCAACTAGATATTAAGTTTCTTAAAGTAGGATTGATCAAAAGTCAATAAAAGGGTCTTATTATGAATAATTTTCTCCCAAAACAAAACCTCCGGAGCACTTTCAATTTCAGTTTCAGGCGCAACAAAGATACCCGTGACTACCAACTCCAAACCCGCCAGCAAGTGATTCGTACGGCAGAGAGGCGCGGTAGCGACGAACAAATCTGTATAAGGACCTCCTCACCTAGTGCTGTACATACGCATTGTATTATTGTATTATTATTATATTACTCCGCATTCCGGAGTATATTATTATTATTTTTTGATCGTATTATATTATTATTATTATTATGACTCCGCATATTATATGCTTGTTATGTTTTCTGTGGTCGTATGCGTTGCATGTTTTGTAGTTTGTCTCAATCTTTTTGTTAGGTGTACGCACAAGCTATATAACTAAGGAAATAATCTTTCCATCTTACATTCTTTCTATTCGTTCCCTGTACATGTATTCAGGCACAGATTTAAGGGGGGCGCGGGGCAGGGTGGAGCCAAGGCACTGGGCCGGTACAAAGAATATTATTGGAAAAAATTTCACACGAAATTTTTTATACTAAAAATAATGACATTTTTTAAATTTGGGGTGGGCCAGGGCCTAGCCTAAGCACCCCCTAGCTCCGCCCCTGCGCGGGGGGCGACCGCCCCCCTTGGATTTTCAAAATTTTCTACTATGTATATGTAATATTATCATACTTTAATTAGATATATATGTTTTCGCCCCCCTTAACTTTTAATTTCAAAATTAATATATAGCATTACATAATGTAATTCATAATTGGAGATTTTAAAAAAAGTACTACGTAACATCTAAAATAATTTACATAACTTAAATGAATAAACAATAGCACAACTCATTGTTTAAGACATAGGATACCTGTTATATAAAAATTTCTAGCTTTGTAACATTTAATTGTCTTTATTGGATGATTAGTACTTGATTTTGTAAAATACATAATATCAAACAATACTAAATATCAGACACACTAGTTAAACAATTTTTAGATCATGTGAAGTGAATCTAAAATATAAATGTTCATTGACATTAAATTACACAATTCATTTACTTATTACTATCTAAAAACAATTTGTTGCATAGATAATAAACTTTAACTTATTTTAACATTAATACAAATACAATATGCACCATATATGTGAATAAACAATACTATGTACTCCGTATAATATTATTCTAAAAATAATATTCTCATACATACTATTGTAATATTAAGAAAAGTTCAATTCTCGTTACCCACGAACACCATCCTTAGTAGACAAAAGTTGCAATTCAAAAACCAGTTCTTTATTCTAATAAGATTCATATAGTTAAACAAGACAGAAGTTATTTAAAAAACCTTGGTTGATGTGTATTTTTAAACTCTTTACCTTCAAATATTCCCATTTGATTTGTTATTTCTTACACTTTAATGTATTAGTACGTTTTTAGAACACTTACAATTATAAAACTAAAATTATTTTTCCATTGTTTAAACTTAGAATGTAATAGATTTAAATATCATTGTGTATGTACCGATGAATTTTTTGGAATGAAAATTAGCCGTAGAGCCCTACGTTAGCGAAAAAATTCGATCGCCTCACTACACAAGCGGAAAAAAATCGCCCCGCTACACTAGCGATTTTTTTTCACCCCCTATACTAACGAAAAAAAATTCGCACCCCTTGACTCGAAATCCTAGATTCGTCCATGCATGTATTTTACGAAATAATTCCCTAAATAGGACTAAAACTATAATAAAGTTCATAAGTAGGATTATCACTGTTTCAAGAAATTTTAATCAACTTATTTTTTGATAGGACTACATAAGTCCTATTTAGTGAATAAAACATATTTAATCATATTTATGGGAAATTACCCTAAATATGAGTAAAAACGTTTGTATATATTACAAAATAGGACTATCATGTTTTTATTTCTAAAATAAGACTAATTACTGCCATGTTTTGGCAGTACCAGACTTTAAGCATAGCGGTATTTTCCAAATTTGACAGTAATTACTCTTATTTTGGAAATAAAAACATGGCAGTTCTATTTTAATTTGGAATTTTCAGACTTTTTACTCCTATTATGGGAATTTCCCCATGTTTTTATGTTTTATGAGTTTATGTATGTTTGATCTTATATTGAACAATTTCTATTAAATTGATCTTTGCATGCATGCATACTTGAAGTAGGTGGATCCACGCAGGATCTATACTAATCTGTCTGTCGACTCTTCAATTGTATTGTTTTAAGGGAAAATTACCCGCAAATAGGACTAAAAAACGTTTTTATATTCCAAAACAGATCGAATTATCATGTTTTATTATCAAAATATGACTAATTACTACTATGTTTTGGCAATGCCAGAATTTAAACATGACATTATTTTTCAAATATTGCAGTAAATACTCCTATTTCGGTGATAAAAACATGACAATTTTATTTTGGAATTTTCAAACTTTCTACTCGTATTTTATCTGATATATGAGTTTTTATTTTATGATAGAAAAGTCATAAGAATAATTAAAAAGATGTTGATTACAAATATTAGGTAAATCAGATGAAACAAAGTACAATCCATTGATGAAATGCAAAAACAATAATTCTAGCTTCTAGGTGCATTCCACTTGTCTTCTATTTTGTTGTAAGTTTTTGTATGAGATAGTAAATACGTAGTACTTCTTCCATTCTTTTATAGTTGTAACGATCAACATTTCACATTTACCAACGCACGTCTTTGACCGTAATTATATCTTAATTCTATTAGTAAAAAAATATTAAAAATCAGATTTTTAAAATTTGTAATGAGATGAATTGAACAATATTTTTTTAAAAAAATAATTTTCATAAAATAATAATATTAAATGTAGTCAAAGTAGAGCATGTGAATAGTGAAAAATTCAACATGTTGCGATTAAAACGGAACGGAGGATAGTATATATTAGCATCCAACATGTAATATGTACTAGATATGTCCAAACTTTCAACGGCTATCCCCCCACAAACTCAGGATAGACCACCAACCATAAAAAACAAAAAATACAATAACTAGTCAACCATAAAAACCCATAAATATAGTAGCTAGCCCAATTCCGTGCATAAAGAACGTATTTTAGAATGTTTTTACATAGTGTTTACTTAATTTTTGTATAATTACGGTGTAATTTATCATCTAAAATAAGACTAGAATTAGAAGATATTAAGAGATTTGACATTTAAGAAAAAAACATGAAAGAAAAGCAAGAGAAAGTCACTTGGAAGCATAAGGAAGGACATTGGAGACAAAAGGAAGTGATAGAGTATATAGACTCGGACCCTCGGGTCTCACGACTATTGGGCTCGGACAGCGGCCCACACACATCTTACGGATATCATTTGTATTATTGTACTGCTTATATGTCATTTGAATGTAACTATGTACTAGATTAGTCTTTTATGTAGTTGGGCTACCGGGCCCATATTAGCGGCCCGGCCCATTATTTCCCTATTTATACTCCTCTTGGAGCCATTTGTAACCCTAGAACATAAGTCTCAATACCACTATTCATCTTCTTCTCCACATTATTAAGCTCAATCTCTCCCATTTTATATACTTGGATACCTATAATCCATCAATGGTGCTTTCATTGAGAGATTAGAGCACAATCAAGTGAGAAACCCTCCCAAAATCTCCAAAAACTCATCCAAATCACAAAAAATCAAAAAAAAGGTGTTCTGGAAAATAAAACAAGAAATGAAGAAATCTCGACTTTTTTGGATCTGGAGCTTCCCCTGAATCCGAACTCCGGCAGACTCGGTAAACCAATCGGAGCTGTTACGACCGTTGCGAAGCTCGCTCACCTCACTGCAGTGCCTGAAGCTCACCAGTTTATTGCAGCTCCCGTCACCATCGCTACGGATTCAGCACAGCCAGCTCTTCAGGTTACAACCGCCATATCCGTGAGACCCCTGCAAACCTGCGGTATCCGTCCAGGTCTGAACCAACCCGGCAGTAGGCATCGAAGTTGAGATTGATGCGCGATGTACGAGCCCTAGACGAGCTCCACCGCCCCCATCAAAGCATCGCCCGCCGTCGAGGTTTGCCGGGCTTGCACGCTGGGCTAGATGCTCATAGCCGGCGACGGGAACCAAGGGCCGCGCCCCTACTTTGCCGGTGACGACGAGGTCATCCTCCCTGTCCGGCGGCATAAGGACGGACGTAACTTCCCTTCCTCTGCGGAGCTGCGCAGAACTGCGCTCACTTCTCCAGACCTAGCGGGAGTGAGGGGAAGAGGATGGGCCATGCCCATTCAAAAAGTGACCAGCTTTTACAAATCAACCTGGGCCTAAGAGAATCAACATGCTGCTGTTTATTTCAGTCAAGCCCACCAAAAGCAGTCCAAATAAAAAAGCTAAGTACCCCAAATTTTCTCCTATTTATACACTTAAAATATTTATTAAGTGATAGTAGTATAATTATTACTATTATTAATTATATTATTTCCACCACCATTATGGCGGGTTAAAACCCCCCGAGGTGGTGAAGACCATTATGAGGGATTAAAATTTCCTGAGGTCACTAATGAAAATTTATTATTAGCATTATTATTTTTATCATCACCATTAGACCGGGTCAAAAAACCCCAAAGTGGTGGACCCGAGCTCTAGTCTACCGACCATCTTTATTTGATGACTTGAATTATATTTGGGTCCCTCGACCTACCCTAATCACCTTTATTTGGTGACTCGGGCATCTAAAAATGAGAGCCGCTACCGGCCGCACATGGCATTATGCCCGAGAGCGGTAAACGGTACACCTCGTTCTCCGAGACGCTAATCGCGTCGCCCAAAAGCCGTTGCCATGAACAACACACCTATTGTATTCCGCTTATTTTTTGGAAATGTAAATAGAAGATACCACGTGTCGTATCAGCAGCCTTCGAGCGAAAGGCTCAGGTCTGCTCCACTTTGTATTTTGTATCAGCGAAGGGCTCAGGCCTAGCTGAGAGAGCACATCGTCCTGGCCCCGTAAGCCTAGAGTGAAACGCTCAGGTATGGCTGACGATGTCCCCAGGATGAAGGGCCCGCAAACGGCCCGCGTCTTGAAATGGGAAGTTCACCGCGTCGTCCACGCGCCAGATCGCAGGACGACAGGCCTGAAATCCTGGCTGAGGTGGCAGAATCCCCCCACTCAGGGTTGGGCAACGGCATCCGTTGGAAACCAACCAAAAGTCTAGCCCGCGTCATAAATAGGCGACGGGACCCCCCTGAGATCACGGACGTTATAAACGAAGTCCGAACCGGCCGAAGGACGAGCACACCCTTCGGCCGAAGCCTGAAAGAAGGACACTCCCCGAAATAGGGAACGGAAACGGAAATAAAAAAAAAGAAAAGGAAAAAGAAAACACAAAAGAGGGAAGCCGAGGACCGCGCGCACTTGCCGTCCTCGAGCAACAAAAAATGAAATCCCCACAACAATACTAAGTACATATCAGGCAAATACTACACATTATGGACGAAGCAAGACCATACATGCGGATTAGACGAGTGCCCAGCGCCGTCCCTCATCTTAGACGAGCGTCCAGCGCCGTCCCTCATTTTTTAGACGAGCGCCCAGCGCCGTCCTTCATTCTTAGACGAGCGCCCAGCGTCGTCCCTCATTTCAGACGAGCACCCAGCGCCGTCCCTCATTTTCAGACGAGCGCCCAGCGCCGTCCATCTTCTCAGACGAGCGCCCAATGCCGTCCATCATCTTAGACGAGCGCCCAGCGCCGTCCATCATCTTAGACGAGCGCCCAGCGCCGTCCTCCATTTGTAGACGAGCGCCCAGCGCCGTCCCTCATTTTCAGACGAGCGCCCAGCGCCGTCCTTCATTCTTAGACGAGCGCCCAGCGCCGTCCCTCATCTTAGACGAGCGCCCAGCGCCGTCCCTCATCTTAGACGAGCGCCCAGCGCCGTCCCTCATCTTAGACGAGTGCCCTGCGCCGTCCTTCATTCTTAGACGAGCGCCCAGCGCCGTCCCTCATTTCAGACGAGCGCCCAGCGCCGTCCATCATTTCAGACGAGCGCCCAGCGTCGTCCATCATCTCAGACGAGCGCCCAGCGCCGTCCATCATCTTAGACGAGCGCCCAGCGTCGTCCATCATCTTAGACGAGCGCCCAACGCCGTCCTCCATTTGTAGACGAGCGCCCAGCGCCGTCCCTCATTTCAGACGAGCGCCCAGCGCCGTCCCTCATCTTCGGACCAGCTCCACCGTCCTACAGGTTCAGTCTGGCGCCAACGCCTTGCCACGTTATCATATTATAGGACTGGCTCCTCATCGCCGTTGTCCTCACATCACGACCGGCCCCTCGGCCTCGGCGTGATCATCTATCTCAAGACCGGCTTCCTCAGCGCCGCGAGTCTTGAGCCAGCGATCGGGCTCGCCATCCCTTCCCGGATGGTGACCATCGCCTCTGTATGACGATCGGCTTCACCATCGCCTCGTGATCATTATTTGGACCGACTCCTCATCGTCATCGTCCTCATATCACGATCGACCCCCTTGGCCTCGACGTGATTATTTATCTCGAGACCGGTCTTAGTTATTCCTTTACCGGATGACGACCGTTGCATGGATTTTTGGACCGGCCCCTCATCGCCGTCGTCCTCACATCACGCCCGGCCCCTCGGCCTCGGCATGATTATCTATCTCAAGACCGGCTTCCTCAGCGCCGCGAGTCTTAATCTAGCGATCGGGCTCGCCATCCCTTCCCGGATGGTGACCATTGCCTCTGTATGACGATCGGCTTCACCATAGCCTCGTCATCATTATTTGGACCGACTCCTCATCGTCGTCGTCCTCATATCACGATCGACCCCCTCGGCCTCGACGTGATTATTTATCTCGAGACCGGTCTTAGTCATTCCTTTACCGGATGACGACCGTTGCATGGATTTTTGGACCGGCCCCTCATCGATGTCGTTCTCACATCACGCCCGGCCCCTCGGCCTCGGCATGATTATCTATCTCAAGACCGGCTTCCTCAGCGCCGCGAGTCTTGAGCTAGCGATCGGGCTCGCCATCCCTTCCCGGATGGTGACCATCGCCTTTATATGACGATCGGCTTCACCATCGCCTCGTCATCATTGTTTGGACCGACTCCTCATCGTCGTCGTCCTCATATCACGACCGGCCCCTCGGCCTCGGCGTGATTATCTATCTCAAGACCGGCTTCCTCAGCGCCACGAGTCTTGAGCTAGCGATCGGGCTCACCATCCCTTCCTGGATGGTGACCATCGCCTCTATATGACGGCTGGCTCATCATCGCCCCGTCATCATATCATCGGATCGGCTTCTCAGCATTGCCATCCGGACATCATGACCGGCCCTTCGGCCTCGGCGTGATTATCTATCTCAAGACCGGCTTCCCCAGCGCCGGGAGTCTTGAGCTAGCGATCGGGCTCACCATCCCTTCCAGGATGGTGACAGTCACCTTTACATGACGATTGGCCCATCATGGCCTCGTCATCATTTATTGGAACGGCTCATCATCGCTGTCATCCTCACATCGCGGCAGACCCCTCGGTCTCAATGTGATCTTGAGCTAGCGATTGGGCTCACCATCCCTTCCTGGATGGTGACCATCGCCTCTATATGACGGCCGGCTCAACATTGCCCCTTCATCATATTTCGGATTGGTTTTTTTCATCGCCATCCGCACATCACGACCGGCCCCTCAGCCTCGGCGTGACTATCTATCTCAAGACCGGCTTCCTCAGCGCTGAGAGTCTTGAGCTAGCGATCAGGCTCGCCATCCCTTCCTGGATGGTGACCATCGCCCTTATATGACGATCGGCTCCATTCTTGCCTCGTCATCATATTATCGGATCGGCTCATCATCTCCGTCCGCACATCACGATCGGCCCCTCGGCCTCGACGTGATTATCTATCCCCAAGACCGGTCTCAGTCATTCCTTCCTCGGATGGCGACCGCTGCTTGGACTTTTGGATCAGCATCATAGTGCTGACGACCTCGCATCACGATCGGCCCCTCGGCCACGACGTCACACCCTGTCCCAACACCGGCTTCATCAGCGCCGAGTGTGTTGGGCTAGCGATCAGGCTCGCCATCCCCTCCTGGATGGTGATCGGCTCTATATGACGATCGGCTCCATCATCGCCTCGTCATCATATTTCGGACTGGCTCCTCATCATTCTCATCCGCACATCGCGATCAGCCTCTCGGCCGCGACGTGATTATTTATCTCAAGACCGGCTCCCAGCGCCGAAGTCTTGTTATAGCGATTGGGCTCGCCATCCCTTCCCGGACGGCGACCGTCGCCCCTATATGACGCACGGCTCATCATCGCCTCGTCCTCACATTTAGACCGACCCCAGCGCCGAAGTCCTTATCTAGCGACCAGGCTCGCCATTCCCTTCCTGGATGGTGACCGTCGCCTTCATATGACGCATGGCTTATCATCGCCTCGTCCCCATATTCGGACCGGCTCACCAGCGTCATCGTCCCCATATTCGGACCGGTTCGTCAGCGCTGTCGTCCTCATATTCGGACCGACTCATCAGCGTCGTCGTCCTCATATTCAGACAGGCATCCACCGCCTCGTCCCCTATTCAGATATAGCGAACATCTTGTGGTCTCCGGCCGAAAGGCTAAAGGAGCCCAGAGTTCAGCCATATATCGCTCCGTCATCTGTATTTGATGACGCGAAGCTCATTTGCAGGCCCATCGGCCATATATCGCTCTGTCATCTTTATTTGATGATGAAGAGCTCATTTGTAGGCCCATCGGCCATATATCGCTCTGTCATCTTTATTTAATGACGGAGAGCTCATCTACAGGATCATCGGCCATATGTCGCTCTGTCATCTTTATTTGATGACGAAGAGCTCATTTGTAGGCCCATCGGCCATATATCGCTCTGTCATCTTTATTTAATGACGAAGAGCTCATCTACAGGACCATCGGCCATATATCATTCTGTCATCTTTATTTGATGACGAGGAACTCATTTGTAGGCCTCTGAGCCACATTTTGCTCCGTCATCTTTATTTGATGACGCGAAGCTCAGTTGCAGGCCCATCGGGCATATATCGCCTCGTCATCTTTATTTGATGACGCGAAGCTCATTTACAGGCCCATCGGCCATATCTCGCTCCGTTATCTTTATTTGATGACATGGCGCTCGCATACAGGCCTTTGAGCCATACATCACCCCGTCATCTTTATTTGATGATGTGGGGCTCTCATGCAGTGGCGGAGCCAGAGGTTTGTCCAAGGAGGGGCAAACCAAAGACTAAAAATTTTAAAGTTCGTGTCCAAAATATAATAAGAACAACAATAGCGTATTAATTTAACAAAAAATTATAGTTCATTACATACTACTTGATTTACTTCTGCAACCTAGGCAAATCTCTAAATTTTTCAGGAGCTTTCTTCCAATTACGGAATCCGGTCCTCACAAACACATCATCACCAAATCTCTTTCCTTCATGCCCATGAAAAAGGTAACACCAAAAACAGAAAGCGGCATCTTTAGAAATACTATATTCCAACCATTCCCAAGTTTTAAACCACTCTCCTCGAAAGCTCCTTAATGTCTTACCAAATTCAGTTCGTGGAAACTTATGAGATGCTGGTTGACAAGCACCTTTAACAACATATGCTCTCATCACATCATCCCTAATCCCCGACGCATATTCATTAATTGGTTTTCGTAAAAATGGATCACTAATAATATCCCATTCATGTGTACTTTCTGTTCGGGCTCTCTTGTCCCTCTCATTCCTCTCATCTCTAGCAGTATTTTCATTTGACGCAGTGGCATTTTCAACACTAGAGATAGACTGATTAGGAACAATTGAAGAACTAACACCTCCAATCAAAGACCTCTTAGTCTTAATTACAAATTTATCCAAACTCATACTCCTAAATATAACAAAAATAAGTATGAATTAAAAATGTTCCTTATACAAATAGCATTAAATTGCATCTAGAACTGAGATTTGAGGATTCACACAAATAATTTCTGACTTTTCGTTAGGGATGAGAGCAAATAATTAATATGGGCATAAATTGGCAGATGAGAAACTTACTTGAAAATTGCAGAATCTGAGAACAAATGGGGAGAAGTGAGAACTAACTGGAGAAGGAAGGTAGATTTCTGTTGGGGAGTAAAGCCGGAGAGGGAGCGGGCGATGTTGCTTCTCAGTTCTCACGTTCGCTGCATGCCTGCGTTCTCAACTGCTCGATTCATTTTTTTGGCGGAGTGGGAAGGGACTGCTGACTGCCTAGGTCTTTTGTTAATGAAGCTTTAAATGTTTAACCCACTTAATGGCTTTAGACTTTAGTGATTACGTTTTGAATTGTTATTTTTTTCATTTTTGGGCTTAGGCTTTAGGATTGTCTAGGTGGCTTGGGCTTTAGAATTGTTTTTTTTTTCATTTTTCTACTTATGCCCGTTTTTTTTACTTAGCCTTAGACTAGATGCTCATTTGTCTCATTGACTCATTAATCCCCTTTTATTCTATATTTCATTTTTTTACTTTTTCTGAAAATACTTTTTTATTTATTTGAACACTTCATCTTAAAATAACCTTAAGTTGTACTTATTGTTTTTAAAATTAAAAAAGAAACCGGGGCAAGAAACATATTATAAGTAATACTAGTAAAAAAAATTAGTCGGAGCGGGGGCGCTTGCCCCCCCTTGCCCCCCCCCCCCCCCCTAGCTCCTCCACTGACTCTCATGTAGGCCTCTCGGCCATCCATCGCCCCGTCGTCTTTATTTGACGACGTGGAGCTCTTATGCAGGCCCCTCGGCCACACCATCGCCTCGTCGCCTTTATTTGACGACGTGGAGCTCTTATGCAGGCCCCTCGGCCGCACCATCGCCCTGTCGTCTTTATTTGACGACGTGGAGCTCTTATGCAGGCCTCTCGGCCGCACCATCGCCCCGTCGTCTTTATTTGACGACGTGGAGCTCTTATGCAGACCCCTCGGCCGCACCATCGCCTCGTCGTCTTTATTTGACGACGTGGAGCTCTTATGCAGGCCCCTCGGCCGCACCATCGCCCCGTCGTCTTTATTTGACGACGTGGAGCTCTTATGCAGGCCCCTCGGCTGCACCATCGCCCCGTCGTCTTTATTTGACGACGTGGAGCTCTTATGCAGGCCCCTCGGCCGCACCATCGCCCCGTCGTCTTTATTTGACGACGTGGAGCTCTTATGCAGGCCCCTCGGCCGCACCATCGCCCCGTGGTCTTTATTTGACGACGTGGAGCTCTTATGCAGGCCCCTCGGCCGCACCATCGCCCCGTCGTCTTTATTTGACGACGTGGAGCTCTTATGCAGGCCCCTCGACCGCACCATCGCCCCGTCGTCTTTATTTGACAACGTGGAGCTCTCGTACAGGCCTCTCGGCCTTACGTTCTGGTCATCTTTATTTGATGAACCAGACATCATATTGTGGACGGTCGCTCGACCCATCCCTTAGTCATCTTTATTTGATGACTAGGACTACTGATCATGATGAGCTACCCATATCTAGAGAACGGCCTCGACCATCCAGCAGACGGGCACCGCTGTAGCTCCATCTCCAGGCTGAAGGGCTCGCACCTTTTGTTTCATTTTGGGGGCATCCGGTGTACTCTTTTTCCCTCATTAGGATTTTTTCCCACAGGGTTTTTCCTAATGAGGTTTTTAACGAGGCATCTCCCCATCGTGGATCAAAAGGTGTCAACCCTCGGCCCCCTGTTGAAGACATCATCCGACACACATTACTCTACTCCTCTTCACCTCATTGCACTCGCCTCAAGGAGTGGGGGACTGGAAGAGCGGGGGACTTAGCGTCTCCGTTAACCAATGAAGCAGAAATTCAAATTTTTGTTCATGAAGTTTACTCACCACACGACGACAGATCAACACACAGTTCTACTCTCTTTCACCTCGAATACTCTCGACTCAGAGAGTGGGGGACTCCTGATAGAGTATATAGACTCGGACCCCCGGGTCTCACGACTATTGGGCCCGGACAGCGGCCCACACACATCTTACGGATATCATTTGTATTATTGTACTGCTTATATGTCATTTGTATGTAACTATGTACTAGATTAGTCTTTTATGTAGTTGGGCTACCGGGCCCATATTAGCGGCCCGGCCCATATTAGCGGCCCGGCCCATTATTTCCCTATTTATACTCCTCTTGGAGCCATTTGTAACCCTAGAACATAAGTCTCAATACCACTATTCATCTTCTTCTCCACATTATTAAGCTCAATCTCTCCCATTTTATATACTTGGATACCTATAATCCATCAGGAAGTATTATGGGTCAGGAGACAAAGAAAGAAGAAAAATCCGATTTGGTCACACACCCGGTCAGGTATACCCAATACTTGATCGTGTATGATTGACTCAAATATCACATGAGATAAAATAAAGCAAGAGAATATGAGGAAATCAAATTTAGTGTTATATCCGATCGATCTATTGACATAATCGATCGAGTATGACTAGATTTCAGCACTTTCATATCTACAACCAAGGATATTTGATCAAGTATCCTATATATCTGGTCGGGTGTACGACTCATCTACCTCATTTCTCCTATAAAAATACTCATTTAATTTTCTTCTCATGTGATACACACATCAATCCCCTCTTTCATATAGATTATATTCTTGTAATTTAGGTAGTCTTTTGAGCTTGGTTTTGATATATATATTGAAGCTTGAGATTTGTAAGTTGTGAGTTATTTCTTTAAACCCCCTCTCTCTTAAATATTAAATAATTCCCTAATCATATTTTATATAGATATTTGTGCGTCGCTAGTGATCAATTAGCTGATGTTTTTATATTGATTATTAGTAGAACGATCAATAAATACGTTTGTTATTCACTTGGTCCTTTCATAAGTAGTATCCTTAGATTACTAATGCATGCATCTAATTATTAATAATGTAAGAGGGAGTAATTATATATATATATATATATATATATATATATATATATATATATATATATATATATATATATTGGTTGAATCAAAAAACTGTTTGTATTGAGGTTATCAATCTTAATTGATTTCATTTGATGACCAATGGATAAATTAGATAGGATAGTTGGATCTCAGATTCTCGTTGTGACAGTAGAGCTAGAATACTCACCTGGGGTTACTTTTTTTTATCCCAGAAGGAACTCACCTGGGGTTAAAAGTTATCGTTTTTAATTGATTTCATTAAATCGACCGAATGCTACTTGTTGGGGTAATTGGTCCGATACGGGATCAGCCAAATACCCCATGATGAGGAAAATGAGTCAAGAGTAACAAAGGCTCATGCGCCGCTCATCGCGGCCCGGGTGGCGCATACCGCGCATCACCTATACGTCGTCCCGTTTAGGCCAAGTAATCAATAGGGGCCTCAGCGGGGACGCTCGCCAGACGTCGAGCGGCGCCTTAGCCTTGCGCTTACCTGGGTCAGAGATCATGAAAGCCTTGGCTGAAACATCCAACATAATTGGCGGGAGAGCAAAAATATTGGTGGGAAACGCATTAAATGCAGCAGATATGCAAGATTTGGTGGTTGGAAGGCTAACCACTCATGATCCTCCACATCAACACTATCATCTACCCCGTGGTAGTATAAATAGTACAGAGTAGCATTTATTTCATTGTTGGTGGTTGTCAACTTGTATTCACTAGCATTATCTCCAATCTCTTGTATTAAGGGCTGATTAGACGTTCGGCCTTCGACTTTCAGTAGAGTGTGCTAGCTGTAATCGTTCGTTATTTTTTTATAAGATCTCGGTCCACTTATTGTCTCCCTCTTATTTACTAAAGTACTTGTGCCTTTCACTCACATACACACTAAAACGTCCATCGAAGCCCAAAGGAATGTGTTGGGTCCTTGGAGTTGGAGGAGTAAATCTCAACACTGCTATTCAGATCAATCCCCCCCTTCCGTTTACACACATGTGAAAAGTACATTTGCATATGGATACGAAGTCTACTACGTTATACGACGATATTAGTGCTTAGTAGTGAATTTAATTTGTAGCACGAGCGAGCTAAATGTTGTCAAATTTGGCACTGTTGTGGGGGGACAAGTAATGCTTTTTAGGTGTGTGTTTGTGTATTTCTTTCTTTGATTTTCTTTTTTATCGTTTTCTTTTCCTCTACCTTGAATAAAGTGAAAGACAAAATACACGATCTCGACCTCTACTCCACCTCATACCACATAGTTTTCATTGATCCATCTCATATCCTTAAAAAAATCCATGTCTCTACCTTAAAAAAGAAACTTAAACTCTTGATATGCACTTCATATCAAGAGTTCCTGATCGGGACCGCCGTACGGAATCCTTCGTTTGAAGTGGTTCTCGGAAGAACTTTTCGTGAGAATATTGTCCGTGAAAATTAGATTATGTTTAGAAAATTTAAGCTTAAAATTAAACCTAGAAGTGAATTAAATAAATTATTTGAAAAGAAGTGGGCTTTGTATATATGCACTAGTTCCATTTAGGTAGCTAGTTGACGGCCGGATATGTAACAATAGATGATCCAACGATGGATCCATCAATGGTGACTTCGTTCCGTGGCTAGCAGCTGCTGGCCTGGCATCATATGTATGTATGCATGTATAGTAGGAAGCTAGTGCAAAGAAGATCAGATAAAAGGCAGGCAGGCGTACGTACGTACGTGGGGCCGGGATAAGCTGCTAAAGAGAAAAGGTTGAAGCGTTATGAGTCAGGTGAATCAAACAAACGGCGCCCAACTGCCCGCCCGCCCGCCCGCCCTTCACAAATAATTCTAGCTGTCTCTCCGATCCGGCCACCAAAGCAAAGCAAAGCAAAGCAAAGTGCTCGTTAATATATATACGGAGTAATTGGTATCGATATATCCCAAAGGCCAAAGCTAGCTTAACTTATAAATGTTATAATGTACGCGCGCGGGCGCGGTTCCCTGCTGCTGGGAATTGAAACCAAAGCTTAGCTTAGCTCTGCAAATTAAAAATGGGTGAAGAGCTCTTGTCCACCGTGGCGGCATCTGAAAGGGCAATTGAACAGGTTGGTTAGCTCCTTTCTTTTCTTCTATTTAATTTCCTCATCATCATCGCCATACATCAACAAAGCTAAGCCAATGCCCCACGGCGGTCTTTTCAATCTTCACATTACTTTTCATCCACATACCTACCTCTATATTTCACCACTTTTATTAAAATTACTTTCTTACAACATCTCCATTCATTATAAAGTTTTTTATGGCTTTTTATTATCATGTCACTTCCACATAAGATAATCACAAATAATCTTCAAACTTATCAATTTCTCTTCACCCATCATCTTAACTTACCTAGATTTTTTTACAAAACTACTTATTATTAGTTGCCTAGAAAATGGGAAGGAGCCTAAAAGTTGTGAATAATCTCAAAATAATTCAACTTTAGAATTTGATACCGAATTATTTTATCAAATAATCTCAACTCCTCAATCCTCATCCATGATCCAAAAAAAATCCCCCGCATGACCACATCATCAAAATGATCCCAAAAATAATATATGGATGGGGATGCCCTTATACCAAACAACATATTAGCCCTAAACTATTTGGTACAAAATCATGGATCAATTCTTGTCAAATCCGTGACAATTCCTTAAGTTTTTTGTAGTGTGTATATTTCCCTTTACACTTTATTCCCCACAAAGATGAAGTAATGAGTAGCACAATAAATCACTTTTGTCTACGGATGGAGCGGAGACCCTAAGGGTATGTTTGGGAGTTTGCAGGGAAGGTGTGGGGAAAGTTTTGGAGGTATGTTGTTGGAGGGGAAAATGAGAAGATGATGAAAAAGCACTTCTTTGTATTTGGGAGTAATAAATTTGAAAGAAAAGAGCTTTTGAATTAATTATAATTAAAGTCACTGAGATGTGACGAATTCAAATAATTGAACTGATATTTATTTTTAATTGAGCTTAAATTATGAATGTGTTAATTATCCTTCAAAACCTTTCAAATTGGGGGAACTCAAAAATTGAGCATTTAGAGGGGTTTGGAAGGTCACGAAAGCTCTCCAAAATCATTCCCTCCAGTTTTATAAACTCTCAAACATGAGAAGGGGGTCATAAATCCTCATCAGCCTTCCCTTCCCCTCCAAAACCAACTCCCAAACACACTTAAGATTTTAGCCAAAAACTGTCACGTTTGTTAGTGGTTAGTTGGCGTTTTTTAGTTAAATTCATAGCCAAATAAATACCGGTAATCATGATCAACTAAACTGATCAATGATGACGTGATCCTTTGAAGGGTGGCTAGATTTCAAAACCAAGCAATAATTATTATAATTTCCATTGCCTTAGCTTAGTTGTCGCATACAGAGTATTAGATGATGAATTTCTTATATACGGAGTATATAAAACTATGCAGGTGGCATTATTTTTTGTATACATTTAAACGGTTTGATCAATTTGTTACTTTTTCAAGTTGAGATATTTAAGTCATGTGTTAAAGAGAAGGGTAAATATCATTCATCTACCTCCACATTTGATTTATTATAGGGCCGTCTAATGAATTTGGAGATCTTGGTCCCAAATGATGAATTGAGGCCCCTAAAACGAGGAAAAAAATACAAAATTAAACAATGTAATACAAATAGACTAGATAGTTGAGTGAAATATAAATTTTATGATGCTTAAAGTACACAAATTTGACAATCTAAAAGTATATATCTTTTGAAATCTTGAATATTACATAACATCTAGAAAATCAACTTATAACTAACATTACATACTTAATTTTGGAGGCCCCCTACGAGAGTGGACCCCGATGTCAAGCACCTATTGCACCTCCTAAAAGACGACCCTGTTTATTATCACATTCACATCCGCTATTAAAAATATGTTCTTACCCCTTCTCTATATATCCTTTAATAATGGTTAATAACTGTTAGTTTACATTTAGACAATATTATATATTTAGTCGTGCAACTTTTGATTGTATTGATTTTAATTAGTCCTATAAGTCTATAACTTTACTCACTTGCATATATATCTCGTCATATAGCCAACAAGTTTCTCTACATCAAGGATCTTTCCATCATAAAGTACACTTTCTGAAGAAAAAATTGCCTCCTATGACATCTTTTCCGTTATGTTTTTTTGCTAGACCGTATATTTTTCAGTGGAATGATCCTTAATATGGACAAATTTTATTGTCACGGGACAATATATGAAATAACAAACACAATCGAAAATTATGGACTTAAAAGAACAAATCACTTTTAATTACTTTTTAATAGTATGAAAGTATATACCGAGTATGAGATTGTAGAAAACTTATTGAATTATACATTTCAGAGAAAAGTGTCAGATTGGCCCTCCTGGTTTGTACGGAAAGTCAATTCAACCCTCATACTATGATTTTCATCAATTAGGTCCTCCTACTTTGTAATTTTCGTCAAAATCGACTTTTAGCAGTTAACCTGCCAGTCAACAGGTTACCTGCTGACGTGGCACACACATGACGTGACACAACACACGTGGCGACCACATCACTTTTTCCCTTTCCTTTTTCTCTTTTCCTTTACTTTCCTTTCCTTTCCCAAATCCCCCCTTCCCCCATCGTTCTTCCTCCTCCAAACCTCCAAAACATAATTTTCTTTGCAAATGACAATTCATCCATGGAATCTTGCTGCGATTGTCTTTCTTTATTTGGTGTTGTCTCTTTCCCGACCCCCTTTCTTTGTTACTCCGCCTATGACCGGCAAATATCGCCGGAAACACTGTTATTTCGGAGATCGATTTTTGCTCATAACTCAAATGTAGGCGATTGTTTTTTATTTTTGAGACTAAATTAGAGTTATCTAGCTACGGACGACTCTCCATATCAATTTTGAGCAGGTGAGAACGAGTTTTGGGGGCTGGTTTGTAGCTGGCCGGAATCTGCTCTTTTTTCTCATTTTTGGACTCCTTCGACATTTTTTCCGGCGACTTCAGGGCTCGGTCGGAAAATACATAATACGTAAATGGGGTTTTCTTGAAGAGGCGCACCTCCTCATATGTTTAGTTTAGTTTTCCTAGCACCTTCAATTTCGGCGGCTACTCTTCACCTGCCCTGCGGCCTCTGCTGCGATGGAGAAGAAAGATGGAGGGAAAGAAAAGAAAGAAATGGAAAAAAGAAAGGGAAAAAGAAAAGGAAAGGTGATGTGGCCACCACATGTGTGATGTGACAGGCCACGTGTGTGCCACGTCAGCAGGTAACCTGATAACCGGCGGATTACCTGCTAAAAGTCGGTTTTGACGAAAATTACAAAGTATGAGGGTCGATCTGACATTTTTCTCTACATTTCACTTGGAAGATTCTTTATTTTCACATGGAAAAGATTACATACTATATTCAGTAATCTCCTAAAACTCATCCACTAACATGTATTTTAGGTATAATAAAAATACTCTAAAAGTTTAAACATGCATTCTCTAGAATTATAGTTGAGTTAAATTTTCAGTGATATAATTTTATACCTAAAACGTATGTTGCTGAAATGAATTTTAGGATACTACTCTATCTATTTTAAATTGATATGTGAAGTGATTACTTTAATTTCATGATTTACGTGTAAGCATTTCCATTTGTTATCACAAACGCAGTATTAATTTACACAAGTACGTTATCATTATATGTGCAAAGATTTCCTTTCCCGTGGAAATAAACAGTCTATAAAGTGAAAAATAGAGATGTTGGCCGGTCCGACTTTTTGTGGACAATTTTAAAAATTGTGAAACCAACAACCTAATTGTACCGCAATTTATACCCTCGGCGCATCATGAGGATGGTACGTCTGATCCCAAAATGACGCAACATTCACTATTTTTTTTTATTGTTAAGAATTGTAATAATTTTTTTATTTGATATCCGATTTTTATAAATTTTATATCAATTTTTTTTATTTTTCATGATCTATCAAATGAGACCAATATTGCTTATGTAATTTTAACAAATTATTTTGAAATTACATTTGATAATATATCATGAAGTTACATCTTCTTCTGCGCGAGTTATATCTTATTGTACGCGAGTTACATCTTAATATACACGAGTTACATCTTAATGTATGTGAGTTACAACATGAAATAAACCCCTACTACATCTTTCATTTTTATCATTTGAAAAATAGTGTATGAATATGAAATACAATATACTTATTTTATGTGGATTAATAAAATTTTGTATTAAGTTGGCAAAGAAAAAAATATAATTCAGTTATAATTGAATTAGTTCAAGATAAAGATAAGTAAAAAATCACAAATAATTATATATAACTCACACATAATTACATGTAACTCGCGCATAAAAGTATGTAACTCGGGTATAACAAGATGTAACTCACACATAACAAGGTGTAACTCACACATGATTACATGTAACTCTCGCATAAAATTATGTAACTCGTGTATAGCAAGATGTAACTCACACATAACAAGATGTATCTCACACATAATAACGTGTAACTGGAGTATAAGATGATGTAACTCCGTATATTATCAAATGTAACTCCAAGCTAGAAGCAAAATAAACAAACTCAATATCTTAAAAACCTCTAAAACATATAAAAGTGATAAAAAATATATTATAGAAAAAGTATATGCATATAAAAACATATTACAAAAAAATGTATGAATGTAAAAAATTAAAATTGCATAGGCAATATTGGTCTCATTTGAAAGATCATGAAAAATAAAAAAAAAATTGGTATAAATTTTATAAAAATCGGATCAAAAATAAAAAAATTATTAACAATTTTAAGAAAATGAGAAATAAAAAATAACAAAGGGTGCATGGTGCTCACCATGCACCGGTACCCACGGTATAAGCACCGTGATTGTACTATTTGAGTCCCAGTGCGTATACCGTGCAACCAGTGCTTATACCGTGGAACCGGTGCATGGTGAGCACTATGCATTCTTTGTTATTTTTTATTTCTCCTTTTCTTAAAATTGTTAATAATTTTTTTATTTTTGATCTGATTTTTATAAAATTAAAATCAAATTTTTTTATTTTTCATGATCTTTCAAATGAGACCAATATTGCCTATGTAATTTTGATTTTTTACATTCATACATTTTTTTGTAATACTCCGTATATTTTTATATGCATACACTTTTTCTATAATATATCTTTTTTATCACTTTTATACACTTTTATGCGAGAGTTACATGTAATTATGTGTGAGTTACATCTTGTTATGTGTGAGTTACATCTTGTTATACCCGAGTAACATACTTTTATGCGCGAGTTACATGTAATTATGTGTGAGTTATATCTAATTATTTGTGAATTTTTACTTATCTTTATCTTGAACTAATTCAATTATAACTGAATTAATTTTTTTCTTTGCCAATTTAATACAAAATTTTATTAATCCACATAAAATAAGTATATTGTATTTCATATTCATACACTATTTTTCAAATGATAAAAATGAAAGATGTAGCAGGGTTTATTTCATGGTGTAACTCACATACATTAAGATGTAACTCGTGTATATTAAGATGTAACTCGCGTACAATAAGATGTAACTTCATGATATATTATCAAATGTAACTTCAAAATAATTTGTTAAAATTACATAAGCAATATTGGTCTCATTTGATAGATCATGAAAAATAAAAATAAAAATTGATATAAAATTTATAAAAATCGGATATCAAATAAAAAAGTTATTACAATTTTTAACAATAAAACAAATAAAAAATAATGGATGTTGCGTCGGTTTGGGATGGGCGCACCATCCTCATGGTGTGCCGATCCCAGGATATAAATTACCATTTGAGTCAGTTTCGTTTAATCTCAGTTGGTTTGTTTTAAATTTGGTCGGTTTTAATATGTTTTGTCAACTTTTTTAAAATTCAGACAATTTTCAAATCTAAAATCATAAATCTAACCACATAGAGTTTGATCAATTTTTGTTTTATTCGATTCGATTTTCGGTGATACATTCATTAGTTGTCAAGCAAGATCTAAAATTGAGTAAAATTATAAAGAGGATACAATTAAAAATTACGAGATTAAATTTATAATTCTCTCTACACACATAAGTTATACTCAGTAAGTTATTTAATAACCCACACTAAAATGATCAAAAAAATAACCCACACAAAAGAATAGGGAGTAAGAGCATATTTTTAATAATACATGGATGTATCTTATAATACATCAAACCTTAAGGGAGATAAATGAATAATGTTCTGTTGAAATATTTGATCAGGCAATTGTTGGGTTAAAGAAGGGTGCTCATCTTTTGAAGTATAGCCGAATAGGGAAGCCTAAATTTTGTCCTTTCAGGTTGTCCCAGGTATAAAAATATTTCTTTTCAAGCTTCTCAAAATATGCTAAATGCCTATGTTTTCTTAAACATAATCATTTCAAGTGAAAATGTGTTTTTTTAACCGATCGAGTATTTATTGTCCATTACTAATAACTAGTTAATTGATCCGTGTGTTGCACGGATAATAGATAAAATTAATTTAGTTTTGAAAATAGTTCATTTTATGAGTAATGTGCACATACTGACATACATACTTGTTGTATAATTATTACATGAGATATAACTATATTATAGTACATGCATGATAATTATTGTTAGAGATGCACTAATTAATACGTTCTCCGTCCAACAAAACTTTGTCAAGTTTGACCGGTGCGAGAATGAATAAAGTACAAAGTGTGTGAATGATATATGTGCTGAGGAGAGAAAACTAATAGGAATCACAAATTCTTCGATTAAAAGGGAAAGTGACAAAGTTTTCTGGACAATAAAAAAAGAAAGTTGTCAAAGTTATAAGGAACAAAGGGAGTATAAAATTTATCTTGTCTAATTAAGTTCATAAGGGGCAAAGGGAGTATAAAATTTATCTTGTCTAATCAAGATGGATCAATTAGAAATGATAAACAATTAGGTACATTGAACATAAATAAATGGTGAATAATAATATGGACCAATCATGTGCATTGTAGATATTCTATATACTCTCACTTATTAGTGGAGTATTGTAGCATTCACATGTTTATAACTTTTTAAAATGTATTGTTATAAAGATTGTTGGTTATCATCGTACAATTAATGTCTAATTCATGTATGTTACTTTTATGATTTTTAAGTAGCATTTAGTACAATCTTATGTTCATTTGTGTGAATCTAGTAACAATTCAATTTTAAAAAAAAAAAACTTATTTACTAATGGATAGATATTGATAATTACATTAATGCATTATATCACATGCGTCAGTTTTGGCCAAGTTCATTGCACTCTATACGATATGTGTAGCCAGGTTCATCATATTTGAATGTAACATAGTACTCTCTATTGTATATTTTAAAATTAGAACAATTAATTTTTTTAACTTTGTTATGTTTCTTAATTAATTTTGTATGTGTATGTTTCTAATATTTTTCTAAATATTTTTTTTCATATTTATTGCCTTTGTTCTCATTTTTTAATATTTTATTTATAACTTACAGCCATTTATTAGATTTGTACTTAATCATTGATTGTTATTAGTCATTGACTACTTAAATAAGGCTTCGCTCACTACAAAAAACACGAGATTGACAAGGATTTAAAAAAATTCATGAAAGATTTGGCAGGGATATGTCAAATCTGCGCCAAAAACAGTTTGGCACGAGCTATTTGGCATGAAATCATCGATAAATATGTGTCAATCCCGTAATTTTTTGTAGTGTTCATTAATTATGACAATAATTTTTCACTTCTTCTCTCTCCAAATGATTTCCTATTTGGATCTCCACCACATTCATTCTCTTTAGTGTGTGTGTGTGTGTAAATTTAAAGATATTATTCCTCTAGTTCATGTTGACATACAACATCATCAATTACTAACTCCTCTGGATGAGAAACTGTATTCTAAAACTGTATTTCATATGGTAATTCCACTTTCAGGATGAGAAATTCTTGGTTTGGTACTTGGATGAAAATGAAAAACATCTGAAGCTTAGTTCAGTCACAGATATAATACATGGCCAACAATCTGTAAGCATCTCCAAACCTACAAGAGCTCTAATACTCAACAATAGCTCTAAGTTTATTTATTAGTACATGTTTCTAATAGCCTGCACTTATTTATTGTAAAAATACTTCAGAAACAACTTCAACCTGATAGAGAAAGCCAGTGCATTTCACTTGTGTACGCAAATGGAGAACAATTCTTTGATCTGGTAAAATCTGCTCTGCTCCAACAACTCTTTTGCTATTATTTGAGACATGAATTATTCTATTCTAAAATTGTACGGATTGTTACATCATGTTAGGACCACAAATTCACCATAACCCCTACATTTGCAGGCTCAACCCGGAAATATGTGTTTTGTTTGAAGTACTCATATTACCCTAACAAACTATAAAATATTAAGTCAATCTATAAGAATCGAGCTAATTCTTCCCATCAAGTTTATATGTAACCTCAAAACTTAATGTAGCATGAGGACCAATTGTGTTATTGTTGTTTATTTAACACTCATTTGTTAGTGCAGCTTGTTTAGAGTCTATTTATTTGTCTCACACCTTCAAAGTAAAAACTATTCAATATATATTATCTTTTATCATGGTAACCTTTTATATGGAACCTTCAAGATCTTTTATATGAGTACCTTCAAAAGGATCTCATATCACTTAAATACAGGTGATAATTGAATAGTTGGATTACCATATGGAATACAGTTTTAGAATGGAAAACTTCACTATGTTGATTTAATGAAGCTCATTTATCAACTGGGATTCCTGAATTTACTAACTTTATGTTTTAAACATACATATGGATGTGAATAAATACAGATATGCAAAGATAAAATGCAGGCTGAGTCGTGGTTTCTAGGCCTGAAAGCACTAATATCGAAGAGTCACCAAAGCCACCGGTTCTTGGGCGTGGAAAAACCAAGACACAGACGAGGTGCTCAAAGTTGCATTAATAGCCCGGCTAGCTGCATAAGGAGGAGACATATTCTCAGTCTTCCCGTGGAGGCAGTCAGATCAAACAAGGTACTTGTTGCATGCACTTCATATCATGTTGATGATTCATTAATCAATTCTCTTTTGGTAGTACCCTTTGGTTTAGTCTTCTTATAAGCACACTAATAATATGAATATAAGAAACTTACTAATGCCATTCGAGCTAAGATATGTTTGTGGTCCCTGCACTAACTAAAAAAATTATTGAAGGTTCGTAGCTTGGCGGGAAGTCCTGAGCAATCATTTTCCGGAAGAGGTCATTCAGATGTGTTGTCCTGTTCTTCAGATAGCATGTTCTCTGACGTAACCCTCCTAACAAATGCGCAAAACACAGTGGAAGGGATGAGCCCAAGTTCTCCATATTCTGAAGTGGATGAAATAAACCATAGTGAAAAGGATTTTCTTCAGTCAGAAGTACAAAGTGACATGTTATCTGCATTTGGAGGGTCAGTCCGTGAGCCAACAAGATCTGTGCACATCTTGCGAGATGTTTACGTTTGGGGAGAAGGGATGGATGGAGGGTTTCTTGTGGGCGGGGAAGAAAAGTTAGATTCCTCATCACCTAGAGTACTTGAATCCACTATGATGCTTGATGTACAAATGTTGTCCCTGGGTAGGACCCATGCCTCCCTGGTGACGGGACAAGGGGAGGTTTTCTGTTGGGGTGAAGGAAAGAATGGAAGATTGGGGCATAAAGTCGATATGGATGTCTCCCATCCAAAAATTGTAGAGTCCCTTGACGGTATCAATGTGACATCCATTGCATTTGGCGAATACCAAATGTGTGCTGTAACGCATTCAGGAGAAGTATACACTTGGGGTGATAATTACTCTTCCACAGGCGAAGAGAACACAAAGCGAAGCCATTGGATGCCACAAAGAGTTTCTGGTTCCCTGGACAGTGTGATCATATCATCGGTTGCTTGTGGGGAATGGCACACCGCAATCATTTCCATAACCGGAAAATTATTTAGCTATGGGGAGGGAAATTTTGGGGCACTTGGTCATGGGAACACTAGAAGCCTCCCTCACCCTAAAGAGGTTGAATCTCTGAAGTCCTTATGTGTCAAGTTCGTTGCATGTGGGCCATGGCACACTGCTGCCATAGTCGAAACCACAACAGGGACCGGGAAATTGTACACATGGGGAGATGGAGATAAGGGTAAACTTGGACATGATGACGCTCCAGAGAAAAAGCTCATACCATTATGTATCACAAAGCTGGAGGGGGTAGATTTCATCCAAGTATCTTGCGGGAGAACATTAACCATTGGATTATCGAACACAGGAAAGGTATACACAATGGGAAGCGCAATCCACGGGCAGCTTGGGAACCCACATGCAGACGATAAATCACTCACAATCGTGCAAGGGAAGCTCGAAGATACGTTTGTCAGAGAAATATGTGCAGGATCCTATCACATTGCTGTCTTAACATCATGTGGTGGGGTCTACACGTGGGGTAAGGGGTCAAATGGGCAGTTAGGCTTAGGTGACACGAAAGATAGAAATACCCCAACCTTAGTTGATAGTCTGAGGGACAGGTTGGTTGAACACATAACTTGTGGGCCTAACTCCACGGCAGCAATCTGTTTGCACAAGTCAATATCCAGTACAGATCAAGCAACTTGTAGAGGTTGTAGTGTGGCATTTGGGATAACCAGAAAGAAGCAAAACTGCTATAATTGTGGTTTCTTGTTCTGTCGTGTTTGCTGCAGCAAAAAAGCAACAAACACATCTCTAGCGCCGAATAAAAACAAACCTTTCCGGGTATGCAATCCGTGTTTCAACCAACTTCAAAGAATCGAAACGTATACCCCAAGACCATATTTTCATACAAAAGGGGGGTACATGGAGAAGGAGGAGAGGGAACAAGAAAAATGCCCTACCAGGGTCGGAACCAGAAGAAAATGTTCTAACATGGGTGGATATTCCTATGTCGGGAAGGCATTGAATGGCCAAACTGAGATTAAGGGTATGACATCTTTTCTGGACAGCTTGCCAAGATGGGGACTGGTTCCTTGTCCCGAAAGTTTTAATCGAGGTTTAAAAGCACAAAAAGAATTTCAAACCCCACCACAACAGGGCACATTTGGTTCCATTTCACAATTGGTAGACCCAATGGAGAGAAAGCTTGTGCCTTATTCTGCTCCAGTGAAGCAAGGAGTCTCCAAATCAGATAAGTTGCTTCTTGAAGAGGTTCAGAAGCTAAGAGCTCAGGTAATCAATCACTTGTTCCCTATTCTTGAGGTATAATGAATATATGATTATTAGTACTGTACATGTGTCGACCATAACAAAAACAACTTCCTAATTTAACCTACGAACATATTAGGCAAGATAAAGTGTTGCTTTGAATTTCTAATTATATCCATATTTCTCAAATCAAGTAATAAGTAGGGGTAGTGTGACATTCACTATTGAAAAAAATCTTTTTACGAAAATGAGAAGTTTATTTTAGGAAATCCAAATAAGGAAAATGAGACGTTATGTTTTGGACACAGGGTATGTATGTTATATAGATAATGGATCAAATACAAACACCTCCTAATTTACAAACTACAAACTCAGTTTGTCGCCCAATGAGTTGATCTAAAGGTTGTAGTCGCACAGTGGCATTTTGGGGATAAAACAGAAAAAATCGGATGTAGCACTTTGAACGTTAATATGAACTTGCTTATTTAATTGCAGAATAATATGCAACACTTTGAACATTAATATGCAATACAAATAGTGTAAAGATGCACTGTATAAATATTTGCACAATAATCATTGTTTGCACGTAATCCGCCATGTGTGTATGTGTTCAAGTGAGAAATACATCTAATGTGAGAAATGAGAAATGAATCTCAACCGTAAGATTTACGATGTTGCACTAAAAACAACTTCATGTTGTAATAAGATTCAATTGTTACATGTTGCACTAAAATTTGACGACGATGCACCAAAGCAGCTTCAGGTTGAACTAGAGCAATGGAATACAAATTTTTTAGAAGTATTTATGAAAATGCCACCTTGCTTGGTTGCATATTTCGGTGCAACATTAAGTTCTTTTTACTGTAACATAATTGAACCTAACGGCTGAGATTTATTCTCATTTCTTACCTAAAGACTTCTTATTTGAACCTCACCCTATGTGTGTGTGTTTGTGTCTACGACGCGGTTAAAATAAAAAGAGAGATTAACCTAAAAAGTACAGAACTTTCACTTTTACTTCGTTTCAGTGGACTTTTAAGTTAAAATAGTGCACTTTTTTACAATGACTATAATGTTCACTTATTTGCATTGTTGATACTTTTAGAGTCATTAGATCTCTAACAAAATTTAGGAAAATGATTATCATTTTTCACATTAAGACTTTCTTATTTGATCCAATATCATATGTATATATATGTATAGACACACACGCCACAAGTGTATGAGTTTGTGTAGAATTGAACAATCATAGGGGTGTTTGGAACTGATTCTGATTCTGCTTCTTTTTTAAAGCAGAAGCAGAATCAGAATCAGTTTTCAGAAGCTGGTCACCTCCAACTTCTAAAAAACTGATTCTAGGAGTAAATTAGAGCACCAGAATCACTTCTGCACTTTTACCCAAACACTCCAACTTCTGTTTCTGCTTCCTGAAGGAGCAGAAGCAGTTTTAAGAATCAAATCCAAACATCCCCATAGTCTAGCAAACTGAACATCCATTTTGGAATGACTTAAGAATCACTTTTCAAAATTACATATATATGACTAAAATAGAGATTGTTTATAAAAACATGTGTTTGAACCGTGTCTTATAAAAGTTACAAGCTGATGATTTGCAATTAAAAACACACCAAAATACGAGCATCACTTTTACAATCTTGCAATAGTACTTTTACTTCTGAGATTGCACGACTCCAATTATATTCCGTATGATTAATCACGCATAAAGACTGCATTAGCGCAGTACTTTGCTTCTTAAGGTAGAATGAGTACGTTAGCTCTCCTAGAGTTGTAGGCCGGGTATGAAAGTGAAAGGAGAAAAAGTATTACGGAAAAAGACAATAGACATAAATGTTTATTAATTAGTTTATCCTTTAAATAAAAATGAGTAAAAAAGAGTGTAAATGAATTTATAGACTTCGAGATTATCTATTATTGCTGAGCTTTATGTAATGATGGATACTTACAGGTTCATAGCCTTAAAAAACTATGTCAATCAAGAAAAGAGAGAATCCAAGAACGTCAACAGAAACTCAAGGATATTTGGTCTTTGGCAATTGAGGAATCGACCAACTACAAAGCAGCAATGGAAGATATTAAATCTCTGACATCAAGGGTAACTTTGTTTTGAAATTATGATCCCTTTTCTTAGGTCCTTTTGAAACCTGGAAATGATAGAAAGAAAAAAAAATGAAGAAGTTTTGTGCCATTGAAAAAGTGGGTCGTGAGTCAATGAACCGATATTAGATATTTGTTCGCAACTCGCTTTTGTGCATTCATTTCTAATTCTATGATAGAAAGACTAAGAAGTCTCACCATAGTAAAAGCAGACACAAGAAAATAACATTCCTTTGTAATGCCATTCCATTCCTATAATTTTAGGAGACCCAAACACACTTTAAAGTTCACTTTGAAGTATAGAGGGTTATTTTGGAACCTAAAAAATGCCAAGGAAAATTTATTGTGAGAAAAAAAGTGGAAAGGTTAGAACTTACAACAAGAACATTCATGCATCAGTCTCACAAGATTTTGGAATCGGCTAACATGGATCGGTACATGATACCGCAGTCAAAAGAAGAAAAAGAAAAAAATAAGAAAGGTAAATAGATAAGTTAGGATAAAAACGATTAAAAAATATAGGAATGTTTGGAATTGATTCAGCTTCTTCTTCTTTTTAAAAACATAAGTAGAATCAGAATTTTTCGGAGGAGAGTCTTCCCCATCTTCTAAACGACCGCTTCTAAGAGCAATTTGGAGCACTTAGAAGTAAATTCGCACTTTCAGTCAAAAACTCTTATATCTACTTATGCTCCATGAATAAACAGAAACAGTTTTAAGAAGTAGAACCAAACACGCTCATAGATAAATACTACCTGGGTCCCAAATTATTTTGGGAAGTTTTTGTTGACAGAACCAAACATAGCCATAATCTCTGCGCAAACATATGAACCTTAATTAATTAACTGTGGTTATGTATGTTGCAGCTCCAGACTATGTCACAAGATGTTTGTGGCGGTATAAGAATTAAGGATCAAGCAGCGGGTACATATTTGCTTCAGATAACTTCCTCAAGTACAGGAAATATAGCAACAGATGTAAATAATGAGCCATCTACTACTGTTCTTGCTATATGTGCTCCTAGAGAAGATAGCGTATGTAAAGTGAATAGCAGCAGCCTATGTACTTCACCAGTTTTATTCTCAAGTACAGCAAGATTATTATGTAAGAAGAGGTCAGAAGAAGAGGGATCAGCCCCGCCGGTTGAGGAAGATCCAGTACAAGAATGGGTGGAGCAGTATGAACCCGGTGTCTACATAACACTGAAAACGTTGCCCAGTGGACGGAAGAATCTCAAGCGGGTCCGGTTCAGGTAAATTTTGAACTATTCATTCATGTGGCCGGCGCGGCCTATATATATATATATATTAATTAACTCACTTTGGTTACATGCCACTTCTGTAGTAGGAGAAAGTTCACCGAGAAAGAAGCAGAAAGATGGTGGAGTAAGAACCAGATGCTAGTGTGCGAGAGATTTAACATTGATAGATCTTCAGATCTCACCCAAGATTGATACTCCGTATGTTAGGATTACATCTCACTGCAAGCTAAGTTTACACACACATTCACATGACTCGTCTTCATTTTAGTACTGTGTGCAGTGTGTATATTATTATTCCCTTTAATTTGTACCAAAAGGAATGGTCTTCATTCTAATATTATATTCTCCCTTTTTAGTTGATCCAAAAATTTTAGTCCCTCCGTCCCAAAAACAACTTCCCACTTTCCTTAAATGGATGTCCCAAAATTAACTTCACACTTCTTACCACTTCCTTATTTGGCAAATTATCAACATCAAAACAGTGTCAAACAGTGTCCAAACAGTGTCAAAACAGTAAAATTTTGGGAAAATCAAACCAAAATTTTAATCTACCTAAATGTGTGTGCTAGTCAAACTGAGAAGTTGTTTTTGGGACGGAGGGAGTACTATTTTCTCTTTTAATCAATGAATTTGAGGTTCTTATTATTTCTTTTTCATGTGCACAAATCTCAACCACACAGTTTTTACTATATCATTTCCTGTGTCGGTCAATTTAGAGGGAGGGACGGAGGAAGTAAATAATAGCAGTATTAGAAAAGAATCTTGTTTTTCTTCTAAGAGACAAGTTGAACCCATAGATCGATATGGGGGGCTCCCCTTAAAGTTTCATTTTTTATTGTATATGTAATATTTTCATAATTTTTTATATTTTAAATAGATAATTTCGTGTTCATCTCACTTGACTTTTGGTTTCCAAAATTAATTATAGTGTTACACAATATATAATACTACCTTCGTAACACAGAGATCTTCAATTCCCATTTTAACTTTTCACGGTCTTCTAAGTTGAACTTTGACTATAAATATCTACATATCTATATTTATAATATTCATAATAAATTAACATTCAAATAATATGTTTTACAATGAGGTATATGAAATAAATTTTTAATCATAACATAATGTGAGTTTTGAATAATTAATGGTCAAAGTTTATAAAGTTTGACCCAAAAGAGTCAAACTGGGAAGATTCTAGGATTACGGAGGTAGTACTCCATAGGAGGTGTAAAAGAAGAAAAATCCGAAGCAGTTTATATTGATGAACTATTTTAGTTAAGTTTAGTTTTTTTCTTTCTGATCATCAATATTGTTATTAGTTTCTTACCTTTGACAAATAAATAATATAAAAATCATTGGTCTAAGACTTATGATACTTATTATTCTAGAGAAAAATCTGATTTTTATAATGTTTAATTTATCTTTAATAGATAAATGTACCCGACATTGAAAAATATCAAGTAATATTAAAATACTATAAACACTAATTAAACAATTATCAGATATTGTGAAGTGAATTTGAGATATAAATGTCTGTAACATTAAAATTATACAAATTCATTGACTTCTGAATTTATTTTAAAAGAATTAATTACATAAATAATAAACTTAAAATATCTTAGCATTAATAAAAATACATAAGGTACAAACTTTATTAATTAACAACAAAATATTAATCTTAAAATCAATAATTTTTAGATACTATTATAATATTAAAAAGACTCCTCGTCACTTGTAAGCATCCATGATGAAAAAATAAGTGTAATTCAAAAATTAGATTTTTTATTGTAATAAGATTCATGCACTGAAACAATGCAAAAGTCATTTAAAAAATATAGGTGTATGTGTACTTACTTTTTTTTTTGTTTTTTTAAACCCGATAGGTAAACCACCAAAATCAGTGGAGCAAACTTCGATGAACATTTGCCAAATATTATAGCAAAAAATTAATCGGTACAACGTGAGAGGTGGGTCAAGCCAAAACCTCCAAAAGGGCATTCCATTTTAAAAACAACTGAAAGCCTACAACAATTAGTAAATATAGGGTATTGACTCCTCATCTAACTTAAGAGCTCCCCTTAGCCTTTTTGGGATAAAGTCTCCCCTCCTCCAAGAGAAGGCCCGCTGAAGGCCCAAGCCCGCTACAATCTCTGCTACTTTGTTTGCCTGAGATGGAATAAAATCAAGGCCCACCCATTTCCGGCCCAAAGAGCAAACGCCCAACTCCAGAAGTTTCAAAGGGGAAACCTCAGCCACGTAATTAGGAAACCCCTTTGATTCAGACCATTCCATCGCCTGATGAAACACCTCTCTAGTCGTCGATCCGCTCAAAGAAAAACCATCAGCCACAATCATCTTGCCAGCGTGGTCACGGAGCAGAAAGCCTGCAACTGTTTTCCCATTCTGCCTAAAAACGCACCAATTTAGCTTTAATTACCTGGGATCTGCTCGGTGTATGCGTACTTTTTAGACACTTTATCCTCAAATAAATTGATAAAGTTTCAACCATTTTGTTATAATCATAATTTTCTTTTGATTTGGCATTACTTAGGCTTTAATTTACCAAAAGAAAATCTAGATCACTTCAATGATAAAATCTAAGTTAATTTTCTCATTGTATAAATTTTATATTTAAATGTTGTGTACATGCTAATGAAAATGTTTTTTGTATAAAAAATAGTTAGGGTCTTACACTAACGAAAAAAATTCACCTCCCTTGGACACAAATCCCGAATCCATCGCTGGTTATACTAAAAAAAGTCGCTTGAGAAATTAGACCATCAGATAACATGCGGGTGCCTCGATTTAGGTGGTTTGGCCGTGGATATAGAAAAGGATGCACCTCATAAATAAGTTGAAAGGTGGGGAGAAGAGGCGGAGAAGAAAGGGAGAGTAAGGCCCAAATAGACGTGTATAAATTGTAATAAAGGAGTCAGGGTGATACACTACTTCTTGGATTTGATAAAAGTATGAGTTAGAGAATGAAGCAAAGACAACATATTCTAGTGAAAGACTGATCTCGTTTCATCTTTTTTATCTTTTATTCTTGCTAGTAGAACACTCGTGCGATGCACGGCTGATGATTTTTTTCCTAAAAATATGTGCGTAACTGCACAACACATGTATTGTTGAATGGGTCTCACGTTAGAGGATATGTGTTGAAAACCCTTGCAATGCACGGTTGGTGAAATTTCACGGGTGTGATTAATTTTTTTCAAATTTGAAATAAAAAAATGAACTTGTAATTTTCAATGAAAATTTGGAATTATACAATAAAAATAAAGTTTTACGTAAAAGGAAATATATGTAACACGATTTAGAGAGAATGAAGCAAAGACAACATATTCTAGTGAAAGACTAGTGAAAGACTGATCTCATTTCATCTTTTCTATCATTAATTCTTATTTATCTTTAATATATTCTTTATCTTTTTTTATTCTATCACTATCTTATCTTTTTATCATTTTATTGTATCGTATCTTTTTATCTATTTTGTTTTATTTTATTTTTTATCTCTTTTTTTGATACTTTTAATCTTTTTCAACTCCAATTATACATGATGCTTCATGTTAACCGACCTCAAATCAGGGGCGGGTGCACCCTATTAAGAATGGGGACAGTTGCCCCCATAAACATTTAGCTTTTTAGTTATTTTTTGCTTTTGGTCAGTTATTAATCACTTGTGCCCCCCCCCCCCCCCCCCCCCCCCAAAAAAAAAGTGCCCCCGTTAAATACTTCACAACGTTTTCAAATGCAAAAGCTCCAAAAGAGTCAACCTATCTGTCATGAAAACTTACTTTGTATTTGAATAAGAGAATATTCTCTAAATATATTAAAATATATGATAAAATCTCAAATAAAAGTATCATTATTTTTTGAGAAAACTCTCAAATAGGTCCACCTACTTATATGAAAAAGTCAATTGAGTTCATGCACATTTTTCTGAGTCAATCAAGTCCGTTAACTATCAAAAAACTACCAAATCAGTTATTTAATAGGTTACCAACCACTTATCCGGTTAACAACCTACATGGACTTCCATCTCGCATTTTTTTAATATTTTCTATTTTGTTTTCTTTTTCTTTTTTCTTCTTCTTCCCTCCCTGCACCTACAACTACAGATCTATGGGATGGCAGTGGAGGCTATGGAGACCGGGTAGTTCGAGGTCGTTCCATGGAAGAGGCGGAGCTGGAGACCGGTGGTTGGAGGTCGTTCCGTGGAGGCTGCAGCGTTGGAGACTGTGGAGGTGGAAGCCGAAGGCTGTGAGTACGGTGGTAAGGGAGATGGCTATGGAATCCGGCGCGGCTCGAGGTTGCTTCAATGAAGGAGGCGAAGGGGAAGGCCACATAGGTGGTGGCCGGAGGGGTGTATGGCGGGACGGGCGGTTGAGGTGAAGGTGTAGGTCGGGATCTGGAGGCGGTGGCTATGGAGGCTTAAAAGCGGAGGTGGTGGCTAGAGAGGTGGAAGCGTCGGAGTTGTTCCCGGTGAGAGCCAAGAAAGAAAGCAACGGAGACAACCGGGTGGGGAAGGTGCGGACCAGGAAGAAGGAAGAGAAAAAAAAAAGGGAAGAGAAAAAGGAAAGAAAGAGAAAATAAAAGAAAAGAAGAAAAAAATCCGAACACAGTAAAAAAATCGCCACGTAATACATCCACATCGATTGTTAACCGGGTAACCGGTTAGTAACCTATTGAATAACTGATTTGGTCATTTTTTGATAGTTAACGGACTTGATTGACTCAAAAAAATGTACATGGATTCAATTGACTTTTTCGTATAAGTATGTGGACCTATTTGATAGTTTTCCCTTATTTTTTCCCTAAAATAAGACTTATTCACTCATAATTACAAAAGTTTTTATTCTTTTAATAGTACTAAATAAGTCTTCTTTTAGAAAGAAAACATATTTAATCCTATTTTAGAATTTTGTCTATTTTAGTTCTATTCTTAGCAATTTTTTTATGAATGTATTAACTTTCATCTCTTAAAATTATGTTGTCATTTCAATCTTTTATAACTTTTACAACCCGTTTGGTGAATTTTGGTTTTCAGCCAACTTTTTCATCAAATAAATAATTTTTGATTTCACATGTTGATCGAATTGTTGATTGAGGACCATTTTACTTATTTTTTTCATATGATTTTTTTTATTATATTAGTAAAATATATTCTAAATATAATTTTTTCATAATTCAATACAATCATCCAATCCAGCCACTTCCCTAGAATTTTTCATATTTTAGGAGAATCGGTTGATTCAACCTATTTCAATGTTACCAATGTTGAAAATATGCCCTACGACAATCATAGTTTATGATTTATTTAATGTTCATTAATTAATAAAGTCACAAACTCATTTTACGTTAATTATTATTGTGAGTTTTCTTTATTAATATTTAGTCCCTGAATATTTTGTTTAAAGCAGCTAATTAAGTACGTGACTTAATTGTTGAATGCTACACTTTCTAATAAGCATAATATTCTAATGAAAAAATTCCACTTTTGGTCCCGTGACTATTATACTACTTCCACATTTAGTCCCTTACTTTCAGATTGTCCACATTTAGTCCGTAACCATTATCTCCTCACCACCCCTCGTCCTTCCGGCCAAAATTCCAACAAATTTAATGGAGATTTTAGGCATGAAAAACCAAATTTAATGCAAAGAATGATATGAAAAACCCAACCTTGTGTAAAATTTAATGCAAAGACTGATTCTGATGCTGATAAGTGGGCTATATTTGCCGGAATTTTGGCAGAAGGACGATGGGTGGTGAGGGGATAATGGTCACGGACTAAATGTGGATAATCTGAAAGTAAGGAACTAAATGTGGAAGTGGTATAATAGTCATGGGACAAAAAGTGGAATTTTGAGACATTGATAATTTGGGACATTGATATAATATTCCACTAGTTACGAGTATAGAGATATCAAGTTAATAACATAGATGCATGTTAGTGAAAAGGTTCATTGGACAGACCTAACTAGAGGACACTGCTACGTTATACTTCCTCCGTTCTTAAATAAATGCAACGACCAACATTTCAGACACAACTTTGATCATTAATATAAATGATTTTGTATTAGTAAAAAATTACAAAATAGATTATGAAAATTTACAATGAGACAAGTTTAACAATAATTTTTTCATAAAATAATATTATTACATTAATAAATAAAACGTAGTCAAAGTAGAACATGTGAATAGTGTAAAAGTCAAAGTGTTTCATTTATTTAAGAATGTAATTAGTATTTCACGTTGTCTATCGACACTCCAATGAGCCACACTGCCTTTTAATCATGAAAAAGATGAGCGATGTGGCACAGCCGGAGATTAAGCAACGCAGACATGGCAGCGATGGCACAGTAAGTTGGTGACCTTGTGAGGCGGTGGTGGTTGCACACTTGCACAGTGACACGGCGGCAACGCAGAGGCTGAAATCCCTGGTAAGTCTTATCCTTCTCTTCCTTCCTTCTTCTCCTTCTTTTCTGCAGTGTCTTTTTTTCCTTCGCGTTGCACTCCAGCTGGTCTCCAGGTTTGTTTGTTTTTTGTGTAGGGTGAAGTTGCCAGATCTGTTCTCTGAACTTTTTCCTTTTGCTTTCGTGTCTTTTTATCTATTTCGTTTTTCCTTATTGCTTTTTGTTTTCTTAACTTTTCTTTCTGTATTTTCTTTTGGAAAAATTGACAAGAATAATCCTACCTTTCACTGGTTTTCTCATAATAATCCCACTTTTACGTAATCTCAGAATAATCCCACTTTTGCACCACATCTTCTTTTATTGGGTCCTGACCTGTTGATGACCTGCTATACTAGTTTTTTTACCTTTTCTTTGAAAAACTTATATAAATAATCTCACATTTCACAAATCTGCTCAAAACGGTCCCATGTTTCATTTTTTCTTTTTTCTCCCTAAAAATTTTCTTTCTTACCCAATACTATATTTTCACCCCTAGACCATTTTTATTACTTTTTCTATCATTTTGTTCTTATTTCGTTTTAACTTTTATTATTCTATTGCTCTTTTTTTGTGTGTAAAATTTCTCTTCAAAATAGTTCTTTTTTGTCATTTTCTTTTTCTTTTTGTATTTTTATTTCATTTCCCTTTTATGTTATTCTTCTTAACTATTCTCTTCTTATTAAAGATCTTATTTTAAAAGTGAAAATATAAAAGTGGAAAAGTGAAAAAAAACATAATAAAAAGTAAAGTGAGAAAAAGATCTTTAATAAGAAGAGAATGATTAAGAAGGAAAACATAAAGAGGGAAATGAAATAAAATACGGAAAGAAAAAGAAAACGACAAAAAAGAACTATTTCGAATAGAAATTTTACAAAATAAAATATCCTAATAGAGTAATAAATAGAATAATAAAATTGGAAAAGAAATAAGAACAAAAGGATAGAAAAAAGATCGAAAAAGGAATGAAAAGTGTCTAGTGATGAAAATAAGGAAAGAAAAATTTTAGGGAGAAAAAGAAAAAATGAAACATGGGATCGTTTTGAGCAGATTTGTGAAAGGTGAGATTATTTATATAAGGTTTTCAAAGAAAGAGTAGAAAACCTGATATAGTAGGTCATCAACAGGTCAGGGTCCAATGAAAGAAGATGAGGTGCAAAGGTGAGATTATTCTAGAATTACGTAAAGGTGAGATTATCATGAGAAGACCAGGGAAAGGTGGGATTAAGCAGGTGACTGATTCATTGCTAAAGTCTTCTGGGAAGCAGGGGACTGAGATACCAAGTACTGAGAAACAACATGTGGCAGCCCCCAAACCATGGAGCTCTTTGTTTAAGGATAACCGCGACCCAAGACATGGCATTAAACTGAAATATGTCCCTCCTAAAGGTGAAACATTGGATCTTGGTGATCGAGTACTACCTTCAGACTGCAACTACAATAGGCTCTGGCTTTGCAACTCACACTGGATCGAAAGCAGGGAGTAGCACTAGTCTCAGGGGCATGCCCTCCCTACCCACCCACTATTCTACCTTGACCGCCCTCCTCTCCGTTTTCGCCGGAGAAGATTCACTTGCTCTCCGAACCAAGCTAGATAGTCTCCTATCACTAGGCTCACCAACCAACCTGGAGGGGTGCTAACCTGGCCACCCAACCCAGCAGGGCGGGGAGAAGAAGTGAACCCGAATAGATGGTCATTCATGTCGTCTTCACCTTCACTTGCCATATCCCACGCTCGTCAGGGTGGTTCCCCATCTGTGACTTGTCGCGTATGCGCTGTGAATGCTAATTTGCAATCCGCAGACTAGCCCCGATCGGACTTCAAAAAGGTGTTCGCGCAGGAGTTTTCTTGCTGCCCCAGTAAGAAGTTCGTGAGGCCATGAAACATGAATGAGGACTTTCTTACTGACCGCTAAACCTCCTCCTTATGAGAATGGTTTTAGCCCGCGCTCAACGGATAATGCCCAAGGACGGCCCAGAGACATCCGCTCGTGAGCATAATTCGTGCTAGACTAGCTCATGGTTGAAATGTGGGGATACTGTCTAGTTGGACACTTCACGGGAAAATCCCCTAAACTAAAAGAAATCCATGATATGAAAGCTACATGGGGTGTCAAATGCCTTGTGAGGTCCCACAACAAAGGTTGGATAATTTTTAAATTTCAAAGTGAAGAAGATAGATTGAAGGTACTACCTGAGGGACTTTACACTATGTATGGGAAACTTCTAATGCTCAAAGAACTCTGAGAAGATTTCTCATTTGAGGATGAGGAATTTCTAAATGTACCAATTTGGATTAAGTTCCCTAATTTACGAATGATGTTATGGAATGATGAGGCTATGAGTGAGGTAGCTTCTATGGTCGGGGTCTCAATAACTACGCACAAGATCACTCAAGAGAGGATTAACAATGACTTTGCTAGAGTGCTAATAGAGGTTGATATTTCAAAGCCGCCACCACTATCTTTTCCTGTATGACTACCCTTGTAACACCGACCCCGAGCATATTTACTTTTAGTAAATTATGTAATAAACCTTGAAAGATGATTTATGAATTTGCGTAATTGTAAATTTTTATTATTTCTTTTACGTGAATAGTAAATTGCATGTGGGGCCCACAGCGGGAACGGGGACCGCCCGATAATTCCCGAACCACATATTATATTCATCTTGGCCTAGATAATATGTATATGGTGGTGGATATTTTAATTGGGCCATAAGAAAGGCATGGGGTTGACCGGTGGGTCAAACGGGGCCCAATTACCGGTATTGGTAATTTAACGGATAACGGCCCGAAATGAGTTTCGGAGACTCCTAAATTAATGTTGGGGAATGTACACCTATTCTAAAGGCCCATAATTATTAGGAACACGTGATATATTTTTCCCGGCTCGATAAAATAAAATACGACTAAAGTAGTCCGAAAAATACAACTTTCGGGGCCGATTATACATACCGGGACATAATGGGATGACCTCCCACATAAGTGGGGGCCACCCCACGTTTTTAAGGGTGCTGAATGACCAGAGTAATGGGAATGGGACATCCTAACATGGCTTGGGCGGACTTATGAAGGAGAGGGTAGCTGGGGGGACAAACCACACCCCTCCTTGTCTCATTCATGCACCATCCTCATAAGGTGTGGAGACTTGATGGACTCCTCCCTCATTCTACACCATAAGGAGGATAGAATAGAGAGATAAGGTCCAGGGAAGAGCTCTCAACATTCTGGAGCTTGAGGAGCCAAGAAGAGGGAAGAATCCATAGAGGAAAAAGGCTAAGCCTTGAGGTAAGAACACATATGGTTCTTTTAACTAGTTTTATGGTGTATGATTTTTAAGAAATCATATGGTGGATTAAACATGATGTTCTACACGTTTAAAAGTGTAGAATATTGATATAAAGTTGTGATATTTAACTTAGAAGAGTTGGTGAATCGATAGGAGTCGAAATCGCCGAAAACCGCCACTTTAAGGGAGCTGCCCGTTTCTGCAGACTACGAAAGCCGCCCGGCTTTCGTGAAAGCCGCCCGGCTTTTGCCCAGCAGCTCAGTTTTACACCTTCAATCGGCCTAGAACGGGGATTGATCGAGGGGCTTAGCAAAGGCAACTATTTCAGCACTTCATAAGGTGAGGATGGCTGACTATATTGCTTATAATTAGTGAGTTAATTTCATGAGATTACCGAAGGTAATTAAATGTGTTTTTATGGATTATTAACGATTAATAATGCCTAAAAATGAAAAGATTAAATGTCTAGAGAAAAAAGCATGATATACAAATTTAGGAATAAATTGTGTATGTTCATGTGTTATGAGTATGTTGACTTGAAAGTGGAACTTGTTATGAAACATGTGTTGAAATATACTTTTTCTTCATATTAGAATATATGAGTGATTAAAAGTGATATTTTGGATATTGACATAAATGATAATTTTCAAAGGAAAATCAGTTGGAATTGTCTATATGACTATGAGTTGAGAACTTGGTTTGTTGATGTTAATTTGACTACTATTAAGATGCTAGTTGGACATTAAAATGAAATGTTGTTAAGATTGATCCTAAGGTTGGATTGTGAAATATTATGCCTTAAGTAGTCTTAAGAGATGCTTTAAGGTAGGAAAGTATGAACTTTAAGTTATACTAGGGGTAGGCCTTAAGGGATACCCAAGATAGTGTGAATATTAAATTGATCCTAAGTATAGGATTGGCCTACGGGTGTGATCGGTGATTCTTGTGGATAGCCGGTTGAATTATGGAAATAGTAAGGACCATGGCCCTTCCCGACTCTAGAGAGCGGGGTTGGATAGCATGGACTTACATCGTGATCACGGGTTAGGGTGGAATCCGAATCGGAGACCTAACTAGGTTCCGGTAGCGGTAACACATAAGATAGGACCCCGAAGGGCCTTACCTTCCTACGGGATGATGGGTACGAGTCCAGGGGCGGGATGTTGGAGTCCGAACCGGGAGCCTCATGAGGTCTCGGACAGCGGTAGCAAGTCCCGTAGAAATAATAGGACCCAAGGGTTGGGTTGTGCAAACGATAAATGAAAAAGGATATATAAGAAAGGCCGTGTGCCGACAAATAAATAAATTTACTTATTATGAAGATAATAAGTGGGGAATATAAATTATTATTTATATTATGATATCACCCTATTTTGAGGGTCTTGGAAATTAAAACGTTGATTATACTTAGTATAGTCCTTTAACAATTGTGCGAAAGACACTTTTAGTACTCGTGTTTGATAATTTCCATATTTAGTCATTCGAGTTTCAATTTGATAGCACTCAGGAGACTAATTATGGATATCATTGAAGTCGAGGACTAAAAGTGTCTTTCACGCAATAATCGAGGACTAAAAATGAAAAAATTGAAGGTCAGGTACCAAAAGTGTCACTCACACAGTAGTCGAGGGACACACATTCCGATAACCCCAACTCCATACCTCCCCTACTTCTCACAGCCCCCTGAGTCCATCCCCAGCCTACCCCCCCGTAGCGCCGCCGCTGACCATCATAGCGGACCGCCACCGCTGACCATTGCCCCACCCGGCTTGACTCTCGAGTCTCCAATCACATCCCCACCCCCTCCCTAGCCCCTAGCCACCTCCCTACCTCCCTCTCATCCCCTGCCACCTCCCCATATTCAACCCCCTCCCCAGCCCCCAGCACGCTCGCCATCTCCCCACCCCAGATCTAGCCCAAACCGGAAACAAACAGCCCCGATCTAGCCCCTTTACAACCGCAATACCATATCTACACTCCGTCCTCAGCTCCCACACATCTGAACCGGTGAGGTAGAGCAGCAAGATGAAACCGTCACATCATCAAAGCCCCAATTGCCGCCCTATTCATTTGTGGTTTGTTCAAAGCACCACTGCCTCGAAGGCCTAGCCACATCGCCGCACCGCATTCAAACAAAAAGAGTATAAGAAGAGATGGGCAGGTGAGAGCGGTTGATGAAGGCAGCATCAATGTCGAAGTCGGTGCCGATGGAGCTAAAAGAATTTGACTTTAACATTGGTTGACAAAAAAACGTGATTTTATAAATCAATTTAAAACGGAAGAAATATATTGTATTGATGGTGTCCGAACACTTGTGTGATGGAGTCCACTTTTTAAAAAAGGATGACACTCATCCTTGAGGACCCTCAACACTGACCTGATAGTTAGATAACAAGATGTAAATTGAACTGTAATCACAGACTGACAGATAAAGAGTGAGACTCTAGTTTTGATACTTACAAAGAACCTATACATTTTAACCCAAATTCGAAATGACTTACCTCCCGGTGGAGTCCATTTAAGTTTTTACCGACGCGATATATGCGGACGGTCTAAAAGCCCGAAATGGGAACTAGGGCTTTAAAGGTCGAAACCCTAACGTACCTGCTCGTGTACTATATATTACGATCACGGTCGTTCGACTAGCATATCTCTTGCAATTGCATTAATCTGTCTCTTCCTCTACAATACGGAGTGTTTTTTTTCATTGATTCGTCTTAGTGTTAACACGCGTCTATTACTGATTACCGACGGCATCAACTGATTTTGGCCGTTGAGTATGAGATGACGCAACATACTTACATCCGGTTCTGTTAAATTACTACTTGTTGTTCTTGTTCTCCACAGTGGAACCAGATCTGGAAATATTAGCTTTGTTTACAACATCCTATTCTTCATTTCTGTGTTCAAATTACAATTTTGATTGGGACGGGTGTGATGAGTTTTTCCCCAGTTGATCGAAGTTGAAATAACTGAGCGCACTTTGTGTTTTCTCTCAAGGAGAATTCCAAGCCAGATATTCTGATCCGTCCGGTTTCTGTTATTTAAAATAATCACATGCGTTGTTTTAATAAGTGTTGATTTTCCCCCCAGTAGATGAATGTGAAATTGACCGCATTCTTTGGTTAATTGGTTTCACTACCGGAGAGATTCCAATGAAGTTATTCATGTCTTCAGTTGTGTGTTGTTTTACCTTCTCAACGTATTGGACGTGATGATTATTTCCCCATATGATCGAAGGTGAAATTAATGTGCGCTAATTGTGATTTTCTCTACTGAAAAATCCCAAGCCAGATACTCTGATCCTTAATATCTCTTTTTAATCTTTTTTCTCTACTGAGATTTGTAATGTTCTACATGTAGTTCGGCACGACTAAGTCTCTATCTATAGTATTTGCTTTTGATTCAGGTATTCGGCGCAATTCATATGCAATGGTTAACCTGTCTTTCGTTATTTTGATCAAATTTACCATCACGGGTTCCACAACAATTGGAAGGACGTTCTTATTCAATGCAATGCATACATTTTAGTCGTTTGTGTTTTGCAATGCTCTAAGTTGCAGCTGTAATAATAAGAATTTAAAGATCAGCGTCGATGTGGTCTTGTTAGAAAGTCAGTAGATATCTCTGCACATTCATTCCTTTTCTACATTTCTGCACTCATCTACTTGCTTCTTCATAATCTTTTAATTTTATATGCTTTGGTTCCCTATGGAGTCAGCAGCAGCCGTCAGTCAATGGCGGAACTAACTGCCGCATGTAGCCTAAACTTATTATCCGGTTGAAGATCCATGCTTTATTCGGTTAAATAATGACACAATATTCTGGATATATTTATCATAATTTACGCGGTTCCATATTCGGTTGAACTACTTGGTTCCATATTTTTCATTGTCAGACATAACTAAACCATTAACAATTAACCTTTTAACTTCAGTAATAGGGTTTATTTTACGGTGAGCATTTATTTAATTCAACGTCTTGGCAGAGAAGTTTTCCATATAGGACTTGAAAGTTAGAAATTGTAATCATTTCACAGGTTTTTATTTAAAATTTTGAAGCAGTAAAAATTATGTATTACTTCCTTTATTCCCAAAAATACTTTTCACTTTCCTTTTTGGGTTGTTCCCAAATATATTTCCCACTTTCTCATTTTGTACAATTTGTGTGGCTCACATTTATTTTACTTTGTCATCTTAAGGTAAGATATACTTTGTGTTTGTCAGATTTGTCAAAGTTACAAGGGATTATTATTATTATGATTATTATGATTGTTATTATTATTATTATTAATAATAATGTCTGCAGTAAGTAGTGTGGGTTAGTGCGGTAGTGGGAGAATCAAAACAAAAATTCTGATATTCTTCATCCACCCGTCATGATATTCACACTACATGATTGCAGGCTGCAACATATATGTGTCAAGCAACATGGTGTCAATTAGATATCCGAGAAACCTTCTATCTCCTCCTATTCTGGGATTTCTGACCCCTTATCGTTATCCCCAACCGGACACATAACAAATTTCGAAGTTCAAATTATGAGTTTGGATTTTCAATGAAATACATTCGTTACCTGAGCAAAACCATCAGGAATAACTTCTCCCTTCTCACCTTCATCTGCCTTCATTCCTGAAGTCCTGCTCCCTACTTTTTTGTCGTCGATTTTGGTGGGTGCCGGATTGAAGCTGCGGTGGATTTGGAAATAACTGACGTGGAGGTCTCAAATGAGCATTCTTTGCTTGCAAGCCATTGACTGGTGGCCAGGGGACGGTGGGTTTCTTTCAGGCTGTGGGGTGAAGGACTGACCGATGATCCGTGGGTTGGAATTCGGAGTATAAAGAAGAAAGGGGTGAAAGGAGAAGGGGGAGTTATCTGAACTTGCATAGGAAAAGGAACTTCTTCAAAAAATGAAGGGAAGGGGGAGTTCTGTATTATAAGAGTTTATTTGATTTTTTTTGATGAGTATATGTGGACTTATTTGTCCATTTTTCCAAATTTTAAAGATAGCTAAGTTTTTCGGTAAATAAGGTACACGAAACACCTAACTTTTTGGGATACGCATTTGGGTAACATTGTTTTTCGGCTTGTCTTTGTTATCTTTCTGATTAACATTGTTATCTTTCTTCTCATTTTAGCTATTTTTACATATATTTTTTCTTTATTTTATTGATAAAATATATTTTAAAAATAATTTTTTCTTAAATCAACAGAATCTGCCATACAGGCACTTCAGTCAGAATTTCATAAATTTTAATAGAATAGTCTTGAAATTATTTTTTCTCATGCGTATATTAGAAAAATAAAAATACTCTCTATTTGGATGTTTTTAAATGTTTTTGACACCCGTGATTGGTGTAAATCAACATGTAAAAGCGGGTATTGGGAATTTTGATTGTTGAAGGTGGAGCCTTATTTTTGCAGCAGCAGGAGATACTCGATCGGGTATGGTCAGTCATCCGATCGGGTATGATGAAGTTTTTGGCTGGGCAACTCACTGGATTGGAAACCCGATCGGGTATGGAGGTTTACCTGACCGGGTCTGTGTAAGGTTTTGGCTTGTGTTAGGATATCCGCCACTGTTTCGATCCGGGTATGCTTTTTGACGAGACACACGACCGGGTACAATGGGAGATCCGATCGGGTCTGTGGAGTAATTTTTAAATGGTTTAGTTTTGGGGCCGGCTCTAATCTTTGTTTAGATTTTCTTAAACCTATCTAAACACATCTTTGTACGAGTAATACCTTTTGACGTCGACATAATAATACAGATATCTCTCTCGTCACCGTGGACTAGCACAATCACCTCGATTGTGTGAACTACGTAAATTCTTGTGTTGTTGCTCTTTAATTTATCGTTTACTTAACTTAAATCGTAACAAGTGATATCAGAGCTATGGTTGACGAAGTCAAGACTTTGCTTTCTGGAAGATGCAAATCGAAGATTATCTCTACCAGAAGAAGCTTCATCTACTCTTGTCTGAAAACAAACCAGAATCAATGGCGGAGGCGGAGTGGAACTCGTGGATCGACAGGCTCTTGGTGTGGTGAGGTTATTGTTGGTGAAAAACGTTGCTTACAATATCGTCAATGAGAACAACGTTTGAACTACTCAAGGCGTTATCCAACATGCACGAGAAACCCTCGGTGGCCAACAAGGTTTTCTTAATCAGACAGTTGGTGAACACGAGAATGAAGGAAGGTGCAACCGTAACAGATCACGTCAACCGAACACCAGGTTCGGTTGAAATTAAATTTGATGATGAAGTTCAAACATTACTTTTGTTATCATTTTTGCTCGATAGTTGGTCCGGTACAGTCAGAACAGTTAGTAGTTCGGATGGAACCACTAAACTTACCTTTAAGGGTATTTGTGACTTGATCCTTGGTGAGGATATCCGGAGGAGGAGTTCGGGGATAGCTCAAACAGTTTGTTGAGTACTGAATATAGGGGTAGAAAATCCACTAAAGGAGGTAACAAGAAAGGAAGATCAAAGTCGAGGAAGAGAGGTCAATCCAAGAACAGGAAGGACATCAATTGTTGGAATTGCAAGGAGAATGGACACTTCAGAAATCAGTGCCCCAAAGCCTCTGCAGACAAAGGCAAGAACGAGTTGAACGTGGCAGAGGATTATGAAGATGTCCTAATTTGCAGCGTTGAGAATTCAATTGAGTCCTGAATCATCGATTCAGGTGCGTCGTTTCATGCTTGTCATTGGAAGAGTTCGTTTGGCGGATGATAAATCCCTGGAGATCACGGGTATTGGAGACGTTAATCTCAATACCACTTTGGGTAATCTGGAGGCTGAAAAATGTTAGTTATATTCCAGATCTGAAGAAGATGTTCATCTCAGTGTGACAGCTTGATGAGGAAGGCCATAACGTCAGTTTTGGCAACAAGTAATGGAAGGTGACAAAGGGAAAGCTAGTCATTGTTCGTGGACAGAAGCATGGTACGCTGTACATTGTAGAAGTGTCTACAGATGGAGCAAACGCAGCAGTTGAAGATGCAGGGGTCTCTACTTTGTGGCACCAAAGACTTGGGCACATAAGTGAGAATGGAATGAAGATGCTGTTTTCAAAGGTAAAATTCCAGATTTGAAGAATTCAAAGTTGAGCTTTTGTGACTCATGTCCTTGGTAAACAAAAGATGGTAAACTTTGTGAAGACAGGGCAACAACCCAAGACTCAGCGGCTGAAGTTGATTCATTCAGATGTCTACGGACCTACAAAGGTCTCTTCAATTGGAGGTGCCCGCTACTATGTTACATTCATTGATGACTCTACACGGAAGATATGAGTTTATTTTCTTAAAATAAATCTGAACTCTTTAACACTTTTAAGAAGTTCAAAGCTGCAGTTGAGAACGAAACTAATCTTAAAATTAAGTGTTTAAAGAGTGATAATGCGGGTGAGTACAGTAGCACAGAGTTTGTAGAACAAGCCATCAGAAAACAAACAGGAAGTGGTGTTTGAAGGGATGACCGAAGACGACATAGCACAACCTATTGGTTGTGATGGCATGGCTGGAGGCTCAGGGAGTAGTGAGAGCTCATGAGATACATGAATTTCTGAAGATAGTGCAAGTGATGAAGATAGTGGAAGCTCGGAGGAAGCTACTCCACAAATCAGATAGTCCACTAGAAACAGAAGACCTCCTAACAGATATTCTCTTTCAGCAAATTATCTGTTGTTGACCGAGAATGGAGAGCCAGATCTTACACAGAGGTGCTGATCGTGAAGGATTCCATACAGTGGAAGAATGCCATGGAGGATGAGTTAGATTCACTTGACAAGAACCAAACTTGGTCCTTGGTCAAGTTACCACCACAGGGAAAGAAAACTTTGGAGAACAAGTGGTTGTTCAGAATTAAAGATGAAGCAGATGGGAGTAAAAGATACAAGGCGAGGTTAGTTGATTACAATGAAATCTTCTCTCCGGTTGTAAAGATGACTACTATCAGGTTGATCCTTGGTATTGTTGTTGGAGCAGCTGGGATGTAAAGACTGCCTTTTTTCACGTCAACCTTGAAGATGACATTTACCCCTCAACCAGTAGGGTTCCCAGTGAGTGGTAAAGAGAAGTTGGTGTGCAAACTCAAAAAGAGTCTATACGGGGCTAAAGCAAGCTCCTAGACAGTGGTACTTGAAGTTTGATAGTTTTATGCAGCGGAATGGGTACACTAGATGCAAGATGGACCATTGCTGCTACTTGAAGAAATTCAAGTCATCATACATCATCCTTCTTGAAAAAGTTTAACAAGCTTAAGAAAAAGTTATCAGAAGAATTTGAAATGAAGGATTTAGGGGTAGTGATAAGTCCGTATTTAGACACGCATTTGATGCGTGTTCAGGTTGGATTTTGATCGTTTCCCTAACTTTAAGGTGTTGAATTTTAGCTCAACTTGCGATTATCAGGCGTTGGAACGAGTTCTTTGCATTTGGAATCGAATTGAAGAAGTTAGAGACCGGCAATCAGCGTTTGAGAGGCATTCGGGAAGGATTTGAAGGCATTCAAATAAGATTTGAGAGATTTGGAGGTCATCGAGAGATTCACGACGAAATTTTGATGAAGAACGAGTATTTGATTGACCTCATATGCATCCGGGAGCATTTGGAACAAGGAAACGAAGATTTAGTGAAGAATAAGGTCACGCACGGTCGTGCCCGGCATTAGGCACGCCGTGCGTGCCTCGTTTTAAGCAGCAAAGTTACTGGAGGCCAGGCACGGCCATGCCCGGCAGTCAGGCACTGCGTGCTTGAAGTGAAAGAAGGAACAAAACTACTGGAGGCCAGGCACGCCGTGCCTGGACGCGTTTAGCGGATCTCTTCCGCAGGCACGGCAGTGCCTGGCCCGTGCCTGACCCCGTTTTATCCTAATTCAGCTCAAATTGCTATGTTTCCTTTAAATACCACCCCCATAACCCTAATTAAGGGGAATAGACTTTTAGAGAGCTGATTAAGGACGAAAATTAGAGAACTTTTCAGCCAGGTTTTTCAATTCCTTAACATTCTTTGTAAGTTCATACTTTTTGATTAATGACAATTAATTCTATTCTTCCCAATTCCGTTGATTATTCAATTATGAATTACGAGTAGTTTTAACTAGGGATTTGAGGTTGATGAAGGGTTTATCATGATTTATGGTTAGTTTCTTGATGGTTTGATTAATGAATGCCATTTAATTTGTGTTTGAATAATTTAATTGTTATCTTTTGTAATCTGGAATCACGGCTAGAATTACAATTGCACATAGAAAAATTAAGAGAGATATAGTTTATTCTAGGACACATTCACACACACTTAATCGTTCGCTAAGAGATTAGTAACGATTAAGGGGCCGTAAGCTCGTTCGTTTTGTCAATAATTTAGGATCCTGTCGAATGAGAGATCAACCTGGTCCCCTAAATTATTGTACTCTACGCTGGAATCAATCCCTGTTCCCTTCGTCGTTAATTAAGAAGAACCCAAATCTTTACTTTATTCGCTCATTCGCATTAGTTTAATTTCAATTCAACCAATCAATCTCGCACGACGCATTTATTTTATTTTATTTCTTTTTAATTGATGAATTTAGTTAATCTTTAATTCCCTTTTGTCCGTATCTGTGGAGACGATACTCGTACTTTCACCACTATTCTACAATCTTTTTAAGTGCGAGAAAACTCACATCAGTTATTGGCGCCGTTGCCGGGGACGGTGTCGGTCTTAAGGGTTAATTTTACTCAGCGATTCGTTTTTAGTTTTTCGTAGGATTTTTGTCAGCTAACCTTGCAGGTCAGCTCTGTTTATGCATACACGTTCTAAGAGGGAAGAACCGCTAATCCCTCTTAACCTTGAGATTGAAAAGCTCGCCAGACAAAATCGCAAGGCTCAAAAGGAAAAGAATAACATGGACCACCAGTCTTTATCTGGAACCGCAGGGATGTCGGGTAACCCTAACCCCACATCTCAACAAGATTTCTATGTGAACACGTCATCCCAATCTTCACCACCAATTTCACCTAGAAACCCTCCAAGTTTTCAAAATTACCGCACTCCGATTTCCCCCCAAATCAGCCTTCACCACAATTTAATCTCCCTCCATTATTTCACCTCTTTCAAAATACCCCTACTGCTCCTGAAACCAATTTTCAAAATCAAGTTTATGGGATGTAAGGAGCAGGGCAGAGTATTCCCGTTTTCCAACCGAGACAGAACCCACCTCCAATCAATCAACCTACATTCCAGAATCAGACCCAGTACCAAAATCCATACCATAATCAGTTTCAAAACCAAACCCAAGTCCCACCTACTCAGGGTTAAGGAGCCTCCACCCAATCCATATATACCACACAACAATCCACTCTATCAGCGTCAGACTATTGCAGAGTTTCTTACACCAAACGTTTCTGAGTACGATAGCATTCAAGTGCCGGGAATTACTGCCAACCGTTACGAGATCAAGCCGGCGGTGATCAACATGGTATCCAATAATCAATTTGGAGGAGGCCCTACAGAAGACCCAGTGGCACATATTACCCGTTTCCTGAGGATGTGCCAGACTTTCAAGATACATGGGTTAACTGATTATCAGGTAAGAATGATGCTTTTCCCGTTCTCACTGAGGGATGATGCACAGAGGTGGTTGGACAACAATCCTCACCATCACCTCCAGACTTGGGACCAGTTGCATAGTGCATTTTTTAAAGAATACTTCCCTACATCAAAAGCCCTGAAATTGAAGAAGCAGCTACAAGAGTTCAAACAGGGGTCGCTGGAGACTTTAGCTGAAGCATGAAAGAGATTCATGGTGCTGAGGATAGCTTGCCCTCAGGGCAATTTGACTGATTGTGAGGTTCTTTTTTACTTCTATAGCGGACTCGGCAATGAAGGGAAGATGATGCTTGATGCTTCAGGTGGTGGAGCCTTTCCTGATCTATCATCTGAGGTGGGGAAGAACTAGTGGAGAAGATTGTTTCAAATAATGCATCTTGGTACAACGACAAGAGTGCTCCTCAACAAAAGGCGCCGGGCTTATACGAGATCAGTGATAATTCTACTCTCTCTGCACGAGTAGATACATTAGCAAGCATGATGCAGAAGCTCACAACCAGCGTGTCTGATATGGGGAAAAAGATCTTGCTCTCTCCGTGCCCAGTGTTAATATGGTAGCCCCCGGCCCTTTTAGTCCCTCTTGTACTATGTGTGGGTGACTCCATTCGCCACATGAATGTACTATGATGGCACACTCGGCAGCCCCTGGAGTAGAGCAAGTGGATGCGATGTATTATCAGCGATAGAGCTACTATAATCAGCCCTACGGTCAGCAGCAGCAAGGAAATTACGGGCAAGGAAATCAGCAGCAACAGTCTAGAAACTATAATCAACCCCAAACACCTCAAGGTCAGCAACAAGCTTCTCAACCAGTGCAAGGGAGCTTTAGGAGAGAGACTGAACAAAGATTTTCTAGCATAGAAGAAACACTAAAAAATTATTGCAAATTCAGCAGCAAGCGGACACAAGGATGCAAAACATGGAATAAACAATTGGGCAGCTCGCTAAAGCCATGTCTGGAAGACCGCAGGGATCCCTCCCTAATAATACCGAGCCAAACCCAAGAGAACATGTTCAGGCAATCACCTTGAGGAATGGAAAAGAGCTAGAGCCTGCTGCCACGAAAAAGAAGCCCGATGAAGTTGAAAGTGAACCAACTGTCTGTGAAAAAGAAACAGAGAAAGATGAGGGAAGAGAGGTGGCAGCTGCACCAGAACAGCCCGTTCCAGTCAAGAATTACACCCCATCTCTCCCCTATCCAGCGCGATTGACTAGAAAGAATGACAGTGACCAGTTTGGTAAGTTTTTGCATCTCATGAAACAAGTGCAAATTAACTTACCATTCGTGGATGCACTAACACAAATGCCCAAGTACGCGAAATTCATGAAGGATCTATTGACGAACAACAGGAGGCTGGAAGAAGTGTCAACAGTGACGCTTAATGAGGAGTGCTCAGCTGTGATACGGACAGATCTGCCAAAGAAGCTTAAGGATCCAGGTTCTTTTACTATTCCTTGCTTTATAGGAGATCTTACCTTTGATAGGGCCTTGGCTGATTTGGGTGCAAGCATTAATTTGATGCCTCTTACTTTATATGAAAAGCTTGCACTCGGTCCACTTAAACCTACACGTATGTGCATTCAGTTGGCTGATCGATCCGTAAAATATCCCCAAGGGATTATTGAAGACGTGTTGGTTAAAGTGGACAAATTTATTTTTCCGATAGACTTTGTTATTTTGGACATGGATCAGGATCGGGAGGTACCATTGATTTTGGGCAGACCATTTTTGGCAACTGCCCGAGCGCTTATTGATGTTGGAGACGGTAAGTTTGTCCTCCGCGTTGGGGATGAGTCTGCCACCTTTGACATGTCCAAAATAATGAAGAGGCCCTGTCAAGATAGTGGAGAGTGTTTTTACATGGATGCGATGGATTCTTTGGTGGAGGATTGCATTCCTAACATGATTTCTGATGAAACCTTCTTTGATCTTCTTTTGGATGAGAGTCTTTCAGCAGAGGATCTTGAGCTCCTCCCTAGTTTTGATTGTCTCATGATAGGTGGAGAGGAGGACTCAAGTGATGCTAGTGATGTGAAGGGGAAGGAAGAAGATTTAGATGAGGTGGAGAAGGAAAATTTTCAAGCTGATTCTTCCATTATAACACCCTCTCCATTAAATCTAAAACCTCTTCCCTCCCACCTTGAGTATGCTTTTCTTGATGATAGTCCTGACCTCCCTGTTATTCTTGCATCCGGGCTTGAGCCATCCCAAAAATCTGCATGTCTTGATCTACTTAGTGAACAAAGGGAAGCTCTAGCCCGTAAACTTTCTGACATGAAAGGAATAACCCCTGCTTTCTGCACTAATAAAATTTTGATGGAAGATAATGCTAAACCGGTAGTGCAGCCATAAAGAAGACTGAATCCTAACATGCAGGAGGTGGTTAGGGAGGAAGTCATCCGTCTGTTAGATGTAGGCATTATTTATCCGATTTCAGACAGCCCTTGGGTCAGCCCGACCCAGGTGGTTCCCAAGAAAGGGGGGATGACTGTGGTTAAAAATCAGAAAGATGAGTTGATTCCGACGCGTACGGTCACCGGATGGCGGGTCTGCATTGATTACCGAAAATTAAATGACGCCACCCGGAAGGACCACTTCCCTTTCCCCTTCATTGATCAAATTTTAGAGAGGTCAGCAGGGCATAAGTTCTACTGTTTCCTTGACAGGATGTCGGAATACTTCCAGATCCCCATAGCCCCAGAGGACCAGGATAAGACCACGTTCACATGTCCATTTGGTACCTTCGCATATCGGAGGATGGCGTTTGGATTATGTAATGCCCCTGCTACCTTTATGAGATGTATGTTTGCTATTTTCGGGGATTTTTTTGGGAAGTTTATGGAGGTTTTCATGGATGACTTTTCTGTGTATGGTGATACTTTTGATGAATGCTTAGAGAATTTGAAGAAAGTCCTGGTTAGGTGTCGAGAGGTGAATTTGGTGCTTAACTGAGAGAAGTGCCACTTCATGGTTAGTGAGGGAGTGGTCCTTGGGCATAAGATATCGAGTAGGGGGATTGAGGTTGATCCGGCTAAGGTTGATGTTATTTCTAAATTACCTCCCCTTACCTCAGTCCGTGCCATTAGGAGTTTTCTAGGACACGCATGTTTCTACCGTAGGTTCATCCAGGACTTTTCTAAGATAGCTCGACCCATGACTAAGCTCCTTGAGAAGGATGCACCGTTTGACTTCTCAAAGGAGTGTTTAGAGGCTTTTGAGTGTTTGAAGGAGAAACCGGTCAAGGCACCGGTGGTAGTAGCTCCTGACTTATCTTTGCCCTTTGAGATTATGTGTGATGTTAGTGATTTTGCAGTAGGAGCCGTTCTTGGGCAGCGTCGAGAGAAACATTTTCAGCCTATTTCTTATGCTTCTAAGACTCTCGATAGTGCCCAGGAAAATTACACTACCACCGAGAAAGAATTGCTTGCTGTTGTGTTTGCTCTTGACAAGTTTCGTCCCTATTTGATTTTGTCTAAGGTAGTGATATTCACCGATCATTCTGCTCTTAAATATTTGATGCAAAAAGTGGATGCTAAGCCTAGATTGATTCAGTGGATATTACTACTCCAGGAGTTTGATATTGAGATAAGGGATAAGAAAGGGGCTGAGAATTTAGCAGGTGATCACTTGAGTAGGTTAGAGAACCCCTTTCTTGATTCCTTGAGTGAGAGAGATATTGAGGGTACTTTTCATGACGAGAGACTTTTGCGTATCGTTTATGAGGTGCCCTGGTTTTCAGACATCGCCAACTATCTGGTTGTGGGTGTTGTTCCTTCTGATTATACACCTCATCAACGAAGGAAATTTTTTGATGATCTGAAATATTATTTTTGGGAGGAACCATATCTGTTTCGTATTTGTGCTGATCAGGTTGTTAGAAGATGTGTCCCTCTTTGTGAAGGAGCTGAAATTCTTAAACATTGTCACTCAGGACCAACTGGGGGACACTACTCTTTCAACCGGACAGCCCGTAAGGTCTTGGAATGTGGTTTCTTCTGGCCCACGTTGTTTAAAGATGCTCTAACGTCTGTGCAGGAATGCAACAGGTGTCAACGCACCGGGGCGGTTACCAAGAGGGATGAGATGCCCCAGAATTTTATATTGGCTTGTGAGGTATTTGATGTTTGGGGCATTGACTTCATGGGTCCGTTCCCGGGTTCTGAGGGTAATAAATTCATTCTTGTTGCTGTGGATTATGTTTCTAAGTGGGTTGAGGCCGAAGCTCTGCCCACGAATGACGCTAGAGTAGTGATTCATTTTCTCAAAAAATTGTTTTCTAGATTTGGAGTGCTGCGAGTGTTGATTAGTGACAGGGGCACCCACTTTAGGAATGATCCCATGACACGCCTTCTGGCAAAGTACGGGGTCACTCATAAAGGGGGCGTCCCATATCACCCTCAAACTAGCGGCCAAGTTGAGAATTCGAATAGAGACATTAAGACCATCCTTGAGAAGACCGTTGAGACCCATAGGAAGGATCGGTCCGATAAGTTAGATGATGCGCTGTGGGCACTCCGTACAGCGTATAAGACACCCATTGGCACTACTCCGTTTCACCTGGTTTATGGGAAGGCGTGCCACCTTCCGGTAGAGATTGAGCATAAGGCCTATTGGGCCTTGAAAACGCTGAATAAAGATCTTTCATTGGCGGGTCGTGAGCGGCTCTGGAAGCTCAACGAATTGGATGAGCGGAGGCTTATGGCCTATGAGAACCCTAAGATTAGTAAGGAGCGTACTAAAGCCTATCACGAACGGCATATCAAACAGGGTAAAGAGTTTCGTAAGGGAGATCAAGTTCTGCTATTCAATCCCTGAATGAAAATTTTTAAAGGAAAATTGAAGTCTAGGTGGTCCGGCCCCTTCGTAGTAAGTGAAGTTTTTCCATACGGTACAGTTGAGATAGACTATCCTGAGAAAGGCCGTTTTAAAGTCAACGGCCACCACCTGAAGAAGTACTACGGAGGACCGTTAGACCGCGAACGTGAGGTGACCTTTGTCACGAATTTTGAGAGATGAGTGCGTAGTTGCGTCGGGCAAACGACGTTAAAAATAGCGCTTCTCGAGAGGCAACCCGAGCGTAATTTGTGTTTCCTTAGCTTTGTTAATCTTTTCCATGTTCTTTTTTTTTGCAAAACAAGGCAGGCACGCCGTGCCTGATTCGACGAATTGGGACTTTTCTTACTGGGAGGCAGGCACGGTCGTGTTTGGAAGTCAGGCACGCCAGACGTGCTCTGTTGATACGAACAAAAGTCTCTGAAGGCCAGGCACGGTCGTGCCTGGAAGTCAGGCACGCCGTGCCTGATCGGTTGAAGCGAACAAAACTCTATGGAGGCCAGGCACGCCGTGCCTGGCCAAAATTATGAAATTACCCCTGCATATTATTATACCCCAGCTCCGCATTACAACTTTCCTCCTTACACATTTTGTTTTCCGAAGAACAAGAGCTCCCCTGCGACCGAACCTCCGCCGACCACCGCAGCCCTCCCTCTCTCTTCTCAACAAGGTAACTTGCTTCCTCACTCTTCTTCTTTTCTCCATTAATGGAGGTTTAAAGCTTTGATTGTAAAAATTTGCTTGAGCTCGAAAATTAGGGATTCGTTTATCTATGATTAAATTGAGGCTTGTATTGATGCTATTAATGTTCTACTTTGCTGATTTTGTCTCTTTTGCTTGAAATCCCTAATTTTTGAGTTGATTTTGTCAAATTAGGGTAAATTATGCCAATGTGACAATAATTTGGGGGTTTTTGGTTTCTTTGCTTTCTATGAGGATGCATGATATTTGTTAACTTCTTTTTAGCATAAACCCCCAAATTTTAACGTAGACTTTGTAAAAAAAATTAGAATTGAGAGTTTTCCCCCATTTTTTGATTTTATGTCTAATGCATTCGGGAAACACTCCTTTCTAAACACTTGTGGTGAGTTATAATTCTTGCTTGTGACCTTGTTTACACTGTGTGTCGTTGAAAATTTGACTTTTATTCAAAGAATTTTTCTTTGATTAAAGTCCAATTTTTTGACTATTCTGGTTAAACTTGGGTTTTCCTTTGGCATTTTCAGATGTTGTTGGATCAGTATAGCTGACGGGGCTATTCTTTTTATTGTGCTTTATTCTAACACCTTAAATCCCTGTTGGAATTCTTTGGTTTTGACTATTTTTTACAGATGGCTCGCACTAAGAACTCCACACGCGCTACGAACACCGGAGCCGCTAGTTCTAGCCGTGGCCATAGCGCACGAGGCGCACGTTACCAGCCTCAGTTTGACACTGATAAGGAGATGCTGACGTACCTTGAGTTGCTGCAAAAGAAGGTGGGCACAATGTACCACCCCGATGAGCCCACCCTCATTGCAGCTGATCCTACACTGCGGGATGAGGTGATGCACTTGATAAGAAGAGGATGGTGGCACCATGCATTTTTTTGGCATCCAAGAGCCGACCTTCAAAGAAGTTACATGTGAGGTGCTGACAACAATTCACCTCCCGAAGCTTATACCGGAAAGGGACTATGTTCAAAGGCAAATCAAATTCCAAGTCTTTGAAGAGAAGCATACGATTTCTCTTGCTCAGATTGAACGCTACCTAGGTTTTGACGTTGTAGAGAGAGAACAATGGGAGGAGATCGGCCTGTGTGACCTTCCCCCTAACGTGAATAGACAGCAATTTTGGGAATCAATAAGTAGAGGGGAAAGACCTATAAGCCCCGGGAGGCCCCTGCTACACTTCTTTACCCTCGGAAGTTCCGGGTCATTCACGCACTCCTTGCTTCTACGGTGACCGGGAGGGTTGATGTAATACCCGAGATTAATTTAAGAGGATTAATAGTACTACTCATACCAACAGAGGTGCATCTCCTTTTAAGGGAGCTCATCACCCAAGAACTCCAAAGTTAAGCGTGCTTGCACGGGAGTAGTCTTGGGATGGGTGACCCCCTGGGAAGTTTCTCAGGGCGCGCATGAGTGAGGACAAAGTGTGCGGTAAAGGCTCGTGGTGGTTTGTGGGGACAGTACTATTGGTCCGGAGTAACTACCTCGGGTCCAGTGGGGCCGGGGTGTTACAGGTGGTATCAGAGCAACCCTGCGACAGTGTGCTGACCCGTTAGATATCGGGCGGGCACTTAGCGGGGCAAGATTCTGGGGTTTTATTGAGATTGGTTTAAGGGCGCAACGAGGACGTTGCGATCCTAAGTGGGGGTGATTGTAATACCCGAGATTAATTTAAGAGGATTAATAGTACTACTCATACCAACAGAGGTGCATCTCCTTTTAAGGGAGCTCATCACCCAAGAACTCCAAAGTTAAGCGTGCTTGCACGGGAGTAGTCTTGGGATGGGTGACCCCCTGGGAAGTTTCTCAGGGCGCGCATGAGTGAGGACAAAGTGTGCGGTAAAGGCTCGTGGTGGTTTGTGGGGACAGTACTATTGGTCCGGAGTAACTACCTCGGGTCCAGTGGGGCCGGGGTGTTACAGGTGGTATCAGAGCAACCCTGCGACAGTGTGCTGACCCGTTAGATATCGGGCGGGCACTTAGCGGGGCAAGATTCTGGGGTTTTATTGAGATTGGTTTAAGGGCGCAACGAGGACGTTGCGATCCTAAGTGGGGGTGATTGTAATACCCGAGATTAATTTAAGAGGATTAATAGTACTACTCATACCAACAGAGGTGCATCTCCTTTTAAGGGAGCTCATCACCCAAGAACTCCAAAGTTAAGCGTGCTTGCACGGGAGTAGTCTTGGGATGGGTGACCCCCTGGGAAGTTTCTCAGGGCGCGCATGAGTGAGGACAAAGTGTGCGGTAAAGGCTCGTGGTGGTTTGTGGGGACAGTACTATTGGTCCGGAGTAACTACCTCGGGTCCGGTGGGGCCGGGGTGTTACAGTTGAGGTCGGGACCAAGGTTTCTGCTACTGATCTGTTGTGCCTCTATTACATGGTTCATAACAAGAAGCCCTGCATGGGCTCCATCATTGCTGGTATGTTCCATCGTCAGTCCACAAACCATATTCAGTCCATTTTCTCTGGTCCGTACATTACACGTATTCTGCGTGGGATGGGATATGGAGACCGGCTCAAAGATATGGAGGTCTCTTCCAGCTTCTTTCCGCTCACTACACTCCCGTCCATGAATACGGGACTTGGGGCGAGACTTCAGCAGGAGGCTGACCAAAGAGCAGCAGGAGGAGGAGGGCAGCAGGATGAAGATGAAGATGATGAGGAAGAGAACGATGAGGATGCTGTTTATCGTCAGCTTTCCAGAGAGCTGCATGAGCGATTTGATCAGCTGAGATTCGAGCAGCAGGACTTCTACAGGGAGATGAGGGAGGATCAGGCGATGTAATACGCACAACTGCAGTCTCAGTACACGCAGATTGATGAGCACCTTCATTCGTTGGACTATAGTTGGCGTTCATTCTTCGATGGACATCCGCCCCCTCCCCCACTTGAGCAGTAGTTTATTTTTTTTGATGATGTTGGATGACTGTACCTCTATTTTTTTCACTCTCACACTCACCCACTTTAACTCTTTACTCTTTCTCTTTATTGCTTGGATGTTGTGTTTGGATTGATGATTGCAGCCTACAAGTTCATTGGATGAATTGCCGAGTTCATTTGACCCAGTTGAGTTCTACACCGACCAGCAGCATAGGGAAGTTTCTCTGACTCTTGTACTCGTGATAATGACTTGAGTTGATTTTGAGCACGCGTGACCCTTTCCCTTTACCCCCTTGTGCATAGTGCATATTTGGTCATCGAGGGCGATGCCAAAGTTTAAGTGTGGGGAGTGAATTGGGCAGTCGGGCAGTAGTCGTTACATGTGATTATTAGAGTTAGCATGCGCAGGTGTTAGTTGTATATTCATAGGAAATACATGTCAAATTTTTTGAATTTTTTTTAAACTTCGTCTTTGTGAGCTAGCTAGCGTTTTGACTATGCTTTTATAACTTCTTTGAAGTATTTTGGCTTAAATTGCTTGCACTATTACCTAGTTTTGAAAGGATGAAGGCATTAGTCACCCGTTGAATCATTTCATAAATTTTCCATCTCACCGGAACAAACCCTTTAGGAAAAGCCATTTTGAGCCTGACCATTCCTTGTTTACCCAATTAATTGAGCTCCATAGCCAAATGGCCTGTTTTCTTACCCGTGAATATTTCTGACTTAGTCTTGATGTTTAGGGAACTAAGGGATTAATTTGCTAAGTTTTGGGAATTTTTGTAGGAGCCACTGTTGGCACTGTTCCTATGCCCCAAATAAGGAAGAGCAGTCACTTTTTAGGAATTTGATACTTTCGAGGATTGCATTGTAGGCATGGATTCACATTAATAAATAAACTTTAATTGCTATTTTTTCCTTGGTGAGGCCGAGATTAGAATGAGGTAATGTCTAGTAAGAATCCGAAAGGTGAAAAATTAATATAGCTAGACCTCTTGCCTTGCGAAAAAGAGAATGGGAGCCCCGGTCAAAAAGCGTAAGTGTTCGCACAATAAGATGAGACTTGAGTATCTTTCGAAAGAAATGGCGTTCTCGTGCCAACATGACAAGGAAATCATATCTTAACTAATTGAACTTGGAGGCATTAGCACAATCATCTTTAGTCCTCCGCGTACTTCAAGTATACGTCAAAGCACCAATGTGCCGCGGTGGTTTAGCTTAGTTGTACACCATGTCTACTCTTTGCATAGGTTTAGATGATTGTTTCTAAATTGTGGCCTACTGAGTTCCTTGATCCTAATAATAGCCCTGACGTTCCCGAATGCATTGAGTCTTTGTTAAATTATTCCAATCTCTCAAAAGAAAGGGATTGTTTTTACCATTCACCATTCACCGTCACCTTCACAAGTCCTTCTGATCAATAGCCAGTTTTTTTGTGTTTGCTGCCATTACTTAAACGATGTTGTGAATAATTTTGTCAAATAGTTAGCTTTAGTACAAAGATGTAGTTTAGGGAAGAACTTTCTTGATTTAGATTGTATGTTCTGTGAATATCCCTTTAACTACGTATGCATGCTGACTGTTTTAAATTCTGTGTGGTGATTATCGTAAGTCCTGTTGTTCGATTTGCTTGAGGATAAGCAAAAGCTTAAGTGTGAGGGAGTCTGATAAGTCCGTATTTAGACACGCATTTGATGCGTATTCAAGTTGGATTTTGATGGTTTTCCTAACTTTAAGGTGTTGCAAGTCTCAATTTTAGCTCAAGTTGCGATTATCAGGCGTTGGGACGAGTTCTTTGCATTTGGAATCGAATTGAAGAAGTTAGAGACCAGCAATCAGCGCTTGAGAGGCATTCAGGAAGGATTTGAAGGCATTCAAAGAAGATTTGAGAGATTTGGAGGTCATCGGGAGATTCACGACGAAATTCTGATGAAGAACGAGTATTTGATTGACCTCGTATGCATCCGGGAGCATTTGGAACAAGGAAACAAAGATTTAGTGAAGAATAAGGTCACGCACGGTCGTGCCCGGCGTTAGGCACGCCGTGCGTGCCTTGTTTTAAGCAGCAAAGTTACTGGAGGCCAGGCACGGTCGTGCCCGGCAGTTAGGCACGCCATGCCTGATGTGAAACGAAGGAACAAAGCTACTAGAGGCCAGGCACGGTCGTGCCTGGCAGTCAGGCACGCCGTGTCTGGACGCGTTTAGCGGATCTCTTCCGCAGGCACGGTCGCACCTAGCGCCGTGCCTCACCTCGTTTTATCCTAATTCAGCTCAAATTGCTATGTTTCCTTTAAATACCACCCCCATAACCCTAATTAAGGGGAATGGACTTTAGAGAGCTGATTAAGGACGAAAATTAGAGAGCTTTTCAGCCAGGTTTTTCAATTCCTTAACATTCTTTGTAAGTTCATACTTTTTGATTAATGACAATTAATTCTATTCTTCCCAATTCCGTTGATTCTTCAATTATGAATTGCGAGTAGTTTTAATTAGGGATTTGGGGTTGATGAAGGGTTTATCATGATGTATGGCTAGTTTCTCGATGGTTTGATTACATGAATGTCATTGAATTTGTGTTTGAATAATTTAATTGTTATCTTTTGTAATCTGAAATCGCGGCTAGAATTACAATTGCACATAGAATAAATTAAGAGAGATATAGTTTATTCTAGGACACATTCACACACACTTAATCGTTCGCTAAGTGATTAGTAGTGATTAAGGGACCGTAAGCTCGTTCGTCTTGGCAATAATTTAGGATCCTGTCGCATGAGAGATCAGCCTGGTCTCCTAAATTATTGTACTCTATGCCGCGAGAGCGGTAAGAACTTAGTATTGATTAGCTAGGCTCAATTAAATTAAATTCATGTAATTAAGCCCGATCTGCCAGAAATCTGATTACCCCGGAATCAATCCCTGTTCCCTTTGTCGTTAATTAAGAAGAACCCAAATCTTTACTTTTATTCGCTCATTCGCATTAGTTTAATTTCAATTCAACCAATCAATCTCGCACAACACATTTATTTTATTTTATTTCTTTTTAATCACTGAATTTAGTTAATCTTTAATTCGCTTTTTTCCGTCCCTGTGGAGACGATACTCGTACTTTCACCACTATTCTACAATCTTTTTAAGTGCGAGAAAACTCACATCAGGAAGCGAGACAGATTCTTGGGATGAGCATAGTCAGAAACTGGATAGAAGGTACTTTACAGCTTTCACAGCAAAAGTACATTCAGAAGGTCCTTGAGAAGTTCAGAATGACAGATGCTAAACCAAGGATTACACCGTTAGGGAGTCAACTGAAACTCTCCAAGCAACAGTCTCCAAAGACCAATGAAGACAAAGAAGAAATGGTTAAAGTTCCTTATGCATCAGCCGTTGGCAGTTTGATGTACGCGATGGTGTCAACAAGGCCAGACATTGCTCATGCAGTGGGAGTTGTTAGCAGGTTCATGTCAAATCCAGGAAAGGAACATTGGGAAGGAGTTAAGTGACTGTTGCGCTACTTGAAAGGCTCTTCTGAAACTGCCCTATGTTTCAGAAGGAATGGTGTGATCCTTGAAGGATTTGCCGATGCTGATTTGGGGGATGGTTATGATTCCGGGAAGAGCACAACGGGGTATGTATTCACTATTGGAGGTACGACAATCAGTTGGATGTCCAGACTACAGAAGAGTGTGGCTCTTTCAACCACAAAAGCTGAGTAAATGGCCATTGCTGAAACGTCCAAGGAGTTGATCTGGTTGAAGAACTTTCTTTCTGAGTTGGGCATGAAGCAGGGAGATTGTGCTCTATATTGTGACAACCAGAGTGCTATTCATCTCGCAAAGAATCCGGTGTTTCACAGTAGAACGAAACACATCAAGATGCGGTATCATTTCATCCGAGAGTTGATTGAAGATGGTACTATAAATTTGCAGAAGATCTTTGGTACGAAGAATCCAACAGACATGCTAACCAAGGCGGTGACAACGGAGAAGTTGAAGCTTTGCATGGCTTCAACTGGCCTTCCAGATACTTGATGAGAAGGCGTGAACGAGAGAGAGAGAGATCAGGGGTTTTACAGAGGATACAAGTTCTTGGATGGCAGATGATTGTTGAACAAGCCTCCAAGTGGGAGATTGTTGAAGGTGGAGCCTTGTTTCTGCAGCAGCAGGAGATACCCGACCGGGTAGGGTCAGTCACCCGATCGGGTATGAGGAAGTTTTTGGCCGGGCAACTCTCTGGATGGGAAACCCAACCGGGTAAGGAGGTTTACCCGACCGGGTCCGTGGAAGGTTTTGGCCTCTGTTTAGGATACCCGTCCTGGTTTCGACCCGGGTATGCCTTTTGAGGAGACACCCGACCGGGTACAATAGGAGACCCGACCGGGTGTGCGGAGTAATTTTTAATTACGGGATTAATTTTGGGCCTGCGGCTCTAATCCTTGTTTAGGTTTTCTTAAACCTATTTAAACACATCTTTGTACGTGTAATACCTCTTGACGCCGACATAATAATACACAACTCTCTCTCGTTCGCCGTGGACTAGCACAATCACTCCGATTGTGTGAACCACGTAAATTCTTGTGTTTTTGCTCTTTAATTTATCGTTTACTTGACCTAAATCGTAACATTGATTGCCATTAAGATTGATTAGAAAAGTTTCGAAAAACCTCTAGAACAAAATGTAATTGTTGTAAACAAAATTGGTGTACCAAGCCTATGCAATATGATTTTGATATGTCGCAGCAGATCAAGGAATCTTGGAAAGAAGGTAATGATATCCAACAAATCATATTTAACCTTGAGAATCATGATTCTTCTAACAAACATTACCATTGGGTAATGGATGAGTGAGAGGGAAGACGAAGCTGGTGATGAGGTCATAGAATTAAATCAAGAAACAAGTGCTTCAATGGGCTAATAATTCAGCAGTTGTGGTCACCAGGGAAGCGATGCTACTATCTGAAGATTGAAATCTTTATTCCAATGGGGATGTTTCTCAAATACTCCCTCCATCCCCAAACAAGTTTCCCATTTCCTTTTTGGACAGTCCCTAAATTAAGTTTCTTATTCTATTTTAGGAAAGTTTTTGGGTTAAAAATACCCATTTACCCTTTCAAACTCTTCCCAACCCCACAATTAATTACCTCCCCCCATTACCCACCCCACCTACAACCCATTACTCCGTGTTATCTTATCCTCTCTCTGTATCATTGTCCTCTCCTCTCTCCCATGTTCTCCAATCTGTCGTTCCCCTTAATCACCGTTGTTATCTCATCTCTGAAACACAATCGGTGATACTCCATCTCCACCACTTCTCTATTCTCCGTAGTCCCCAAGTCTGAAAACCCTTCATTCTTCCCCATCTGTGAAACCCCTCCGGCCACCGTTGCTTCCTATACATGGATCCAAAACATCCTCCCCTATTAGATCTGAAACCAAAACCACACCTTATCTCACCAGCAAGTTCCATTTCAGATGCCTGTTTTTGTATGATTTCGATACTCCAGTGATACCGAAACAGATCCGAACTTGGCCATCAGGAAAAAATATGGTGATAACCTTGTTTCAGATACGTTTGATGGCTTAGAAAGCCTCGTCGATTCAGACGGAGAAGAGGTGACCTCGGCTTAGACGGACGGTGGTAAAGCAACCGGGGAAGGTGGTGTGGGGTCGGAAGACGGGGAAGTCAGCATGGGGAACCCCAAATGTCAGTTGTTCCACAGTTTTCGCACGATCTTGGTGGAAACATTAAATTCCCTAGCTTTATTAATCAATGAGCTCCTATGAAGTTTCCCATCCACATAATTTGTTAACATTATTTCACTGATTCTTCTTCTTTGGACATCACTTAGTTTTGGCCATTTTCTGTTCATTGCTGCACCCTCCCCTTCTTCCTCATTATGACTTTTTACTGCCGCAGATTGCACTGTTTCAGAAACTACTGTCAAAGGGGGTGGCAGATTGAGATCCAAACTGCAAGAGTTTGGAGTTATATTTGCAGCTGCTTCCATGTGGTGGTAGCCGGCCAGAAAAGGGGGAGAAGTAGATAGGAGTAAAGGCACCACATTAATATTTTCTATTTATAGATAGAGTTTTTATGTTTGAAAAATGGAGGGGATGTCAAAAAATTGGTAGAATAGTCAAGTATGGAGGGAAATTTAAATTTTTTGTGTTGCTCTTTATGTGGTGTAAACAGAGAGGCTTGGAAGTGATAATTGTTGTAATGACAAGTTGATGTGATTGCAAAATGAGGTTATTTGAAATTGAATAGATAAGAGTTGCCATTGGTTACTATTTATTACCCTCTTTTAATTATTTCACACATTTCGGCTGCCACCATCCTATCAAGGTTAATTTTGGAAAGTCAACCATTAATTTAATCCTGTCTAAAAAGCTGTGAAGTCAAATGGAGAACTTTTTGGGGGACGGAGGTAGTATGCAACTACGCTCAATCAAGGAATCGTGGGTTATTGCTCAACTCTTAGGGTACGTTTAGTTGGAGTAAATATCTTATACAGGTCGGAATCTGATACCCGGGATGTGAGATACCTGCATTTGGTTCGCGATTTTGAATTTATTTTTAGAATGTTACATTTACCTGCGTTTACATATCTTATACTTTTTGAATTTTGAATTAGGTGTTGTGACATTCTTGGTTGCTTATTAATTTTATTCCACAAACACCCCTCTTCATTAATAAGAGGACATTCACTTGCTTTTTTGCTACTAATGTTCACTAATCGTTGTCATTTGTGTAATTAAACCTATTTTGCTTAGAGTTATTTACTAATGTTCACTAATCTTAGTCATTTGTGCAATTAAACATACTTTTCTTAAAATTAATTCAATTACTTTTCATTTTAATTATTATTAAGATGTTTTATTTTTCTATAATTTTATTTACTTTAATCATAGGTTGTAATAAGTTTAATGTGTTAAGAGACAAATTTTTAAAGAGCATTTAAGTAATTCACCGAATATGCAAATATAAAATATGACTAAACCAAACAACTTAATGTCACATTCTCTTAATCGTAACCAAACACAAATGGGATACACATTAATCACATTCCCATCTATCTAACATAACCGGTAATCTAATATTTCCATAGTAATTCGACATTCCTTGAACGAAAAGTACCCTTATGGTTAGGAAGTTATTCTGGTTGTGGTAGAAAGATGAGCAAGACATCACATTTTCTAGCTCTTTCACATCATTTTTCTACCATCGGTTAGGCCCAACTTTAAATATTGTTTGGGATGTGCTATTTAGACTACAAGGATTCGAGGTCTTAAAGTGTACTGCATAGCATCCACAAAGGGGTAGTCAAACTGAAGTACTTGACACTGGTTTGGAATCCGAGAGCAAATGTTTAAGACTAGCTGAGTCGTTGTATATTACCTACTTTCATACTGCTACCCAAAGCACTTCTCATGAAATACTATATGGACAATCTTCACCTTTACAAAGGGAAGAAATGGCAAAAGAGTTGGTATTTCAGTTTCAAAGGGCTCAAAAGAGAATGTAGCAGCAAGCTGTCACAAACAGATCAAAAGGAGTATTTCAAACAGTAGACTGGTTCTATCTTAAATCACATAAGCGTAGGCCTAATCACCTAAGTTTGTTAGTAGTTACAGTTTGTAACTACTAACAAATCCTCCCAATTTTCATCCGCTGCTGTTGAAATACCTACAATTTTCTGTGATTATAGTATACCTAAAGTACCAAATGAAATTTGGCAAAGAAGGTTGGTGAATGAAAGGAGAAACAGAGAATGATTTCCTCTAGAAGAGGCCCCTTGGATGTTTGCACATGAATTCAGCCAACATTTTCCTCAGTTATATCTATGTAGACAAAGATGATAAGGGAGGGAATAATGATGACTCATTTGGTAACCATATATGAAGGTTTTATTGAATTTCTTCCTTTCGATTCGGTTTTGTTTCGTTTTTATCGGTTACTGTTCGGTTTGGTTTGGTTTAATATGATTTTGATAATATTACCAAACTTAAATAAAAATGCATATGATCCGATTTTGGTTCGGTTAAGTTCGGTTTGATACAGTTCGATTCGGTTTAACCAAACAAATATGCCCACTCCTATCAAACTATCTTCTCCCAAGTTGTCGTTTCTCTCCGAAGCCTCCAACGATCGGGGAAGATGGCAGATTTGCTCCGCCATCAGGTTGCCACCTCTAATTTCAGCCTTCGATTCCACGTTGTTGCCTCCTTCTATAGGTCACCATCACTGCCTCCAGGTTGCCGCCTTAGCCTCCATGTCGTCTCCTCGGCCTCAAGGTCACCACTCAACTTCCAGTTCGTTTCCTTCGCCAGGTTGCCGCACATCCAAGATGCCACACTAAGGTTGCCGCGCCTCCAGACGGATGGAGGCTAAGGTTTGGGGTTGGAGAGGGGAGGATGGTGGGCCGACTAGTGATTGTGCTTATCTTGAATAGATCGGGGTTGGGGTGGGATTGATCCAGCGTTGGGTTTGTCAGAGCTGGGCGTGAGGACATGGAGGGGCAAGGGCATTGTGCGGTGTGCTGGGGGATGGCAGTGGCGGTGGGATGGTGGTGCCGACGGGGTGGCTGGCGGCAGTGTTGATGGATAGATTGGTTGAAAATTATGTTGTAACTGTAATTGACTAAGGTCATTATGAAAGGGTGACCACTAGACAGTCGTGGAAGTCATTGTTTTGCCCAAAAAAAGTCATTGAATTTTTTTTCGACAGTCATAGTAACAACCGACAAGTTTCACAACGGTATTGACACCGTAAATGACATGAAAATCTAGCAATGATAACTCTTAGTGACATGAAAAAATCAAAATGACATAATAATTTCGCTGTGACATCATGTTTTTTCAAATATGTGACAGTGTGACACATTGTTAATCACATTATTGTCAATATCTAGAAGTAGTTATATTTTTTAAAATTGGCTTCAATATAGTAATATTTAGGGAAAAAACTATCATCAAGCTTAGGAATAAGAAGGCTAATTTGAAAAAAGTCAATTCAAAAGAAAACAAAAGGCAAAATAATTTATCGTAAACATTGTGACAAACTCAAATACAAATATATAAACGACAATGAAACCTAAATTAGTTAATAGTTATGTTACGTATTGTTTTTCAATTGAGAGTCTTGGCATGAAAAATAGGGAAAATCACATTTTTTGTCTCTCAATTAGTCTCCATATTGAAATGTCAAACTCTTGTTTTTAAGATTGTAAATTTCACCCCGGATTGACAGATATGTTGTAAATGTCATTCCCTGTGAATTTATTGATAGTTTTGAACTGGAGATGAATTATAAACAGTAATGGTGACATTTACAAACTCATAAACACATGTCTGACATTTCAATACGGTGACTAATTGATGGACCAAAAATGTGAGTTTCCCTGAAAATATGATATTATTATTCATTTTAGCTTGCACGACAAATTACGTAAATGATAAACCAATCTTAGAGTCCGCTTGGTGACTATTTTTTTCGACTTATCAGGTTTATCAGCCAACTTTTTAATCAAACACGTATCTTTTGATTTCGCGTGTTGAATTGTGTAATAATAAGAAAAAGTACGTTTGTAGTTACTTTTTTGGCTGTATTGGCTGAAGTTACTGTATACGACCATTTTATACTTTTTCATATATATTTTTTAATTTATTACTAAAATATATTTTAAATGTTTTTTCTTCATAAATTAGCAGAATCAACTAGGGATGGACTCGGGTCCGGGCCGGGTTCGGGTCGGGCCTAGGCCCGGGCGGGCCGGCGGGTCAGAAATGGTGGACCTGGGACCGGCCCGGGTAACCACCGGGTCCGGTCCGGGTCCGAGCCGGGCTGGGCCCATTATAATTTTTTTTGTTTTCCTCTTCCTAATTAACCCCCCTCCCACTCCCAACCCCCGAAACCACCCCAAATGGCCCAAAATACCCAGCCCAACCCGAAAATTTAAAAAAAAATTGAAAAAAAAAATAGTTTTTGGCCCGAACCGGGCCCGGGCCCGGCCGGGTCGGGCCTTGTTTTGGGTGACCCGAGCCCGGACCGGAAAACCCACGGCCGGGCCTACCCGGACCGGTCACTGACCGGGCCACCGGGTCGGGTCGGGTCGGACCGGAACAGTACCGGTCCCGGGCCGGTTCCGGCCACCCGGCCTGAGTCCATCCCTAGAATCAACCAATACATTCAATTCAGCCCGAACTTCATAAATTTCAGCAGAATCAACCAATTCAGTCGGTTTGAGCTAGAAATCATTCACACGGGGCCGAATGGGGCTACTAAAAGATCACATCCTAAAGGAACCGGACCATGACTTTTGTAATGAAAATGAAAATGATGGATTCAAACTTTTGTTCCGTTGCTCTGCATTGGACTTGTGGTTGCTAGCTATTGCTATGTTTTTACTTGGACTGAAATTTTCGGGTATGATTTGATAAATGTTTGATTCTTATGTATTTTATAACTATCAAAGTGTTGTCTAATCTAATTTGGGACTGAAACAGTCCAATGGATTGAAGCGAAACAAAGTTGATTACATTAGACGGGATTACCGATTACATACATTACATGATACTGCACGCTACAAGCCCAGCGCCAAGTTCATTATTCCGTTCAATGATTTTGAGAAATAATTTTATCTCGCGTCTTTGTACAATATTCGATGCACTTATATAACATTGCCTTAAAGTGCAATCTCCACTTGATAGCTAGCTTCCATTTGTGAAAATACCTCGTTTTAGGTAAGCTAGTAATTAGACAGGGTTTTTCTCCAATCAAATTCTTGCTCTGAAGGAAATTCAAAAACTCTAGTGGCATTTCTCCACTCTCCATTTTACAATCTTCTAGAGTGTTGTCAACAAAGCGGAGCAAGTTCTTGTCACTTTCAAGTGACGTTGGAAGGTTTCCCAACAAAAGTAGACACTTGTGCACAAGCCATTCCATGACAGAAACTTCATTTTCGGGAGAGAGTTGATTTCCCGAATACACATATTGCTTGATGGACTTGCGCATGTCTTGCGGGGTCGCCCATAGGCGTAGGGTGGATAGTAAGGCGAATGATGGGTTCCCTTCTTTGCCAATGTGGATCAAATCACTAGACCAAGAACACAGTTGGTACATGCTTGGTTCCAATGGAATGAATGCTTTGTCGTTGGGATTGTCCGTCAGTACAAAGCCGTAGTGTTCTAGAAGCTCCAAGTTCGTGTAGGTTCCGTAGCTTAGAAGAATCTGCAGTAACGTTCGCATCCATTGTAGGGAAAGAATGAAGTGTCAAGGAGCAATTGTAGGGAAATAATAAACTGCTAATGACTCATCATTTTCATTTACCCCAGTGCCGTAAAGGCTCCCACCAACGGTGGGGTAAGAGAGATCGGATGTACGCAGTCTTCCCCCTGTAGTAAAGCACAGAAAGACTGTTTCCGGATGACTCATAGTGAAAATCGCGTCCAAAACAGTTTAGTGAGTCATTTTGCTTTATTTCATCATAATCTCAAGCCAATAAACTGCTAATGACTAATTATGATTTTTTATATGACTAAAACAAAGTCACTACTCTAGTCATATTTGTGTTAACAAGTTTTATTTTAGTAATATCTATGTAAAAACCCCTTTTTTATTAGATTTAACATTGCAAAATACAACTTAAAATTATATTTGATTTGGAAAATCGCATATATGATCCATCACTTATCCACGAAATTAAAATCTCAGACCTATATTTCTGAGATTGTAAATGTCACCCTCCAATTGTCCAAATTGTTGTAAATGTGGTCCTTTAAGTTGTGAAATGTACTCTCGCTCACATTGTATATTTCACCCCTCAAAAGGACCACATTTACAGCATTTTGGACAATTGAGGGGTGATATTTACAATCTCAGAAATACAGGTCTGACATTTTAATTTCGTGGATACCTGAGTGACCATATATGCGATTTTCCCTATTTGATTCATATTCATACAATTGTACATATATTTAGATTTATTAGTCTTCATATCATGAAGTATATAAGTTAAAGGAGTTTAAAGAAATATAATTGATTTTGGAACTCTTTTTCTCACATCTTCTTCATTTCAATTTTCAAAAGATAGTGGGACAGAAATGCATATGCTGTGTTGGATGTGTGAGCATATGAGAAAAGACTGTTTGAGCAATTAGATAATCAGACAAAAGGTGAGAGTAACACCAATAAAAGATAAGATGCACGAGCCTCGATTGCAATGGTTTGATCATATGGTAGAAGACCGAGTGATGCACCTCTTAGACGACTTAAGAGGTTAAGAGAAGAGGAAGAAGAAGGCACAAAAGGACAAAAGCTTGAATCCTTCATGGTTTTGTCCCATTTTTATATGGTGGTAATGGTGTAGAACAAAAAGATCACATCCTAAATGAACCGGACCATGATTTTAAAAGCTGTCACATTATAATCTAAATAAACTCAGCTTTGATATAAGCATTTGGTTATTTGGTTCAATAGGATGTTACATACATCATATTTGGTCAAATAGTACCCCCATCCCACTTTGTAAGATATTTTACGATTTAAGATGTTTGACCAACGATATAGCAAACGGATCCCTATCCGCACTCAAAATATTTTAAGAAAAAAATACAAATTCAAAAACTACATTAAAAGCTTTACAAAGTCGCAAAAATCAGAATAAAATTTCATAAAAATTTGATTTATAAAGTAAGAGATTAAGAGAGATTTGTGGTGACCAAATGAATAGGAAACATATCTTACACATTGGGATTGAGGGGGTATATGTGATAATATCTAAGTAATGTCACTTGAGTCATGCGAGCGCTTTTATTGCGTCTTGCACCTCAGGCGCTGGAAGGCCCCTAACACTTTAAGTGCGTCTTTCGACTTTCACTACCTTGATTACAAGTGTATGTACTGGTGTATGGAGGATTGCACTTCCCTATTATTATCAAAGTATACCAATGATTGGCTCTTAGTAATTTCTTATTTGTTATAGTCGTGGATGAACTTACAAACCCATTCAAGAAGTTATACTATGGTGCATGATGTTTCCAGACGGTATTGAATTGATTGATGAGACACAATCGGGTGTTAAAGTAAAGTTGGAAGTATGACGACAAATGTTGGAGATCAAGTGTATAGACTGAGCCAACGCAAGACTGAGTATATGGAGTGCAAGTTTGGTGGAGGTAGAAGTACTGGTAACAGTGGAATCACTCTTGATGGGAAGTGGATACCAATATGTGATATGTTCCGTTACTTGGACTTCGTAATTCAGAAGAATGGTGAATTGGATGGAAATGTATAGCATAAAATCAGAGCATGATGGATGAAATGGAAGAGTGCATCAGGATTTCTATGTGATTGAAGTATGCCGACAAAGCTGAAGGGTAAATCTTATCGGATAACAATTAGGCATGCATTAATGTATGGCGTAGAGTGTTGGGCGGTAAAACAATGCCACATTCAAAAGATGAGTGTGGCAAAGATACATATGTTGCGTTGGATGTGCGGACATACCAGAAAAGACTGCTTGAGGAATGAATTAATCAGATAAAACGTGGCAGTAATGCCTATATAAGATAAGATGCAGATATCTCGATTGCAGTGGTTTGGGTCGATCATGTGCGTAGAAGACTGAGTGATGCACCTGCTAGACGAGTGGAGTTGTGGAGAGAAGAGACGGGGAGGAGAGGGAGAGGAAGACCTGAACAAACTTGGATTAGAGAAATCAGAACTCATATGCTTCTTCTTGGTTGGATGAGAGTATAGCTTTGGAGAAAGCAAAGTGGAGAGCGCATATTCGTGTGGACGATTGATCTCTTTTCTCTTTCTCTTTTTCTTTTATCTTTCTTATCTGTCTATGTACTTATAATAACTTATCTTTTTTATCTTTATTTCCTTTCTTTTCCTTTTAGTGGTGATATCATGTATCGATTCATGTTAGCCGACCCCAATATCTTTTGGGACTAAGACTTGGATGTTGTTGTATATGTCTATGTACTTATATCATTCTTAAGTTTTTTATCCTTTTATCTTTTATCTTTCTTATGTTCTTATGTTATTTTTATCTTATATTTATATTTATTTTATCCATTTTATTATACCTTATCTTTTTATTTCTTATCTTTCTTCTCATTTTGACTTTGCTATCATGCATCGACTCATGTAAGCAAACCCCAAAATCTTTTGGGAATAAGTCATGGATGTTGTTTGTTAGTTGATAGTCTTTAACCATTTCAGCCGACGAGTTTCATCTTTCGGTTCTTGAATCGATAGTTAACCTATCTTTCAAGTCTTTGGTTGATAACAGGGACAGATCCAGCATTTTGAGGCAAGGGACGAATTTCTTTTCATTAGTGTAGGGGGCAAAAAAAATTGCTAGTGTAGCGGGGCGAAATTTGTTTCGCTAGTGTAGCGGGGCGAAATTTGTTTCGCTAGTGTAGCGAGAAGAAATTTTTTCGCTAGTGTAGCGAGAAGAAATTTTTTCGCTAGTGTAGCGAGAAGAAATGTTTTCGCTAGTGTAGCGAGAAGAATTTTTTCGCTAGTGAAGGGCTCTGCAGCTAATTTTTTGAATAAAAATTTCATTAGTACATACACGATGACATTTAAATCCATTACATTCTAATATTAGGCAATGAAAAAATAACTTTAGTTTAATAACTGTAAGTGGTCTAGAAAAAAGTATTAATATATTAAAGCGTAAGAAATGACAAATCAAAGGAAAATTATTTGAAAATAAGAAAGAATAAATAACATTTTATTAAATTATTTGAAGGTAAAGAGTTTAAAAGGTACACATCAACCAATTCTTTTTTAAATAATTTTAGCCTTGTTTAACCACACGAATATTATCACAATAAAGATAAAATTATCACGGGGGAGCTCAAAATAAATAAAGGTAAAGAGTATTATCACTTATCAGAATATCTAATTAAAGTGTGAAACTTTTATGAAAATATTACATGTATAGTAAAAAAAATTGGAAGTCCGGGAAGTGCCCCCCTTAAATCCGTCTCTGGTTGATAAGACTAATAAACATGGGAAATATTGGGAAGACTAATAAACACATAAACACTAACCATTCAGTTACAAAACTTCTCTATCAAGAAGGGCGTTCAGAGGAAGTAAAACTGTATAAGTGTGGGCATACCTGATCCCCTTTTCTGTAGTTTCTTCTAGCATAGAAGCAATAGGCAGTGAGATCTTCTTCATATTCAGCATCAATTAGCCGTGTAACAGTTGTTATTGAGTGGTCATCAGAGCCATTAAAGGGATCTTCAGAGTTCTCTACTCCATGACTTCCAGGTGCATCGTAATTGAAAAAATCTCCAACGGGGCATAAACAACCAGCACTATCCCAAGGAATGTGCATGGTTCGGGATGATATCTTCAAACACGGCATGCAGACATTCAGTCTTAGCATGCAAAGAAATAAGTGCATCGTAGTTGAGTGTTGATTAATTGAAACAACTACCGTTGTAGTACCTGGTCCCACTAACATTGGACATGAGAGCATGGTAGAATTATTAAGAAAAGTGAACTTATGTGGTTGATATTGAATTGATAAAGTAAGAATAAAGTAAAAATAATTTAGAGCCGCACAAACTTTATAAAATTTGATATGAAACAATCTTAGTGAGATTTCTCGAAAATGAAAAATGGGACAATCTTAACGGGACGGAGGAAACAATATTTTGGGAACTTCCTCCTTCAGAATAGAAAATATTGAAAGAAAACATTTTTTTGCCTTCATTATTTCCTCTCATGTGATCGGAAAAGAGGACATTAAGGTCGGCGATGAAATTGTTAATTTTGGAGGAAAAGTCAACAAAGATCTCATTATGAGGTTAAAATAGCGCATTTCATATGAAAAGTAAAGCTTTCCACATGAATTTCTCATTTCTTTCAAATTTAGAGAGAAAATGAGAAGAGGAAAAAACTTTTACTTCCATACTTTTGTTTTCTTCTTTCTCAAAGAAGATTATAACAAAATCCCCTCCTCTTTTACTCCCATACTTAGCGAGAGCTAACATACTTACAGTTGCAGAAGCCCAGAGCCATGCCTTAAGTGTCATTAGATGTTGCTTAAGCTTCAATTCATGCATTAGAACACTAACTTCATTAAGTTCCAACTTAGCCTTCTGCACAGCCTTTTCAGCAGCCCAGATAGCATCATCAGCCTGCAAATCATTTCAGAGGCGGTAAACAAAAAAAATAAATCTTATTTTACCATAAATTCAATAACTTACCGAACATCATTTATCTCCCCCCAAAACCTATTTTAGATCACAGCATTGAAAAATACCTGCAACGCCTGTATTTCAACATGATCAAAACCAGCAAGGATATCATAACTGCGTGGTAATTGCTTTAAATAAGTATACCACCGAGAGCTATTCCCTTTGTTTACTTCATTTAGCAAAGAAACGGCCAGTACCTGATAAAAAAAGAAAATTTTACAGCTTGATCTTAATTCATTTATATTTTTCTTCACTGTCCAGTGAAGGTAGGATTAAATTATCTAGGTTAGTGGCATAAGCATGGGAGGAAATTGAAATTCCAATTCAGACATTATCACAAACACCTTATGTCCTCATTCAGAATTCACACATATTGATATATAAACAAATACCCCATCTTCGATCCATAAAAAACACCTGAGTAGGAGAGAGAGAAGTGTGACTTTGCAGAGCAAGAGAAAGAGAATGGTCGTTATTCGCCAAAACTTCAGTTGTAATCAAAGCAGTCTTTGGAACTCTGAGAATCAACTCCCCTTTGCAGAGGTCACGAGCTGCCGCCAAACCTCTTCTGCATTATCAAAAGAAAAATACATATGCGAATACAGGTATATATACGCATACATGAATATATACAAGAGCATATAAATTACCCCCCGGCTTCGGGAAAATGGGAGACGGAGAGGGAGTGACCCAAAGAAGAGTCCGGTGGGGTGGTAGGTGACAGAGAGTCCGTGATCCCCTGCTCGGCTGCCCATCGAAGAAATCTTCTTAGACTGGCTACTTCTCCCTCCATTTTGGCAAGCGAGTGGAGACGGAGGGAACCACCTTGAATGAATACCTAATTGATTAAAAAAAATTAAAAAGTGAAACTGTCCAATACTTTCTAGAACTTTCATAAAAAATCAAATAAGTTCTTATATAGGAGGCTCTGTCCGGCCGTCGCGATTTGGGTCAATTCCTGATGAAATTTTTTGATGAATTTTTGTTAGCATCTTATTCATTCAATTTAAATCTTGAAGATAACTGCGCATTTAAAAGCAAGGTTATGTTCAAGAATTAATTTGAATGTGTTCCCGATTGAATTTTTAGCTGAAATTTGGTATGAGTGAACTAGACTTGATGAATAAGATGCTCAAAAATTGTCATCAAAACATTCCACCGGGGAACCACATCAAATCGTGATGGCCGGACAGAGCCTCCTATATAAAGACTTATTTGACCTTTTTATGAAAGTTCGACGACCTATTTGACAGTTTTCCCATTAAAAATGTTTGAGAAATTGAATTGTGGGATAAAAAATGTTTGTGTATTTTAATAGAAGATTATTATATTTAAATTTTCTTAAATATGAGTAATTATTTGAAATAATGGCAGGCATATTACTACCGGGCGTTACATTTCCAAAAATATAACAAGTTTTACTTTTTCCAAAAAGTGACTCAGGAGATATGCTCCTTCGTTTCTTCGCATTTCATCGCTCGTACACACTTCATCTTCGCATCTTCATCATCTTCACATCTTCATCGCAGCGTCGACTCTGCATCTTCTTCGCATCTCTGCGACGTCGTCACCCATGGCCCTCTCTGCATCGTAGACCTCTTGTCGCGTCATCAAATCTACAACGCCTTCTCCTCCTCGTATTCGTCGAATTGAAGCTGCGCCATCGCCGCCACCAGGTTTGTTTTCTTCTTCTTCACCTTTCTGTGGCCGAGAGATGGTGACGACGGTCAGATCTGGACCACCATTGACGGTGTGATACGGCAAGACGCAGGTCGAAGGGCTTTAACCTAATCAATGGATCGACGAGGTGATTTCCAGATCTGGATCCGGAATGACGACGACGACCAGGATGAAAATGTGTGGATTGGGGGTTGGATTGGGATGGTCAGAGTAGAAATGGGGCTGTGATACGACGTTGTTTGGAGTGGGGCTGTGGTGAGGCGTGGTTGGGTGGGGCTGGGGGTGCGTAGTTGTTGGGCAGGGTTGTGGGGGTGCTGTGGGGCTAGGGAGATGAAATGGGCCAGGGAGATGGGGCGGGGGAGCGGTGGTCGGGCTGGGGGCTAGAGAGGGGGCTTTGGGGGTGGGGAGGTGGCTGGGGGTGGGGCAGTGGTCGACAGTGATGGTAGGCGGTGGCGCTAGGGCGGAGTAGGATAGGGACGAGGCTGAGGGAATGGGGAAGGGATGGGGCAGGTGACACCGGAGACGGTGTGTCACTTTGACCGGTGGGCTGTTACTGTAGCGGCATTCACTATGATCGGAGCAAGTCACTGAGCGGAGCAAGGTGGTCATTATGGCCGGAGCAATTCACTGAGCTTCGGTCACTATGGCCGGCGCAAGTCACTGAGCGGCGGTCACTATAGCCGGAGCAAGTCACTGAGCGGCTGTCACTATGGCCGGAGTAGGTTGGGCGGTGGTGCGGCAAGACTACTGGAAGTCTAAAACTGGTGGAAGTCATATTTTTGGACTTTTAAAACTTAACTCACTTAATTGGAAATCCTTAAATTAATAGTAATATTTCAATAAAAAGGCCCAATTATTTTCATGTTTTGGTTGTACTAGATTTTAAATTTGGCAATATTTTCTAAGTTTGGTAGTAATTATTTTCATTTAGAGAATAAACACATGATAATCATATTTTGTAATTTTATACTTTTTTTCAGAAAATTTCCCTATAGATTTTAGAAATATTTGTTTAGAATTGATGGAGTCTATGGATCTCCAGATATCGATGGTAAGAAAATCATGAGAGTTCGAGTATACAAGCTGACGAGCACTTTGTCACGGTGCGTCAAAATAAATTCAATACTAAACACTTATACGTAGTATAGCGTAGTAGAGTTCGTATCCACAGAGAAAGGAATGATTCTCTTTTTATGAAACTAGTAATTAAAAAGGGGGGGGGGGGGGGGGGGTTTGGTTTTGAATGATTTAATTTTATTAAGAAACTAAGATGAACAACCTATATGTGTTTAATTCAAGAATAAAAAAGGATTGGCATTGCTACTTTCCACGTGTTGATATATTTTAGTCGATCATTGTTATATCTATAACTTATTCCCTCTCGAATACTCAGTTGCCGGGGAGTATATCCACTTCATCGAGGGTAGTTATTAACAACAACCGTTCATTAATAACCCTTACTATTAATCAAATATAGAACAACGCCTTATACCGATTTAATAGTAGCATTTAATCTTTCTAACTCCTTGAAGAAATCAATTGAGATTGATAACCTCAACACAACGGTTTCAGTTTAACCAACAAAATTAATCTCTCTTAAGTTTATTAACCACGATCGTGCATTAATAAACCGAAGTTACTTACTTGTGAAACCATCAACGATTAACCATCGGTTCGTTGATCGTTTCTAGTAATAATTAATATATGAAACAAAACTAGTTGATCCTTTAAGTAATGTTCAAAATATTAAAATGAAATATGAGTAGGAATTAATTAATATTCAAGGAAGAATATTATTAAAGAAGATGAATCCTACTATAATTAATATCAAGATGTTAACTAATTGTCATCTTAGCAACACTCCTCAACATTAATATAGAGGAAGAAAATACCATTCTAACTAATGTCGAGATGTTAACTAATTGTCATCTTAGCAACACTCCCCAACATTAATATAGAGATGATATTAAGGAAAGAACCATTAATTAATATTCAAGGAAAGAAGTTAAGAAAATAACTCACAATTTTAATAATCAACAAGCTTCAAGAGCAACAACAAGATGGAAGAGTTTAGCTCCTCATTTGGAGACTAAACATGCTAAAAATATAAAAGAAATACTTAACTAAACTGAGCTAAAGAGTATATGTGAATTGGTGATTTTAATTGTTAAGGAAAGGGGTGTATTTATAGGCTTTTGGGAGCTGCAGGGGCTGAACATGCTAAAAATATAAAAGAAATACTTAACTAAACTGACCGGGTATATAGGATACCCGACCGGGTATCTTAGGAAATTTCCCAGAAAAGTATACCCGACCGGGTATGTCGGCATACCCGATCGGGTATGTGACAAATCTTAACGAAATCTTGCTCCCAGGATCATTTGTTCCCGGATTTGATTTGGACAATCGAATCAAGCAAATACCCGATGGGGTATAGGCAATACCCGACCGGGTACATGAGTATTTTTTCCAAATCGAAATCTTTCTTGCCTCCTTGCACTTTCCTTGATCTTTTAAGGTCCAATCTTGATCCCTTGGATGATCTTTGACCTGTTTAGCTCAGAAAAGTCCTAATCTAAACAAATTATAAATAAATATGAAAATAAAGTATTACACCAAAAGCGTGTAATTTCCTCAACTAGAACTAATAAAAACTAGTTAAAAATACAAACATACAATCGGAAATTACATGAATATCACAAGCTCATGTGGTGAGCTTTTTTTATATGTCAATCAACATTATACTAACACGTTGAATTGTGTAATAAATAAAGTCCGCTAGGGAGTCTGCCTTCAAATCTAGCGGGCGTCTTCCTTCCAGGCCATTGAGGAGTCTGCCTTCCAATCCAACATGGAGTCTGTTTTTTGCCCAACATGGAGTTTTCCTACCATCCCAGGTTGAAGTTTGCCGTCTGACCCGAAGGGAGCCTGTCTATCGATCCACCTGAAAGCTTACTTTCCGCCCAACAGGGAGCCTATCTTCTAGTCCAATGGGAAGTCTGCCTTCCCGTCCAGGAGTAAGGAGCTCAAACATCAAGCCTGCCAACCAGGATGACCTGCCAGTCAGGAGCATATATCAACGGCCAAAACAATTAATACGTTGTTGAATTATGTATTTAAACTCAGTATTAATCCTGTAACTAATTAGTCTTTATTGTATACGTACAACAATAACCATTTCTAAGCGCCTATAAACGTTGAGTCTAATTCAAATGATTGACATGTTATTTCTCGCAACAAAACTTTCTACTGGGTGTTGTGTCGTAACTTTTCTGAAAAGCTTACGAGCGTCTATTTGCGTGTGAATAGAGTCTTTCCACCTAAGAATCTTAACTCCTTTGAAGAGGCCGGGCTCCCTTTATAAGGGGTGAAAATCCCTTGGATTTTCCGGTGTGGAATAAATCTCACTAAAAACCCATCATTTTCCTAGTTTTTCTATTTTAACGAGTGAAGTTCAAGAATCAATTTCTCATTCACCCGTTATCCGTTTTGAGTGTACCATATATCGAATTGTAGCCCTTAACAAGGAAAATCTGAAACCATTTTGACCCGACCCAAATCGGAAGTGGACCCCACTCAAAATATTTCCCCAAATTGACCATTTGATGTAATTTTTAACACATTTTTCCAACAAAATGTAACTCGCATTGATGGCAAACTAACTTAGATATATGTAAAATGTAACTTGTTGAGACAAGTCAAAATATGACTTGGGCATAAGATGTATCTCATACATATCAAGATGTAACTCGCGCATAAAAAATGTAACTCTATATATTATTAAATATAATAAAATGAAGAAAAGGAGTCTAACTGCTCAATTAGTTTACATAAATAGTGAATATGTTTTGTTTTTAATATTAAGGTCGTAAAAATGTTTTAAGAAAATCATTTTCCCAAAAACAAAAACATTTCTTTTTGCCAAAAAATCATTCTTTTTTTTGTAAAAAATGTTTTTTTTTGTTTTGTTTCAATAGCAGAGGTTTATTTTGTGATGTAACTCGTGTTATGAAAAATGTAACTCATGTTAATTGGAAATCTAATTTAGATGTATGCAAAATGTAACTTGTTGAGGCAAGCTCAAATATAACTCACACATAAATTGTAACCCCATCCCGAAGCATATTTACTTTTTTGTAAAATGTGTAATAAACCTTGAAGAATGAATTATGAATTTGCAAAGTTGTAAATTTTTATTATTTCGTTTACGTGAATAGTAAATTGCACGTGGGGCCCACATCGGGAACGGGGACCGCCCGATAATTCCAGAACCACATATTATATTCATCTTGGTCTATATAGTATGTATATGGTGGTGGATATTTTAGTTGGGCCATAGAAAGAACATAGTGTTGACCCGTTAGTCAAACGAGGCTCAATTACCGGTATTGGTAATTTATCAGATAATAGCCCATAATGAATTTCAGAGACTTCTAAATTAAAGTTGGGGAACATACACCTTTTCTAAAGGCCTATAATGATTTGGAACGTGTGATATATATTATTTGGCCCGATAAAATAAAATATAATTAAAACAGTCTGAGAAATACAACTTTCGGAGCCGATTATTTGGATTAGGACACAAAGGGATGACCTTCCACATGAGTGGGGGACAACCCACGTTTTTGTGTGCAAAATTTAAGGTGAGAGAGCTGGAGTTGACAAAGAAGGTGTGGAGGAAGGTCGTTTGGCATCTAAAGTACCAAATAGGGCCCCTCACCTTCTCTTATTGATCAATTGAGACAAAAGTGAGTACTCTCTCTCTCACGCCTATCACCTAGCTCGACCCACACCAGCAAGGAAGAGGAAAAGTAAGCTCTCAAACCATTCCTCCATAGCTAAATTCGAGCTTAAGCATTTGAGGTCCAAAAAGAGGTATTTAAAGAAGGGAAAAGATAGGGAATGTGCGAAAGATTAAGGTAATGATTTTTTCTCTTTTTCTTATCTATCATATGACTTATATAGCATATGGAGGACCCCTAGGATTGTTCTACATTTTTAGAAGTGTAGAATAAGGGGTTGGAAGATGGTTCTAAGTCCAAGAACGGACTTAGAAGCCAAATGAGCGGTTCGTCGGAAAATAACCTTTTAGAGATTATTTGTGTTGATATGAGTTTTGTGATGATAAAACCTTGTTAGGAGTTTGACTAAGGTGTTCCTAAATGTCGCTAGAGTATCGCCGGAGTTTGCTGGAGTTTTGCCGGAGTTCAACCGAGAAGGGTAGAACTTCTTAAAGCTCATTCGAGGTGAGGATGAGTGACTATATTGCTTATAATTAGTGAGTTAATTTTATGAGATTGCCTAAGGTAATTAAATGTTTTTTTGTATGGATTATTAATGATTAATAATGCCTAAGAACGAGAAGACTATTGTCTATAAGGAAAAAGAGCATGATATACAAATTTAAGAGTAAATTGTGTATGATCAAGTGTTGACTTGATAGTGGAATTAACTATGGAACTTATGTTGAAATATACTTTTTTTTCTTCATATAAGAATAAATGAGTGATTAAAAGTGATATTTTGTATATTGATATAAATGATAATTTCAATGGAAAATCAGTTTGGAATTTGTCTATATGACTACGAATGGAGAACCTTGTTTATTAAAATTAATCCGACTAGTATTAACATGCTAGTCGGGCATTAAAGTGAAATGTTGCTAGAATTGATCCTAAGGTTGGATTGTGAAATGTTATGCCTTAAGTAGTCTTAAGATATGCTTTAAGGTAGGAATGTATGAACTTTAAGTTATACTAGGGGTAGGCTTTAAGGGATACCCAAGATAAAGTGAATAATAAATTGATCCTAGATATATGATTGGCCTACGGGTGTGTTCGGTAGTCCTTTAGGATAGCCGGTTGAATTATGATAATAACTAAGGACCATGGCTGATGGATAGTCTACCCGAGGGTATGTATCCGAAGGGTTACTGCGGGGAGTAACTAGAGAGAGGTCAGAGCAAAAATAAGAGAGAGAGAATATATTGCTGAGAATGTAGTGAGCGTGTTTAGCTTGGATTACAAATGGGGAAAAGGGACGCTATTTATAGTAGTAATAAATGCCAGATGGGGACACGTGTCATCATTCTGTTGGTCGAGGGGTCACCTCAACGGGGTGGCACTGGCACTCGCATGTGGCCGCATTAAATGTGGTGGTTGGATGTGACGTTTGTGCTTGGTACGTTGATCCAGCGCATGTGCGTGGGAGATTCTGTCGGAGGAAGAGCTTTCGGCCGTAGATGATTGACCGAAGGCTCTTCCTTCCGGGGGCACCCTAGGTGCCGAGGGCTCTAGGTGCCGAGGGCTACCGTTTTTACTGTCTTCTCCCAGTGACTTTGTATGCTGAAAATAGCCTTTCTGTGAGTATCATGAGCCTTCGGCCAAGGGGCCGAAGGCACCCCCAGTGTGTATTGTTGGCTCCTTGGTACTCGGGGCGCTGTGATTTGGGCCTGTTGTGCTTCCTGGGCCTATTGGGCCTCGATTAGAGTAGGAGGAGTCTATGGGTCGGGGGTCCCTGGGCCATATACTCCATCAATGGCCCTTTCCGACTCTAGAGAGCGGGTTGGATAGCATGGATTTGCAACGTGATCACGGGTTAGGATGGAATCCGAATCGGAGCCCTAACTAGGCTCTGATAGTGGTAACACATAAGATAGGACCCCGAAGGGCCTTACCTTCCCATGGGATGATGGGTATGATTCCAGGGGCGGGATGCTGGAATCCGAACCGATGACCTTATGAGGCCTCGGACAGCGGTAGCCAGTCGCGTAGAAACAATAAGACCTACGAGTTGTGTCATGTAAATGATGAATGAAATGGAATATATAAAAAGGGGCCCACGTGCCGACAAATTAATAAATTAACTTATTATGAAGATAATAAGGAGCAAATATGAATTATCATATACATTATGATATCACTCTATTTGAGGGTCTTATAAATGGAAACATTGATTATATTGAGTGTAGTTGTCATTGTACTTTTCAAATGCTTCAAAGTACTGATCTCCCCTTCACCGGGGAGACCACTTCACAGTTTCAGGTAGATGCTGAGCTTGTTACCAGTACCCGTTGCTTCGGGAAGGATCTTAGGGCGAAGACGTGGTTCGTGCTTCCTCTGTTTCTATTTTCAAAACACTTATAATAATGCTCATGGATATTATTTTCTGAATAATTAATTGGGGGCTTGTATGTCTAAGTTTGCCAAGTGTGGCTTGAACACTTGTAATAATGTTTACGCTGCTTTAATGAATGTTTTACATTATGTTTGTTTATGGATGTACTATGTGTGAATGATATTCCAGACGCTTTGTATAGTATGGGTGTGTTGGACTGCGGTTGACTATTCGTACTGTACGGCGGGTTGTTGACGTGTCCGGGTAGGTCCGGGGCGTGACATAAATAATTGTAAGTCACGCACAATAAGATGTAACTCGAATAAGAAGATGTAACTCGCGCATAAGAAGATGTAAGTCCATATATACAATAAAATGTAATTCCAGAAATTGTCTATAAAAACATAACGTGCGCGTTATGTGCAAGTACATTTTACAATAAAATGTAATTCCAGAAATTGTAAGTCCATGTATACAATAAAATGTAATTCCAGAAAATGTAAGCCAATGTAACATCTTCTATCAGTACATAACTTGCCAATTCGCTTACATTGGCTTACATTTTCTGGAATAACATTTCGCAAGCAGCCGGGTCCTCGTAAAACAAACCAGTGACATTTACCAAGTAATCCAACGACGGAGTGAGTCTTTGAAAGATTATTTGCACCGCTTCAATAAGGAAAATGTTTCGATCCCACAATGCGACGTCTCTACCATCATTGAAGCATTCAGAAGAGGATTGTATGAAGATTCAGAGTTGTACCACGAATTGATGAAATACCCTTGTTGGTCATTCGAAGATGTCCAATCAAAGGTGTTGGCTTTCATCCGTCTAGAAGAGGACTTACGATCCCGTCGAAGACAAATTGAGTGCGAAGGGGGCACATGAAATCAGAAACTCCCATGAGACATGATTACAAGCATGGAAAACCATATCCGAGACCATAGGAACGAGTCGTCACTTGTGTGACGAGATAGATCAGACGACATGATCGAAGTTGTTAGACGGGGGGCATGTTGTCCGATGATAGACAGGTTCTGAAGAGTTGCAATACGGTGCCCTTAAAGTTGTTTCATTTTTAGTTTAATGTTTTTTTGCATAGTGTTGTCACTCCTGTGACGAGATAAACCAGACGACATGATTGAAATCATCGAACAAGGGGGCATGTCGTGTGATAATAGACAGGTTTTGATGATAAATATTTCTCCAGTTTTGTATACACACTTTTAATTTATTACTTTCATTTATCTATAAACGATCACTAACTTAAGCATCGATAGGGGGCAAACAGAATCTTGAACACTCATGTCGACAATATTGCTAAAACACAAACAAAACATTATTCAAAGTTTTTGCAGGATATGGACCATGCAACCCAACTCGTCATATTCAGTAACGGACGATGTTCCCTTTGTCAGCTGAGGTGCCGACGTCGACATGAAAGATGTTGCAAATTTCTGTCATCTAGTTGTCGGCACAATTTTGGAGGGAAGAAGATAAAATGTCAGCTTTTAGTTGTGATTGTTTTATTCAAAGAGATGGATTCGATCGGAAGTTATTCGAAAGAAAGACGGAAGTATTTCATGAGACAAGTTGATCAATATGTCACGTCAAGACGTCGACGATCCAATAGATGCAATGAACCAAGATGCGAAGTGTAAACTCTTTCAAATTTTAGACAAGTTGTTGCTTAATAGGTCGACATATGCATGATACGCCTCAACTTCTCGAGAGGGGGCAATTGTTGGTGCAAGAATTTGACAGCTTATTCTACATTCAAGAGGCTTGACCACGATGATAAACGACGCATTTAATAGGTTTAATGCTAGCTAATTATTATAACGATTTGCATGTATTATTATAGTTATTAATGTAATTAAGACATGAGTTACTCAAAAGGGCTGACCGATATTAATGACGACATAAAGATGACTTTGGATGTCATCGTAACGGTCAAAACCGTCAATAACGGACAAAAGGGGATTAACTGCCTCTTTTATAAGTAGGACGGAACTCTATTGTAAGGAGGAAGCTCCTGATTCGAACAACATTCTAAATTTCACTCTATTTTGCTTACTTGACATCTTTGTTGTTGTTCTGGTCATTTTCATTACCGCTCTTGTACGAGACCCGATCAATATACAATTTCCATTTTAATTAGTTTTAGCTTATCAAAAAATTTCTTAAACACTCTGAAGATTTGAAACTTCACCACCTTATTCGTGAGTAATAGGTCGACCACCGGAAAATCTTCCACGATGCTTTCCTCTGTCCTGGTGACACTTCATCATCATCATCATCAATCACCAACTCATCCGCCACTGAACCTATTCCCAGACTATCGTACCGATCAATTAGTTGTTCCACCTGACCCGTAACTTCTATCACCATATTTGGTTTACCTCTTGCTTGTCGCGACGCTCCTGCCATCTCCGCTCTCACGTTCGTTGCCTTACTAACGATGCTCATCGGTTGGATGAAGTAGCCGCACACAACGCTAGAAATACGAAAACCCAAAGAATGGGAAAATGTCCGCTTTTTCTTTTCTGTGTGCGATTGAATCTTGTGAAATGTAGAAAGAAATAATAAAAGTTATAAATAATTACATCGAAAGGAAAATGTCAAACTTTTTAGGATAAAAGTAAAATAAAAACTTGAACAACATGCTACATAAAATAATTTATAAATTGAGAGTCCTTTTGGTAATATTGAGATTGGCTGAAATAGATGATCTTTTCCTGAAGCAGCTGACTTGGTTGAATCTATTGGATTGAGGAAAACCTATATTTAAAATAAATTATAATAATAAAATAAAGAGAAAATAATTAATTTAAACACCCCAAAGTTTTAAGGAGTGTGAGGAAAGCACCCCAAATTTGCACATGTAATAAAAACACCTCAAAGTTTATACAAAATATGTCGTAACACCATCATAATATATTTTTTCTTTCACAAATGTAAATTTATTTTGTTAAAATCTAAAATTTGAACTACAATGGGTATTTATAAGGATGAAATTATTACCGAGGCTTCAAAATTTTAAATAAACAACATCAACAAATAAGTTTATAGTGTTAATTGCACACTAAATTTGCTTAAAATATTTGAATTATTTACCTAACACTATAAATTTACATTTGTGAAGAAAAACATATGATCATGATGCTAAAATTTTTTTGACATGAAATTCGGGGTCCTTATATATTAGTTATGAAAGTTTGAGGTTCGAATTACCTGACATCACTTAAAAGTAAGGAGTTTCTAATTTATTTTCCCCATAAAAAATATTTAAAAAATTAAAATGATCATATGCATTGACTTCGGTTAATTATGTCCGAAAAATAACTTTAACTTTATTTATTTTAATTTTGATATCCAGTGAGCAAAATAAAAATCATATACTATCGTACTTTGTATTTAATAAAACATTAATTGATAAGGTTGATGAATCGATGAAATCATAAATTATGGATCTGGATGCTATATCTAGCTTTGGAAGCCTAGTAGAGAGGGTGTTGCTTTAAGAGCCGTCATGATCTATTTTTTGTAGCCATTTGTTGCTCCCCTCCCCTTTTGTTGTCGTTTACGCGCAAGACACCTCTGCCTTGTGGCAAAGGATCCAAATCCATGAGTTACTAAGAGGTTGCTTGGATATTGGCGTGTTCAGCACAAATATCATTTTTTATACTAGAAACTTCGTTATTTGCATTTTATTGGACACAAAACGCTGCATATCAAACAAGCCAAAAGTATTGCCCGTACACACTTTTTGCACACATAAGTGTATACTCCAGTAATAGTGTGTAAAAAGGCAATCCGTTCACCCAGAAATGTAGGACATATGTGTACTGATAGTATGATTTTGATTTGTTGTAAACGAACCGAAACGAGTCGAATAATGCGATTTTGTATTTGTATTTGTATTTGTTAATTTTTTTCGAATTCGAATTTGAAACGAATATAATTTTTGATTTGTATTTGTATTTGTTTAACAATACGGATAGTTAACGAATCATGTACGAATATCTAATCGATTTGATCATAAGTTAAATATTAGTCAAATATAACTTTAAAACATCTTTTTCTATGTGTGCTATGACTTAATATGCGTTTTTAAAATCTAATTTGTGACATTTCATTTTTCTTTAAAATTTAATGGATCGATGCATTTTTAGGCTGTGCACAATATATTAAAGTGAATCAATTTTATGATTACTGTACATAAATATATTTAAAAGTTTTTGAAATAAACACTAACACATATTAGAGATTATACCTATGTTGAGTGAAATAAGTTGATAATTTTATATATCAAAGTCAAACGGCTCTAATTTTATGTTAAATATTTAGCATTGTTGATAATAAAAAAACATCATTAGATATATAGTTTATATTACTCGCACATAGTGGGTAGTTGATGCACATACACATACTAGATAGTTGATTTGGTTTATTTTTAAAACGAATATATATATATATATATATATATATATATATATATGTATATATATTTGATTATTCTTCAAATCAAATAAATAATTATTTCTATTCATATTTGAAAGATGTTTGAACCAAGCATCATATTTGTATTCATATTTATTTTCTATATTTTCAAATTTAAATCATAACTTATGAATCCAATTCACGAATCGAATTAAAATGATTTGTTTTTGTTTACAACCATTAGTACTTATGATAGTTCTAATTTATTACAAATTAGCTTGGAATGTGTATACGTAAATGTATATATACGCTACACTTTGAGGGCATAGTTAGCTTTTAAAAGTTATTATAGTATTATTACTACTAATACTATTATTAATATTATTATTCTTAATTATTAATATTATTACAATTATTAATCGAACATAATTGATTAACATTCGAATCGAATATACTGATATTTGTATTTGATAACATTTCGAATCAAAATTTGTATTCTTATGTGTATCTGCATCTGAATTTTTCGAATTCGAATCATCTTAATAGAATTCAAATTCTGAATCGAACATAAATTATTTGTTTCGTCTACGAATACTAGTGTACACCAAAATGATATAGACATCATGTAGCAATAGAATGACACAAAGCCGGCACAGCCAGAGCACCAAAATCAATATGTTTGACAAATTTCAATCTCGACACATATCTGTTCAATAACATATGAAGTACGGAGTATTTAGTTTAATTTTTTAATGCTCTATTACAAAAGACTTCAATTCAATGTGAATTGCTCGGTATTCGGTAATAAATTTAATCTCCGTAACCCTAGAATCTTCCACTTTGACTTTTTTGGGTCAAATTTTATAAACTTTGCTCATTAATTATTCAAAACTCACATTATGTTATAATTAAAATTTTATTTCATATACCTCATTGTAAAACATATTATTTGAATGTTAATTTATTATGAATTTTATAAATATAGATATGTAGATATTTAATGTCAAAGTTCAACTTTGAAGACCATAAAAAGTCAAAATGAGAACATCTTTGTGTTAATGTAATTGTTTAAATGAAAGTCTCATTGAACAAAAGTCACATCGGATCTCATTTGTAATCTTCTCTATCGCAAAGTCATATCAAATCTCACATAAAATCTTCATCGGAAAAGTTAAATGTTACCAAGACTTACCACATGTATATAATTAATGTGTTAAATTCTTCGAATGCAAAAACTTTCATACGGAGTAATAATTATGTGTCCCTTAAAATTTGTTCAAATGTGTCTTATACGTGTATCAATAAAGGAAAAATTTGTGGTTTGTACAATATTTTTTTTCTTAAAAGAGAAAGTGACATATTTAATGGGACAATCAAACAAAGAAAGTTTGTAAAATTTTAAGGGACAGAGGAGGGAGTATGAAATTAGTGAAAGTCGCACTTTTGGTTCCTAAATTAGTCACCATATTGAAATGTCAGATCCGTATTTCTGAGATTATAAATGTCACCTCTGAATTGACAAATATGTTGTAAATGTCATCCTTGTCGTTTATAATCTATCTCCAATTCTAGACTACAATTACATTCACCGAGAATGACATTTACAACACATCTGTCAATTCGGGGGTAAGATTTACAATATCAGAAACACAAGTCTGATCGATTTGATCCTTCAGTTTTAAGCAATATTTGTGATCTGAATTCTTCCGATGGCTCATTCTTTAAATAATTTCGTGAATTTCTTGAAATATTTGAGATGTTCCAAGCACAAATGAAACTAGGAGTTGGTGTTTAACAGAACCTCTCTTCTGTTTGGACCAGGGGTTCTGTTCTTTGACAGAACTGCTTTTGATGTTCCAGTCGTACAGAGATGCTTGAGGTGTTCTGTTAGTGTCAACATGCAGCGAACCTTTTCTGCAGTTTTCGGGTTGGCTGAAAGATTCAGCTTGTTGCTTTTCCTGCTGACAACATCCTTCTTCTTTCATTCTTTCTAGAGTTTCTGGTGAAATATAGCTAATTCTCCTTTTGAACATCTCCTTCTGTCATCCAAAACGTTGACTGATCTCTGTCATAATGATTTTTTTTATTGGACAAATCTCACCTGATCCTCAGAGCTAGTCAAGTCATCTAGTTTCTGGACTTTGACAATCGGAGTTGATTAGTTGTAAGTGAATCCTAAAATACTCTTGAAAGATTAAGTAGCGCTTTAGAAAACATTTTATTGAAAGCTCAAGAAATCCTTTAGGCTTATGTTGAGCCATTTGATTTGAAAGTTTGATAATGCCTTTTCATCACCAATCTTCATTTGAAGAATCCCCATTCTCCTATTTGATTATTTCCTCTTGAAGCATTTGAACATCCCCCCTGAGTTGATGATTTAGTCCCTTTGACTCTGTAACTTAGAAATGGACATTCTTAGGACACTGTTATTAGCATGAGATAGCTTGTTTAACAGGGTGCTCCTAATTTAGGACGCTACTATTTAGTAGGTTGCTCCTATTTTTATTAGGACGCTGCTCAGAAGCAGGATGCTCCTAATAAAAACAAGACTCTACAGAATAGTAGGGTGCTCCCTTTTAATCAGAGTCCATTTCTAAAGTTTTTATTGAGGTGAAGAAATTCCCGCTCAATTTTTGATAATCTTCCCATAAGCAAGATGAATGTAATAATGTCTGCCTTAAACCTTTGAGTAGTTCCTCCTGAGTTGTATGTCCTTCAATTGTTATCAAATGATGATACCAATTGATATTTCAGTTTGATGAGGAGAAAATACCTTAGGGTCTTCTGGCATAAATGTTCCTTCTTCAAGGTTGTTCAACATTCAAGCTCTTGCCTCGAGAAATAGATGTGCTAGGATCCGTTGTTGGCTTGAAATATCTCACTGTTGTAGACATCATCAAAATCTATCTTTAGTACAATCTGATCCTAACAATCTTTGTGTGATGTTGTTGATGCTGGTTTAATCCTCTTGAGTAAGACCAATTCTGATTGGGATTGAACATCATCTGATACATCCACTTATACTTTGTGGCTGGAGAAGAAGATCTTTTCAGGTGGTACTCTAGCAACAATTTTTCAGCAGGCAGCTAGGAGCTTCCTGACTTTCTCTTGAGAATCTCTTCTTTCCAGTGAGCACAACTTTGGTGACATCCTTGAAAACATGATGTCGTCTTTTGTCATAGACTGGCGTGTGCTCAATAGATAATTCTTTCAACCATTAACATAAGTTGTGTTAATGATCTTGAGAATTCTAGTTTGTTTATCCAGTCTTGACATTTTCATTCCACTCAATATTTCCATCATCTTTTTGATGTTTTGGTCATTCCTTTCCTTTTAGAGCTGTAGTACCACTTGTGATACCATGAGAAACTCACAATTATCTTTTGATATTAATAAGCATCATATGTCAATTGATGAATAATGAAGTCATTAGATATTTGTTTGTTCCATGATAATGGTTGCTCTCTTTCTCCCTTTATATCATTGAATCTCTTTTGAACCTTCTTTGATCCTTTTTTGTGAACTGGTTCACTTCTAAAAAATGTTGTCAACCAGTAGGGTAGGTGATAGGTTCTCTGGTATAGGAGTGAGGGTAATGAGGATATAAGGTGATGTGCAAAATATATTGTTGGTTACTGGTCCATTTGTTAAGAGGTATACATGGAAAATGGATAGACGAGTAAGTGTTTTTGGTTTTCTGGAGGTTGGGGACAGAATTGGTAAAGTCATATTCAATGTCAATCCAGTAGTATGATCTTCATTATTAATAAACTTAATGAGATCTCTAAGTTTTATTCCTTATAAGATTAATCTTAATCATCAGATTATCCTCTTAAGAATTTACTATTTGGACTTTATGATGTTTCAAGATTTTTAGTTTGTGAAAGGAATAAACTTATCTGAATGTTCTTTTGAGTGCAGCACATATGGGATAATGGTTTTGAACATTCAAGATAAACTGAGTTACTAGAGATGTGTTTTAATATACCTCTTCATGAGCAACTTTCTTTGATGGCGTTGGCCAGAATTGTGATGTCATGAGAGAAGGCTTGCCTTCTTCTTGTTGTTTAACAGCAGTCCCTTTCTTTGACTTTGTGAATCCAGAGTTTGAATAACAGCTTGCTTTCTCCTTCCATATTTCCTTTCCTCTTCAAGAGTATTCTTCATAGTGTTTTCCATCTCTGTTGACTAAAAGTGTTCTGGGAAATTGGTGGTTGATCTTTTGTTCAAAATAAGCCGGTTAAGAAACTGACTCTATGAACAACCGCTCTGATACCAATTGATGGTCCCTGGTGAGGTAAAAGTCTAGTGGGGGTGAATAGACTTTTTTAAAAATCTTTTCTTTTTCAACCCTTTTCCTCAAACAGAATGAGTTCCAATATCTTTTGAGAGATACTGGAACATACAGCGAAAGTCTTGACCTCAAGAGTGTGACACTTTATAGAAACAAAGTTTATGACCCTTTTAGTTGTTACATAAATGGATAAACAAAACATGTATGAATGAAGAATTAAACCTATTGAAATAGGTCTCTTTGAAGTATGTAGGTAAGGAGTTTGATTCACGGAAAACTGATATGCACTAATTAGTAGTGCATAAATGTTTGTTTTTATGTTTGGTTTGTGTGGATTGTTTACCGTTTTAGTAATTTGAGAACATTTGTTTGATTTTAATTGTAATTGTATTTTAATCCCCATTTGTGAGTTGTAAAGTAGAATTAGGAATTATGGTGTTAAAAAAGAGAACTTTGAAGTGAAGCAAAAGGAGATTGGACTGCTCAGGAGCTGAAACCCGACCGGGCATAAACACTTGACCCGGTCGGGCAAGATTTAACAAACGAAGGTGACTGGAAATTGCACAGACCCGGTCGGGTCCCCTCTACCACCCGGTCGGGTCGGATTTGACCCGGGACAATTTAACGTGCAAAAACACAAGAACGTGGAAGATTATCTGATCTTGACATGCACCCGGTCGGGTGGGCCCTTTACCTGATCGGGTACCCGGCCAAAGGTGTTGTAAAACACCTATAAATAGCTCCATTTTCCTTCACTTTTAATCATCCCTTCATTTATACTCCTAAGCTCAGTTTAGAATAGCATATCTTATATTTTTATAGCATTTTTAGTCTCCAATAGAGGAGCTAAACTTCCATTTCTTGGTTTTGCTCTTGAAGCTTGTTGATTATTAAAGTTGTGAGTTATTTTCTTAACTTCTTCTCTTGATTATTAATTCTTCCCTTAATCTCATTCTATATTAATGTTGGAGGGTTGCTAAGTGACGATTAGTTAACGTTCCGACATTAATTACTACTAGAAACGATCAACGAACCGATGGTTAATCGTTGGTGGTTTCACAAGTAAGTAACTTCGGTTTATCAATGCACGGTCGTGGTTAATAGACTAAAGAGGGATCAATTTTGTTGGTTAAACCGAAACCGTTGTGTTAAGGTTATCAATCTCAATTGATTTCATCAAGGAGTTAAAAAGATTGAATGCTACTATTATATCAGTATACGGCGTTGTTATATATTTGATTAATAGTAAGGGTTATTAATGAACGGTCGTTGTTAATAACTACCCTCGATGAATTGGAGATACTCCTTGATTGAGTATTCGAGAGGGGATAAGTTATAGATATAACAAGGATCGACTAAAATATATCAACAAGTGGAAAGTAGTAAAGCCAAGTCCCTTTTATTTTTGAATTAAATCTCATATAAGTCGTTCATCTTAGTTTTTAATTTAATCAAATCATTCATCACTAAAACCCCCCTTTATTTACTAAAATTTCATAAAAAGAGAATTGTTCCTTTCCCTGTGGATACGAACTCTACTTCACCTATACTACGTATAAGTGTTAGTATTGATAAATTATTTGGAGTGCACCTCACGACAAGTGCACGTCAAATTTGGCGCCGTTGCCGGGGAAAGACAATTAATTTTTCTTTTTATTCTATTTTAAGAAAACTCCAAAAAAACTATATATAAAAGATTTCTATTTTGCTGAGCTTTGTTTGAGTATATGGTAAAAACTCGATCCATAAACCAACTCACCTACCAAACAAATCCAGAAATAGAAAAAGCTCTCGAGCGGTTAAAAACTAAATTCTCAAGTACCGACTCGGGAGAATCCTCAAGTGCTAGTTCTCAATCTAGCGAGTCCGAGGAGCCAATATCAATGGCTCTTAAAACAAGAACGCTGAGGGAGCTCACAGCTCCCAATCTAAATCAACAACCCTTTTGTATCACCTTCCCAACTCTTGATGCGGGTGCTACATTTGAGTTGAAATCCGGACTGATACATCTACTTCCATCTTTCCACGGGCTAAGAGGAGAGGATCCGAATAAACATCTTTCGGAGTTCCACATCGTTTGCACAAGCATGTGCCCGAACGGTGTTACCGAGGAGCAAATTAAGTTGATGGTTTTTCCATTCTCCCTCAAAGACACCGCCAAAGATTGGCTATTCTATCTTCTCTCGGGAAGCATAGACACTTGGACGGCCATGAAGAAGAGCTTCCTCGAAAGGTATTATACTGCCTCAATCTCCTCATCTCTAAAGAAACAAATCAGCAATGTGGAGCAAAAAGATGATGAATCGTTCTACGAATTCTGGGAACGATTCAAGAAACTTTGTGCAAGCTGCCCGTATCACGGCTACTCGGAGCAAGATCTCATCCTTTATGATGGTCCCAGATAGGGTAAAAGTCTAGAGGGGGGGGGGGGGTGAATAGACTTTTAAATCTTTTCGACCTTTACAAAGAATTCCCTCTAGAGGGGTTGATCTATAATCTTTTGAGAGATTAATAGATGCACAACGGAAGTCTTTACCTTTTATATAATATGAGTGTTTTAACCACTTTCAGATCTGGGGAAGATTGGACTTAGATAGCTAGCAATTGGCTTGGCAGTTGGCTTAGCAGTTGGCTAGGTGGTAGGGAACTGCTGAGGCAACTGCTAGACTAATACAGATTTTATGATGAAGATGATAATGAAATATTGTTTAGGGTGATGAGGGCTTTCAGAAAAGGTGCTTTGGCAGGAATAAGATGACGTTTTTCTGTAGAAGAGGGCTCAGTAGTTGGGTGGTCACCAGGGAACTGTTGAGGCACCTGCTAAGCTGGGAAAGTGAATTGCTGGTAAATTGTTGAGTAGATCTCTTAGTGAGGGTGAGGTGTGTTTCTGGTGTGAAAATGTTCTTCAAAGAAAGTAAGTGATTAAGCAGTAGGATAAGCAGTTGGGTCAGTTAAGACAACTTCTTAAGATTCTGCTGGCAAACTTCAATCTTTTCGTGAGAGGTGCTAAGTGTATGTTTGTTGAATAAATGTAAATCAACACACAGTATATCCTGGTTCAGAGGTGGTGTAATCCTCCTACGTCCAGTCCCACCCTCTTTCAGATGGATTTCACTAAAGTATTAAGCCCAATACACTTAGTGCCAACCTAGCCTTTACAACACTTAGGCCTAGATTGAAGGTTTTTCACAGTGAGTATAGCACCACTCAAAGTTACTCAGCCCTTAGACTTTTCTCTAATGACCCAGTGGGGATCAAAAGGTACTCTATCTATCTACTTACACTGTAGGATCCGAACAACTGTTCTCCTAAGTGTTTACAGCAATATATGATTTGTTTCAAGAAAGTTCTAACCTCCAACTAGGAACTAAACTTCTATGATTTGGCAATGAAATAGCTTTGTAAACTGGAAGTTTAGTGAAGCATGAGTCCAAGCAGAGAGTAAAGTTTAGAATAGCACTTTCTCTTTTGCTAGATATCTCGTAAATGCTCTTGATAGAAATTCTCTCTTTGGATGCTCAAATGCTTGGTTAGAAACTTTCGTTTCTGCCTATATTTATAGGCATCTCCGTTGAATTAATCTAATCCGTTGGTTAGGATGGATTAATCTTTGACGTTGAAATTCTGACAAGGACAAATTGTACATTGTCTTCTTGTGCTGGAGCCAGTGGCGGACCCAGAAAATCGAAGTCACGGGGTCCCTACCTTAATATAACTCTAACCAATAAAAAAATATAAGTATATAAAATTAAAGTAGCATAACATTTCATAGTTAATGTACATCATCAAAATATTAAGAAATTTTATCAATTCAGGACCTTAAAGATAGATAAATTATGAATTCGGTACCCGAAAGATCAAATGTATTAATATAGGACCCGAAAGATGAAAATTATCAATCTAGGATCTAAGATTTCATAGATTTTGATTTATTTATTTTTTATTAATTTCTTTCTTAATTTTTGATAAACTTTTTTCCACAAGAGTTTATTAGTTTAATAAAACTAAATAATATTTAAAAATTTTAACATAAAAATAATAAAAAATCATGACAATATAGGTCCGAGATTAATAGTCTTCAATCATTCAAGTCCTAAATTGACATTTTTCATCATTTGAGTCTTATATCTATAAATTTCTTCTTTCAGGTCTCGGATTGATAATTCATCTACCTTTCAAGTTTTGAATTGATAAAATTCCAAATATTAAAGTAGTACACCGTTTCATAGTCCCTACTACAGCGCACCTCGTCTTAAACATTAGGATGCAAATCAGCAATTTTTTTCTCGAACCAGGATAAGCTTCTAAAGATTCAAAATAAACATGTTGATCATGTGTATTGTTAGCCAAATTAATTTCATATTCACCAATTATTTTATTCAATTCTTCACTTAATAACGGAAAATCATAATAGAAATTTTAATAATTAATTGAATTATGTAAAGTGTAAAGTTGGGGATTTTAAAAAAAGGCAAAAGAATATAGTTGTGATCTTTTACAATAATAAACCCAAAAAATAGGGAATAGGAGTGAGAGGGAATCGATCCTTGCTCCTCCAAGAAAAGGAAAGGTTTTTAAAGCCTTTCCTCCATTGCTCTACTCTACTCTTTGAAACACATACTTGTTTTTGTGTTATATATACAGTTTTAAGTAAATTTTAAATAAAATATAAAAAATATATAGGTATTTTTTGGAAGTACTCGGGGTCCCGGGACCCTGTGGGACCCTTAGTGGGTCCGCCACTGGCTGGAGCTTTAATTCGGGCTGATGCATTTGTCTTTGAATAATGCACCCGCTGGAGCTTCACTTCAAACTGCAGTCCCATGCCTTCGGACCCAGTACGTATTTGGCATTGAATGCCGGTCATTGTTTGTCTCTCAATCATTCACTTGATACTCCTACTTTCTTTTATACAAAATGTGACATACGAAAACTCTTTGAGTCAAATAGTATTTGCCGGTAGGATTCAAATATCCTATTAAGGTAAAGAGAGTTTACCTTATTGCATTTTTACTTTTCCGGTAATATTTCTTAGACTCAAAAGTTGTACATTTAATTTGTCACGTAAATACTAGAATAAAATGAGACACAATGTACACGTGCTAAGTATAGTGGCATCATCAAAATCTTATCAAAATTGGGTACTAACACTTTACTGTTATGATGGTCTTTGCGATGATGATAGATGGATGATCAATGCCGCATGTGGAGGAGGAATAGTCAACAAAACTCCTTCTCAAGCTAGGAATCTTATCTCGGAGTTGGCCGAAAATTGTAGACACTATGATCGGCGGTCAACAAAGAGAGTCATGGCGGCGGAATCCAACAACTCGTTGGAGAGTCAAGTAGCCGGCTTGACTTCTTTGGTTAAAGTTTCCTATTAAATCCAAAACCCAAGAAGTCAAGGTCTGCGGCATCTGTTCAACACAAGGGCATCCCACAGATTCTTGCCCAACTCTACAAGAGGAGAACTCCGAGCAAGTCAATACTTTGGGGTTCCAAGGCCAAAGGATGTACGATCCTCACGGCAACACCTACAATCCGGGATGGAGGGATCATCCAAATCTAAGGTACGGAAACTCTCAACCCCCTCAACAATCAAACCCTTCTCCTCAACAATATAAACAACAAGGCCAAATATCGAACTCAAACATGTCCACCGAAGACATGATTCGAGCACTAGCCATGAACATGACTACGATGCAACAAAGTGTGGCCCAATTTCAAGAAACAACAAAGTCTAGCATCCACATCTTGGAAAGCCAAATGAGCCAAATCTCAAATGCCGTGAGTAGGCTAGAAGCTAGGGATTCGCAAAACTCCCATCTCAAACGGAGCCGAATCCAAGGCAACAAGCTCATGCGGTCACTTTGAGAAGTGGCAAAGAATTGGTTATGGCTAAGGCAAAAGCAAAGAGCCGTATGGGAGAAGAGGAGTAGGAGATCTTGGTGCCAAGAACAAATCCTCAAAATGAAGAGGAAAAAGAGGAGGATATCACACCTCAAAGAAAATTCCCACCGCTCGATTCATATGAGCCGGTGCCACCTTTTCCGGAGGCTCTCAAGGATAACCAAAATTACAACAATGACAAAGACATCTATGAGACCTTCAGCAAATGTGAGGTAAATATCCCCCTTCTCAATTTAATAAAAGGTGTTCCTAGGTTTGCAAAGTTTTTAAAAGAACTTTGCACAATTAAAAGGAAACACAAGTTGAATGGCAAGCATAAAATCCAAGTAAGTGAAAGAGTGTCGGCCGTTTTTCAAAAGAAACTGCCTAAAAAGTATAGTGACCCGGGAATGTTCACTATACCATGTAAACATGGAAATTCTAGTTCTTTTAGGGCTATGTTAGATTTGGGTGCATCAATCAATGTCATCCCATATTCTCTATATAAGTCCCTAGAACTAGGACCTTTACATGAAACGGGGGTTGTTTTCCAACTTGCCGATAGATCCAATGCTTACCCAAAAGGTGTAGTAGAGGATGTTCTCGTCATGGTGGATAATTTAACCTTTCCCGCTGATTTTTACGTTCTTGAAATGGAGAACGATAAAAATGCAGTCCCAATTTTACTAGGCAGGCCTTTTTTGAAAATGGCCAAGGAAAAAAATGACGTTTTTAGTGGAGTGTTAACCATGGAGTTCGATGGCGAAAAAGTCGAATTTAATATCTACGACTCCATGAAATACCCCACTGATAATCACTCTCTCTTTGCGATTGACACTTGCGACACTTGGGTCCAAGATGTATTTGAAATTGAGGGAAAAGATGAAGTACTAAGCTCAATTGAAAACGACATAGAGGATTTTACTTTGGAATACTCTATGTCAAATAACATGAAGGTTATGGTGGCGGAGTTAAATCAACTCACACTTTTGCCACCGGGCTCTAAAGCCCTCCCACTAACCATTCCAAGCGAGAAGCCGCTACCATCTGTTTTGCAGGCACCGGAGGTGGAATTAAAACCACTCCCTGAAAATATGAAGCATGTGTTCTTGGGTGAAAATCACACTCTACCGGTGATTATCTCAAATGCCCTGTCCCAAGAACAAGAAGAAAGATTGATCGCGGTCCTCAAGGAGTATAAATTGGCAATTGGATGGTCTATTGCCGACATCAAAGGCATTAGTCCATCCACATGCATGCACAAGATCTTGCTCGAAGACGAGGCCAAAGCGGTTAGACAACCGCAACGAAGATTGAACCCACCCATGATGGAGGTGGTGAAAAAGGAGGTGATCAAACTGCTTCAAATGGGAATCATCTTTCCCATTTCCGATAGCAAGTGGGTGAGTCCTACTCAAGTGGTGCCAAAGAAGACCGGAGTAACGGTCATTGAGAACAAGGATGGCGAGATGGTGCCCACCCGAGTTCAAAATGGGTGGCGAGTTTGCATTGACTACCGAAGACTCAATTCGGTAACTAGAAAAGACTTCTTTCCATTGCTTTCATTGATCAAATGCTAGAGAGGTTAGCAGGGCACAAGTTCTATTGTTTTCTCGATGGTTACTCTGGGTATTTCCAAATACCAATAGCCCCGGAGGACCAAGAGAAAACAACCTTCACATGTCCATTTGGCACTTTTGCCTACCGACGAATGCCCTTTGGATTATGCAACGCAACGGGCACCTTTCAAAGGTGCATGATGAGCATATTTTTAGAATTTGTGGAGGTATTCATGGAGGTCTTTATGGATGATTTCACAATACATGGGGACTCTTTTGACTCTTGCCTCTATCACCTCACTCTTGTGCTAAAAAGTTGCATTGAATCCAACCTTGTGCTAAACTCTGAAAAATGCCACTTCATGGTAGAACAAGGGATTGTTCTTGGGCATGTGATCTCATCAAAGGAGATCGAGGTGGACAAAGCAAAAATTGATGTGATTCAAACGCTCCCGTACCCCACAAATGTACGGGACATCCGCTCTTTCCTCGGTCACACCGGTTTGTATAGGAGATTCATCAAGGATTTCTCAAAACTTTGATCTCCTCTATGCAAACTTTTACAAAAGGAGGTGGAATTTGATCTAAATGATGAATCCAAAGAGGCTTTTGACACTTTAAAAGAAAGAATGGTGACTGCCCCAATCATACAAGCTCCCGATTGGTCTCTTCCTTTTGAGATAATGTGCGACGCAAGTGACTATGCGGTGGGGGCTGTTTTAGGCCAAAAGGTCGGAAGAGCTTCTCATGTCATCTACTACGCCTCCTCAACCCTCAACGAAGCCCAAAAGAACTATTCCACCACCGAGAAGGAAATGCTAGCAGTAGTCTTTGCTTTGGAAAAGTTTCATTCCTACCTTCTTGGAATGAAAGTTATTGTCTACACCGACCATGCCGCTCTCCGATTCCTTATGACAAAGAAAGAAGCCAAAAAAAGACTCATTCGATGGGTCCTTCTATTGAGTGAGTTTGATATGGAAATTAAAGACAAGAAAGAAGCGGAGAACTTGGTGGCCGATCATTTAAGCCGCATCATTCCTCACAAAGACATCGAAGACCTCCACACAAATCTCATCAAAGGAGAATTCCCGTACGAAACTCTCTTCTCCATCAAAGTCACACAACCATGGTACGCAAATATCGTGAACTTCCTTGTTTCCGACAAATTTCCTCCACAACTCTCAAAATCTCAAAAAGAAAAATTAAGAATGGATTCAAGACTCTATGTGTGGGATGACCCATATTTGTGGAAGCATTGTAAGGATCAAATAATCCGAAGATGCATCCTTGAATATGAGATAGCCCACATCATAGAGTTTTGTCACTCTTATGCTTGTGGAGGACATTTCGGTCCGAAACGAACGGCAATGAAGATACTTGAAAGCGGTTTTTGGTGGCCGAGTCTATTTCGGGATGCACACGACTTTTTTCAATCTTGTGACAATTGCCAAAGAGCGAGCAACATTTCAAGGAGGAACGAGATGCCACAAAACCCCATGCTTTTCTGTGAGATTTTCGATGCATGGGGTATCGACTTCATGGGACCTTTCCCAAACTCCCAAGGTAACATATACATCCTTCTTGCAGTAGATTACGTCTCCAAATGGGTGGATGCAAAAGCAACAAAAACTGATGATGCCAAGGTGGTGGTTAGTTTTCTCAAATCACACATATTTTCAAGGTTCAGGGTCCCTCGAATTTTAATAAGCGATCGAGGCACACATTTTTGTAATAAAATTGTGGGATGCCTACTAAAAAAATGGTGTGACTCACAAGATTTCTACAGCCTACCACCCTCAAACCAATGGCCAAGCGTAAACCTCAAACAGGGAGTTGAAATCTATACTCCAGAAAACAGTGAACTCGAACCGCAAGGATTGGAGTATACGCATTGATGATGCGCTATGGGCATACCGAACTGCCTAAAAAACCCCAATCGGTATGTCCCCTTATAGACTTGTGTTTGGGAAAGCATGTCATCTTCCCGTAGAGCTAGAACACAGGTCCTATTGGGCGGTTAAAGAATTCAACCTCAATCTTGACGAGGCCGGTGTACATAGGAAGCTGCAATTACAAGAATTGGAAGAACTTCGCCTGGATTCTTATGACAATGCGGAAATATACAAGAGAAAGACGAAGGAGTGGCATGATAAAATGATCGTACGAAAAGACTTTAAACTTGATGAAAAAGTCCTCCTATTCCAATCACGCCTTCGTCTATTTCTGCGAAAGCTGAGATCCCGTTGGACCGGACCATACAAAGTGGTCAAAACATATCCACACGGGGCGGTGGAAATTCAGGACCTGGAGACGGGAGAGGTTCTGAAAGTGAACGGACAGCGATTAAAACCCTTCTTTGAGGATTTTTAACCCAAAAACGTGGAAGTCGTAGACCTTTCTGAACCGGTCTACGAATGAGGAACAACAGAAGATATCGTCGAGCCACGACGTTAAATAAAGCGCTTCTTGGGAGGCAACCCAAGCATGGTATGTTTTTATTTCTATTTTTTTAAGTAGAGTGTGTGTGTAAAAAAATGGTCTGGGATTACAACCCGGTCGGGTATAAAACCCTACCCGGTCAGGTTACCTCTTAAAACACAGCACCCGGTCAACCGCCTGGGCGAGGCAGATGAAGAACAAAGAATAAATCAACCGCCCGACCGGGTAGACCCCTATACCCGGCCGGGCAACCCAGCAAAACTCTCTGCCTCGGGTGAACAGCTTACGCCCAACCAGGTTAGTCACTATACCCGGCCGGGCAAGCCATCAAAAACTCTCTGCCTCGGGTCAACAGCTTACGCCCGACCGGGTCAGTCACTATACCCGGCCGGGCGGTCGGGCAAACGCCCAATAAGGGTGCGGGCGGACAGCTTTTCTTCCCCATTTTCTTTTCTCCCCACGACCAAAACCACTCCCAACCCTCCATTGTTGAGCTTCAAAGCTTCGAAATCTCACCATTTATACACCAAATCCATCAATTAACACCGTATTCTTCATCTCCCTTACACACTCTTCTATTCTATACACATAAATCCCTCCCAAAGTCACCAAATCAATCAAACCCACAAAACCCTACCCCAAGCTCGAAAATCCCCATTTTTGAGCACTCAAGGTCCGAACTCAAGCCACAAATCCTTAACTAATACCATATTCTTGCTTTCCTCATCATCCTCTTCAAAACCATACCCATAAAAACCATCCAAGCTTCACCCAACCAAAATTCCAAAAATCACTCTACAAAAAAAGGCAAAACAAAAAAAAATCTTCATGGCTCCAAAAAAATCAAAGGCATCTTCTTCAAGGGGTAATAGGGTCATCTCGCCCGTGAAAGGCTTTGAGAGTGTGGACTTCGTCACGGAGGACCAAAAGCATCGCTTCATAGAGAAAATCAAACGGGAGGTAAAACAATCCCGTTTCATTTGCCTTACTACCCTATTGACATTCATGCTTGATACCATTATGTGTGAACTCTTCACAAATGCTGGAATGCTTAGGGTATTTGAAATGCAATATGTTACCTACCCACACTTGGTATATGAATTTTTTAGTTCATTTGTGCAAACTACAAATATTGATGACCATGCTGAAAGTACAATCAAATTTCGTTTGCAAAATGAGGACCGTTCATTGACCAAGCGGGAGTTCACCCAACACTTTGGCCTCCTCTTGTTTGATGAAGAACGTGATTATGACACTTTTGTGGGTGTAGAGTTAAGGCAAAAGATGACAGGTCAGGTAGATGTTGATTTTCGTCATCTTAGTGTGAATCGTGTACAACATCCAGTCTTCCGAATATTCTTGAAATTTTTATCAAACTGTTTTCTCGGAAGACCGAATAACCATCACACAAGGATATGGGATGTTTGTGTTCTCTCACAAGCTGTTTTACCAGGCCCGGATCAGGTGGATGTTGCCACTATCCTGTGGACTTACTTCAACAAAGTGGCAACTTCCACAAGGCCAATTGTGATGGGAGGCTTAATCACACATTTAGCCACACTATATGGTTTTGTAGACCCCGGCCCCATTACCACAAAACAACTTGTCTGCACAAAATGGCTTATGGAGAATAGCAAAGATGTAAAATTTTCTCACACAACACCCGGGGGGATTAACTTCTACAACTGGTTAATCGACCCACCTGAAGACATTTTTTCCCGATTACCCCCACTTGACCTCCCCTTGGACCTTTTGAATCACCAAATCGGTGATGGGCATCATTACTGTCTCCCCGGTAGAATACCACCCCATTATCAACCACATGAACCTCACCATGGTCAAGCCGCACTTGAACCTCCACCCCTCATACCTGAACAACCCCAACCACAACCCCAGCTACAACCCAATGCTCACCAATTTTCACCATTTGAGCAAGAACTGCTCAATAGCATGGCTGTCCTCAACCTCAACTATACCAACCTTCGAGAAGATATTGGACTATATAGAATTGAACAACAACAGAGCTTCGAGAGGATAGAGGAGCAGAGACAAAGAGACTGGCAGTGGTATGAGGAGGACCGACAGAGAGATCAAGAAGACATGAGGAGGACTTATGGCCCTATCTACTCCTACATAGCACATCAGGGTGACTTTGCATCTATGACCACTCCTCCTCCTGCACCCTCTTGGTATAATCCCACTGAATGGGGTTATTTTGGCGGTCCAAGCCCCGGTGATGGAAGCGATCACATGGATGAGGATACACCTTATGGGGGCTATCATGGCTATGGAGGATTCTATGATGGCGGCGATGCGGGCGGGCACTAGGGACAGTGCCATGAACTAGCACGGGGGGAGAATCTTTCTGGTATGCTCACATTCATACTCTTCATTCTTGTTTCTTTCTAAAAAAACAAAAAAAAAGAAAAAAAAAGAAAAAAGAAAAGCTTGTTAAGTTGAAAACCCACAAAGGGCAGCTAAAAAAAATAAAGCAAAAATAAGAGTGATTTTGTGAGATTTATTAAAGAAAAATGTGGGAAGCTGGGTTGAAAACCCGAAAGGGCACCTAGGCAAAATGAGAGAATGAGAGAAAGTATTTCTTTTGATTTTGCAGGATCCTAAGGGTGATTACTAAAGAGAGTTCGTTGCATGAGGAAAAAGAAATTGAAGATCCCTTGATTTTTTTATGTTAGGGATACTTTGCGATTATTTTGTTTCTAAAAGCAAAATTTGATGGTTGATAATCTTATCATTTGAGGACTCCTTGGATTGCATTTACTCGAGACGAGTAAAGATTCAAGTGTGGGGATGTTTGATATGCACTAATTAGTAGTGCAAAAATGTTTGTTTTTATGTTTGATTTGTGTGGATTGTTTACCGTTTTAGTAATTTGAGAACATTTGTTTGATTTTAATTGTAATTGTATTTTAATCCCCATTTGTGAGTTGTAAAGTAGAATTAGGAATTATGGTGTTAAAAAGGAGGACTTTGAAGTGAAGAAAAAGGAGATCGGACTGTTCAGTAGATGAAACCCGACCGGGCATAAACACTTGACTCGGTCGGGCAAGATTTAACAAACGAAGGTGACTGGAAATTGCACAGACCCGGTCGGGTCCCCTCTACCACCCGGTCGGGTCGGATTTGACCCGAGAGAATTTAACGTGCAAAAACACAAGAACGTGGAAGATTATCTGATCTTGACATGCACCCGGTCGGGTGGGCCCTTTACCCGGTCGGGTACCCGGCCAAAGGTGTTGTAAAACACCTATAAATAACTCCATTTTCCTTCACTTTTAATCACCCCTTCATTTATACTCCTAATCTCAGTTTAGAATAGCATTTCTTATATTTTTATAGCATGTTTAGTCTCCAAATGAGGAGCTAAACTTCCATTTCTTGGTTTTGCTCTTGAAGCTTGTTGATTATTAAAGTTGTGAGTTATTTTCTTAACTTCTTCTCTTGATTATTAATTCTTCCCTTAATCTCATTCTATATTAATGTTGGAGGGTTGCTAAGTGACGATTAGTCAACGTTCCGACATTAATTACATTAGTTAACGATCAACGAACCGATGGTTAATCGTTGGTGGTTTCACAAGTAAGTAACTTCAGTTTATTAATGCACGGTCGTGGTTAATAGACTAAAGAGGGATCAATTTTGTTGGTTAAACCGAAACCGTTGTGTTAAGCTTATCAATCTCAATTGATTTCATCAAGGAGTTAAAAAGATTGAATGCTACTATTATATCGGTATACGACGTTGTTCTATATTTGATTAATAGTAAGGGTTATTAATGAACGGTCGTTGTTAATGACTACCCTCGATGAATTGGAGATACTCCTCGATTGAGTATTCGAGAGGGGATAAGTTATAGATATAACAAGGATCGACTAAAATATATCAACAAGTGGAAAGTAGTAAAGCCAGGTCCTTTTTATTCTTGAATTAAATCTCATATAAGTCGTTCATGTTGGTTTTTAATTTAATCAAATCATTCATCACTAAAACCCCCCTTTATTTACTAAAATTTCATAAAAAGAGAATTGTTCCTTTCCCTGTGGATACGAACTCTACTTCACATATACTACGTATAAGTGTTAGTATTGATAAATTATTTGGAGTGCACCTCATGACAAGAGCACGTCAAAAACTTTAATGAGTTTTCTGGACAATGAATATGCAAGCTTCAGGGATAGTATGAAGGTGAGTGAGAAGTGAAGCGTGTGTTGGGTGCTGAATGTAAAAGGTACACGAGATATATCCTGGTTCAGAGGTGGTGTAATCCTCCTACATCCAGTCCCAACCTATTTCAGATGGATTTCCACTAAATGAATATCCCATTACATTTAGTGCCCAATCTACCCTTGGCCCAGGCATAGATTGTGAGGATTTTCACGATAAACTTAACACTGTTCCGAGCTACTCAGTCCTCCAAGGTTTTTCACTAATGGCATTGCCCCAGCCACAAGCTACTCATGTCCTACTCATGTCTTTGTCCTTCTCACCTTCTGGATTTGTTCACAAAGCCCTCCAGAATGTCTAGCACTAGTCTAGTTTACATGAGTTTAAACTGAACTACCAATTAATCTAAGCTTTATAGATGTGTATGCATTATGAGCTATTCTAAGAGAATTAGATGAGTGGGGTGGTAACCAAAGTAGTGAAGGTGAATCAACTAGCAGGATATGTTCGTGTGGGTTTTGATTCCCTTCAGTTCCACTGGATTCCTCTTTTTCCACTCTTGATCTTCCCGCACTCCTTCTGTATTTATTGACTTTGTTGTTGAATCTCCTCTGGTTGCTGAGTGATTCAATCTTGATCGTTGCTTGATCTACTTGCTTTGTTCCACTTGACTGAGGCAGCATGGTTGATTCTTGTCTTCTTGTGACATGGATCAAATATCTTCACTCAACTTGATTCCTCATTTCTAGGTAAAGATAAAGATGATTTATCTTTATTTCCTTGCCTCGTAGAAGATCAGCTTAGTGTTGTTCAATGCTTCAATACAATAAAAAGTACTTGCTTTTAGTAAAATAATTTTATAAGAAATTTTGTCACATAATTTCTTATAAAATTACTTTCTATTCTTTTTGTCATTTTGACTGCAAATTGGTCTTTTGTTTAATTGTTTCTGTGCTTAAGAGAAGAGTAGTAGATTTCGGTATTTAATCAGAATATCATGAGGTCTTCTCTTCTGGTGTCAACTGAAGGCCGGTTCTGATGATGACCAGAACACAAGGATAGACCATGAGGTCTTCTGGTATCATTAAAGAGGACCAGTTCTGATGATGATCATAATTGAGGTCTTCTGGTTCCATCAGAAGGTCACCAGAAGATTTTCTGATTAAGTATCCGTTTTCGTAAGAGCTTCAGTTGACTCTTTTCGTACCTTTTCTTTTTGTTTTGCTTTATGGTACGTTTCTTCTCTTTTTAGTACTCTTTGTTTTTCTTGAGTACTTTTATCACTAATATAGTAGCACATTACAATAAACAAGGTGGAACAAATACAAGCTCTAGTCTAATACAAGAAACTACAAAAATGGGTGGCATCATCAAAACAATATATAATGATTATCAAAATCTAGGGGACCTAACAATTTCCCTCTTTTTGATGATGCCAAAAACTAGAATAACAAACACTAAATAGTAGAAAAAATTATCCTAAGTGTTTGATTCTATTTCCCCCCCTTTTGGTAGCAACAAACATCTACTCCCGGTGCCTTCCAGGGAGGATGTTGGCTCTCTTCCTCTTTCTTCGTCTCTCACTTACTTCCTCGAGGTCATGGCGTTTGGAGTGGTATGTTGTGTTGATTATTCTCATTGAGAGTGAAGTCTCAATGTTCTCTATTTTTAACCAGCCTAGAGCAAACACTTCTTCATCCCTCATTTTGGGTGCATTGAGGACGAGTTCATCAATAGGGGACATCCACCATTTTCTCCAGTCAAGCACTCTTAGACGTTCTCTAAACAGTAGCTCCTTTTCTCCAGCAAGTAAAATTCGTGATTCAAGGTCAGCAAACCGTTCTTCTGGAGAGATTGAAGGAGCTCTTCGTTGTGCTGCTGATGGTTGTGGAGGCGCAAGAGTTAGTTCAAGAGATAGATGATTTGATGAGGAATCTATTTGAATCAAAGTTGTGATTTTCGTAGGAACTTCTGAAGAGGATGTTGTGATGAGCTTTTGAGAGTAAGGCATTTTTGTGAAGCAGAGAATGTATTTATAGCTAGCATGCGTCAGTTCGCATTCAATTATTTCTCGGCAATCGAAGCGTTTTGTTCTTCATTAATGATTTTGCGGTTGTATCTCTTTTCATTGCAAAAAGCAACTTAGATAATCGAGTGAGAAATTGGGAAACTCACTTTACTCATTAATGAGGTTGCTTTGATCTTTACTTCAATGGATGAGTCAGCTGCTTGATCACCATGTGTCGTGATAGTACGTTGCATGTAACCATAAATTCTTTTTGCTTCATTTCTCTGATTTGATAGAAGATAATCTTCTCTCACGCACATTAATGTAACACCTTATCGAATGTCAGCATGCTTTTGATGCAATCAAGATTAATTCCTTCTGCATGACTGAATCCGGATAAACACTCCATAATTTATGTTCAGGATATTTCTTGATCGATTTGATCCTTCAGTTTTGAGCAATATCTGTGATCTGAATTCTTCAGATGGCTCATTCTTTGAATAATTTTCTGAATTTCTTAAAACACTTGAAATGTTCTGAGCACAAATGAAACTGGGAGTTGGTGTTTAATAGAAACTCTCTTCTGTTTGGACCAGGAGCTCTGTTCATTGACAGAATTGCTTTTGGTGTTCTGGTCGTAAAGAGATGCTTGAGGTGTTCTGTTAGTGTCAACAGGCAGCTAACCTTTTCTGCATTTTTCGGGTTGGCTGTAAGATTCAGCTTGCTGCTTTTCATGCTGACAACATCCTTCTTCTTTCCTTCTTTCTAGAGGTTCTGGTGAAATATAGCCAATTCTCCTTTTGAACGTCTCCTTTTGTTATCCAGAACGTTGACTGATCTCTGCCATAATGATTTGTTTTTATTGAACAAATCCCACCTGATCCTCAGAGCTAGTCAAGTCATCTGGTTTCTGGACTTTGTCAATCGGAGTTGATTACTTGTAAGTGAATCCTAGAATACTCTTGAAAGATTAAGTAGCGCTTTAGCAAACATTTTATTGAAATCTCAAGAAATCCTTTAGGCTTTTGTTGAGCCGTTTGATTTGAGAGTTTGCTATTGCCTTTTCATCACCAATATTCATTTGAAAAATCCTCATTCTTCTATTTGATTATTTCCTCTTGAAGCATTTGAACATTCCTGGCCTCCTGAGTTGATGATTTAGTCCCTTTGACTTGGTAACTTAGAAATGGACATTCTTAGGATGCTGTTATTAGCATGAGATAGCTTGTTTAATAGGGTGCTCCTAATTTAGGTTGCTACTATTTAGTAGGTTGCTCCTATTTTTATGAGGACGCTGCTCAGAAGCAGGATGCTCCTAACAAAAACAAGACTCTACAGAATAGTAGGGTGCTCCTTTTTAATCAGAGTCCATTTCTAAAGTTTTTATTGAGGTGAATAAATTCCCCCTCAATTTTTGATAATCTTCTCATAAGCAAGATGGATGTAATAATGTCTACCTTAAACCTTTGAGTAGTTCCCCCTGAGTTGTATGTCCTTCAATTGTTATCAAATGATGATACCAATTGATATTTCAGTTTGATGAGGAGAAACTACCTTAGGGTCATCTGGCATAAACATTCCTTCTTCAAGGTTGTTCAACATTCAAGCTCTTTCCTCGAGAAATAGATGTGCTAGGATCCATTGTTGGCTTTAAATATCTCACTGTTGTAGACATCATCAAAATATATCTTCAGTGCAATATGATCTTAACAATCTTTGTGTGATGTTGTTAATGCTGGTTCAATCCTCTTTGAGTAAGACCATTCCGATTGGGATTGAACATCATCTGATACATCCACTTATACTTTGTGGCTGGAGAAGAAGATCTTTTCATCTGGTACTCTACCAGCAATTTTTCAGCAGGCAGGTAGGAGCTTGCTGACTTTCTGTTGAGAATCTCTTCTTTCCAGTGAGCACAACTTTGGTGACATCCTTGAAAACAAGATGTCGTCTTTTGTCATAGACTGGCGTGTGCTAAATAGATAATTCTTTCAACCATTAACATAAGTCGTGTTAGTGATCTTGAGAATTCTAGTTTGTTTATCCAGTCTTGACATTTTCATTCCACTCAATATTTCCATCATCTTTTTGACGTTTTGGTCCTTCTTTTCCTTTTAGAGCAGTAGTACCACTTGTGATACCATGAGAAACTCACAATTATCTTTTGATATTCATAAGCATCAGATGTCAATTGATGAATAATGAAGTCATTAGATATTTGTTGGTTCCATGATAATGGTTGCTCTCTTTCTCCTTTTATCTCATTAAATCTCTTTTGAACCTTCTTTGATCCTTTTTTGTGAATTGGTTGACTTCTCAAAAATTTTGTCAACCAGAAGGGTAGGTGATAGGTTCTCTCGTATAGGAGTGAGAGTAAGGAGGATATAAGATGATGTGGAAATATATAGTTGGTTACTGGTCCATTTGTTAAGAGGTATATATGGAAAATGGATAAACCGGTAAGTGTTTTTGGTTTTATGGATGTTGGGGACAGAATTGGTAAAGTCATATTCAATGCCAATCCAGTAGTATGATCTTCATTAGTACTGAACTCAATGAGATCTCTCAATTTTATTCCTTATAAGATTAATCTTAATCATCACATTATCCTCTTAACAATTTACTATTTGGACTTTCTAATGTTTCAAGATTTTTAGTTTGTGAAAGGAATAAACTTATCTGAATGTTCTTTTGAGTGAAGCACATATGGGATAATGGTTTGAACATTAAAGATAAACTGAGTTACTCGAGATGTGTTTGAATATTCCTCTTCATGACCATCTTTCTTTGATGGAAATGGCCAAAATTGTGATGTCATGAGAGAAGGCTTGACTTCTTCTTGTTGTTGAACAGCAGTCCCTTTCTTTGATTTTGTGAATCCGGAGTTTGAATAACATCTTGCTTTCTCCTTCCTTATTTCCTTTCCTCTTGAAGAGTATTCTTCATAGTGTTTTCCATCTCTATCGACTAAAAGTGTTATGGGAAATTGGTGGTTGATTTTTGTTCAAAATAAGCCGGTTAAGAAACTGACTCTATGAACAACCGCTCTGATACCAATTGATGGTCCGTGGTGAGGTAAATGTCTAGAGGGAGGTGAATAGACTTTTTAAAAAATCTTTTCTTTTTCAACCCTTCTCCTCAAATAGAATGAGTTCCAATATCTTTTGAGAGATACTGGAACATACAGTGGAAGTCTTGACCTCAAGAGTGTGACATTTTATAGAAACAAAGGTTATGACCCTTTTAGTTGTTACAGAGATGGATAGACTAAACAAGTATGACTGAAGAATTAAACTTATTGAAATAGGTCTCTTTGAAGTATATAGGTAAGGAGTTTGATTCACAGAAAACTTTAAGGACTTTTCTGGACATTGAATATGCAACTTTCTGGGATAATATGAAGGTGAGTGAGAACTGAAGTGTGTGTTGGGTGCTAAATGTAAAAGGTACACAAGATATATTGTGGTTCAGAGGTGGTGTAATCCTCCTACATCCAGTCTTATCCTATTTCAGATGGATTTCCACTAAATGAACATACCATTACATTTAGTGCCCAATCTACCCTTGGCCCAGGCGTAGATTGTGAGGCTTTTCACGAGGAACTTAACACTGTTCCAAGCTACTCAGTCCTCCAAGGTTTTTCACTAATGGCATTGCCCAACCAAAAGCTACTCATGTCCTTGTCTTTCTCACCTTCTGTATTTGTTCACAAAGCCCTCCAGAATGTCTAACACTAGTCTTGTTTACATGGGTTTAAACTAAACTACCAACTAATCTAAGCTTTATATATGTGTATGAATTATGAGCTATTCTAAGAGTATTAGATGAGTGGGGTGGTAACCAAAGAGCATTGGTGAAGTATGAATTAGGAGAATGTGTTCGTGTGAGTTTTTATTTCCTTCAGTTCCTCTTGGTTCCTCTTTTTTCCACTCTTGATCTTCCCGCACTCCTTCTGTATTTATGGACTTTATTGATGAATCTCCTCCGTTGGGTGAGTGATTCAATCTTGGTCGTTGCTTGATCTACTTGCTTTTTTCCACTTGACTGAGGCAGCATGGTTGATTCTTGTCTTCTTGTGACACGGATCAAATATCTTCACTCAACTTGATTCCTCATTTCTAGGTAAAGATAAAGATGATTTATCTTTATTTCCCTGGCTCGCAGAAGATCAGCTTAGTGTTGTTCAATGCTTCAATACAATAAAAAGTACTTGCTTTTAGTAAAATAATTTTATAAGAAATTTTGTCACATAATTTCTTATAAAATTACTTTCTATTCTTTTTGTCATTTTGACTGCAAGTTGGTCTTTTATTTAATTGTTTCTGTGCTTAAGAGAAGAGTAGTAGATTTCGGTATTTAATCAGAATATCATGAGGTCTTCTCTTCTGGTGTCAACTGAAGGCCGGTTCTGATGATGACCAGAACACAAGGATAGACCATGAGGTCTTCTGGTATCATTAAAGAGGACCAGTTCTGATGATGATCATAATTGAGGTCTTCTGGTTCCATCAGAAGGTCACCAGAAGATTTTCTGATTAAGTATCCGTTTTCGTAAGAGCTTCAGTTGACTCTTTTCGTACCTTTTCTTTTTGTTTTGCTTTATGGTACGTTTCTTCTCTTTTTAGTACTCTTTGTTTTTATTGAGTACTTTTATCACTAATATAGTAGCACATTACAATAAACAAGGTGGAACAAATACAAGCTCTAGCCTAATACAGGAAACTACAAAAAGGGGTGGCATCATCAAAACAATATATAATGATTATCAAAATCTAGGGGACCTAACATAAACATTGTGATAGAGTGTATCTCTAGAGAGAAGTGAGAGCTAGAGAGAGAAGTAGTATATTTGCCTGATATTAATGAATTCTGAACCCCTACAACTACTCCCAAGGGGAGTATTTATAGAGAAAATACGGGCTGGGCTCCCAAGCCTTGGGCTTGGGAGGCCCATTTACAACTGGACCGCTACTGGGCCGAATACAAAGCCACTAATGGGCTGTACAAATGAATAAGTATAAAATCCGGTTCTGGGAGGTCCTCGTGGCCGAAGAGGGCGTGGCCGATGAGGGCACGGCCGACGAGGGCACCCGGGTTCCTTGGGCTCAGGACCATAATCTGTGTTGGCCCCTTTTCGGCCGACGGGGGCGTCTTGGCCGACGAGGGCGCCACTTTGTTGTCTTATGCTTTCTGTTCTTCCGAGTATGTGGGTCCGGGGGCTCAGACCCATATACTCCATCAAGAGTCCCCCACTCTCTAAGCCGAGACGTAGACGAAGTGAAGGAGAGTAGATTCCTATGCTTTGTTGCCCTTGGCCGTTACTTGTTCCTTGTTGTGGAAAGGGAGGCCGTTGTTTTACTTGATGTCTTCGTTTTGGGACGATGAGTGTCCTTCTTTCAATGGTGGCCGTTGAAAGGCACGTTTTGCTTGGGCGTTGATGGTTGAAGTTTGTGTTTGGGCCGATGAGGCCACTGAAGTTGATCCTTGCTTCGAGGACGATGGCGTCTTTCCCTTTGGATGGCCGATGGGGGTGTTTGCGCACTCTTTTCGGCCGTCGTTGATTGGCTTTCATGTTCCTGGCCGAAGAGCCCATCGTGATTAAGTGATGGCGGAGGACGATGAGTGTTCTTGCCTTAGGTGGCCCGTTGGCCGTTGCTGATGACGTTGTGTGCCTTTGGCCGACGAGGCGCAGTGTGATACATGGCCGATGTGGCCATGCTTTGTGGTTACCTTTTTTGCATTTTCTCTTTGTTTTGTTGAGGCCGGTGTGGTCCCCCGGTCCCCCACTGCTTCAGGCCGAAGAGTGTGAGGGGTGGAGGAGTTGCTTGAGTCCCTGGCCGAAGCGGCCTCTCCGTAGTCCCCCTGAATCCAACCCTCATGGCGATTTTCTGGCCAAGGTAACCCTGTGGGAGAACCCTTGTGCGCAGATCGCTTGTAGAGAGTTATCATCAAGGGTCATGACGAGGAGCCGATGGCTTGTGGGCTCTTGTTTCCTTTGGTCCTGTGGCCGTTACGTTCCTGGCCGTTGCCGTCTCCTTATTGTTTGGCAGTTGTGATCTTGGCGAGCAAGTGGGACGTTGTGGGCGCTTGCTGGCATTTGTAAAGCTGGTAAGCATGTGGGCCGTAGAGTCTGATTCGGCATTGGGCTCTTGATATGTAGATTGGCCCGTTGGTGACGTGGTGGCCCCCCATTGGTGGTCGTTGGTGTGGCCATTGGGAGGGTGCCACGTGTAGTGACCGTTGGGTGGGGGTTCTATAAATACCCCTCCCCCTCCAACGAGAAACCACATTTGCATTCTGAATTGTCGAAGTGCTGGCCATTTTTCTAGAGAGATAAACTCCCAAGCTTGTTCTTCGTGTTCTTCGTTGTTCAAGGTTAGTGTTCATCGCGATCTTCCTCACTTTTCATATTTTGTTTCCTAGACTATTGATCTAGTGTTAGGCGTTTGAACACCCTTAGATCTTAAGTTAGTCTCCTTAGGCCCGTAGTAGTAGTTATGAAGAGCTTGAACGAAGACTACTACCCCTACGACGACCAACCCTCCACGAGGTCACTTGACTACGAGGTGCTCGAGGAGTTCGAGGAGGAGATAGAGCATTTAAGTCCCTACAAATCCGAAGAGCCGGTGGACGAGGAAGGCGAGGACGAGGAGTCTGCCTCCTCTTCAAAAGGTGAGGACGTAGGTGCGTCCCGAGTGGTGGACGGGGCGTCCACTTCTGCTGTCATTCCCTGCCCAAGGCCGGTGTCTGCCGTGAAGGGAGCAGTTAAGCCGAAGAGGGTGAGGAGGCCGAAGAATGGGCCGGGCATCTCCTACCTGGATCTCACCAATATCTTTTTGATCAAGCCGGAGAGCAGTGCGGCCGACTATCTTGTTGCCCAGATGTACGTGGGGCCGTTCGGGCGGGTTAGGGCACCCAGGCCGACGGACCATGTTCTTCTTCCGCCACCGGGATACTTTGGGGTATACCCGATGAGTTTTGCTAAGGGGTTGAGGTTCCCCTTCACCCTTTCATCACTAAGTACCTGGACATGGTAGGGCTTCCTCCGGCCTTGCTGACGCCGAACAGTTATTCCTTGATGGTGGGCTTCTTACTCCGGTGTGAGGAGCTGGGCTACAGGCCGACAACGGCCCTATTCATGAATTTGTACCAGATCGGCCGAGGAAGCCACAAGAACTGTGCGGCCTATGCTACTCTTCAACAGCTGCCGAAGAAGAGGAGCTTCAAGGACTTGCCTTCGTCCATTCATAGGTGGAAGAGTAAGTTCGTTTTCGTATCCCTGGGTGAGAGTGGCACCGAGTTCCCCTCTCTCGGCCATACCGGGAGGTTCAATCTCCATGACCCGCCGAAGAGCTCGATCTTGGACGCTCATGTGGAGGCTTTCCTGGAAGGGGGGCCGAGGAGCGTGAAAGATTACGTTACTGAATACAAGATGACCGCTCTCGGCTTCTTTAGATACCATTTGTATGGCGATAAGGAGGATGACCTCCAACTCTGGCCGAGAATGACCACCACCTTTGAAGAGGCTGACGGCTCGGATTTGGGCATCCCTGCTGAGGCCGATGGTAATTATTTCTTCGGCTTTCTGTCTTTATGTTTTGTTCCTTTGCCTTACTAATCTGTTGTGTTTTTCCTTTGTAGATTTTGCCATGGACCGACGTTCCATAATGGCTATTGCCAAGGCCAAAGCGGCCGAGGAGCTGGCTGCTAAGGCGGCCGAGGCGGCCAGACGTGCCGCGGCCGATGGGAGTGGGGCTACTACTGATGCGGCCCCAAGGCCTGCCCAATCGAAGAAGAAGAGGCCGGCCAATGACGGCCAGAAAAAATTGACCAAAGCCGGCCTGAACGTCTCGAAGAAGACGAAGATGGCGCCGTCTCCTTCCCCGGCTAGCGAGGCCGGTACTCTGACTGTCCCGCGCGTGGATGATAGTGGTCCCGTCGTGGACCTTACTGCTGCTTGCGATGCTGCCCCATCGCTTCCTCTCGTCCAGGAACCACGGACGAAGAGGGCCGGCAAGGAGATTGCCGGTGCCACCTACCAGAAGATGGTAGAATACCCCGTTGGCGGGGGTGTGTTTGATGATGTCGTCCTTGGCCACGACGTCCTGGCCCATGCCATGCCGGCCAAAGATCGGGCTTACTTGAAGAAGCTCGGGCACGTGAAGATTTACGAAGGCGGCATGGACCTCCTCGTCCAAGTAAGTTACTTTCCTTATGTGTTGTCTTTCTCGTCGTCTATGTAGAGTCATTTGCCTGAATTGTTTTCCTTGTTCTGCAGAGTGCCTTTATGCTCATGGAGAGCCATAAAAGGCAGTACCGGGAGATAGCTCGCTTGAAGGAGCTGGAGCAGAAGGCTGCCTCGGCCGACGAGGCGGTAGCTTGCCTTGATCGGCTCCGGGAGGATGCCAAGGCTCTGCAGCAGAGGGCCGATGAAGCCGTTGCAGCCAGGGATGATGCCCTGGCCAAGCTCGAGGAGAGCAAAAGGGGGCTCGAGGAGTCCCAAAGGGCGCTGGAGGCCGAGCGGCGCAAGAACGAGGAGGCCGTCAAGGCGAAGGCTGAGGCCGAGGCCGCCGTCGTAACGGCTGCTGATGAGGCCGTTGAGAAGTTCCTGGCCGAGGGGTGGAAGGCCGATGAGAGGCTTCCCTGGTGCTACGGGGTGGTGGCCGCCAGGCTTGAGAGTTGGGGGATGAACTCCCCCGCCGGCCAGGAGTATTTCAGCAGAGAGATGGCCGTGTATTATAACATGGGCCAGGAGCGGATGCAAAGGCTCCTGTGTCGGCGGCTGTCCCGCGCGTTGAAGGCAATGAACTACACGTCCGGGTGGGCCAGACGGAACCTGAAGCTGCCAAAGCTGATGAAGGATCCAGAAGAGCAGGCCAAGCTTCCTTTGTCGGAACGGGAGCCCCCTATTGAAAGCTCCGGCCTTGGTGAACCGGATTACACCGAATTTGATTTCTTGGACGATGCCACAAGTGCTGCAGCCGCCGCCGGCCAGGAGGCTGAGGCCGAGGAGGGAGCCGACGAGGTTGAAGAGCCAGCCGCTGATGGAGGTGCCCCAGAGGCTTGATCGGCTACTCCCTTTGTATTTAGCTTTTCAATTTTTTGCCCAAACTGATGTAATGGCCGAAGAGCCCACCTTTGTATTGAACTGAATATAAATGAAATATTTTGCTGTCCTGATCGGCTTTGAATCCCTTGTATGCTTGTTTGCCTTTTGTCATTTCTAAGTATCAAGGTCACAACTTGGGTCACCCCGCGAGTGCCCGCTATGTCCATGGGGTAGTCCACCCTGTCCGGTGGCCTGGTCGGCTTGCTCGTCGTTGCTTTACTACCACAAAGTTGCTTTCTTTCCGGCCTGGTGGCTTTGTCGGCCTGACCGGTGTTCCTTTGCTATCATAACACTTAGGATTTTTTCAAAAATTTCCTAAGTGTTTTTTGGATCCCTTTAGGTGCTTCCCTTTTCAGCCTTGACCTAGGTGTCCGCTCCGTCCAGGCGTTGGCTTTCTTATCTTTTGGAATTTTCCCAAGTTTCTAACTTCAAGTGGCTGAGCGTTCTTAACGTCCTGGCCTTGGATTCATCATTTTTGACAAATGCTCTGGGAGATTTCCCAAGTGTTTGAGCCAGTGTCGTTGTCGGCTTGTATCCTTTGTGTTGTGGCCGAGAAGGGCACCTTCACCCTGATCTTTTGAACTTAGAATTCTTCTAAGTACACATGCAGAGGTGTAGGTAGCTAACGGCCCTGGGGTATAAAGGTACCCGTTTCGTCTAGAGTTCCTTCATTTAAGTACTTAGAGAATTTTCTAAGTACAGATGTAAGGCATAGTTGCTTCCTTGTGGTACCGTTGTTGGCTTGGAGGTGGCCCTACCCTCATCGGCCAAGGTCTGGCCTTGTGGCCAATGAGGGGGCCCCTTGCTTTCCCGAGATGGCTCTACCTTCGTCGGCTGGCCATAGTTCCTTCTTGAGGAACCTTTTTTCCCAAAAGTTTCTCTAAGTGTTTAGTAGATACTTGGACACATTCCCAAAGATATTTCGCTTCAGCAACAGCCTAGGTTCCGGTGTCTGCATCGGCTATCCGGGGTGCTGTAGTAAGTGGGGAATGTTTTTGATTGCTTGATTCCTCCGTGGGTGTGATAAGTGCCCGCGTTGTCCTGGTCATCCTCAGGATTGTGGTTCTTTGTTTCATACCAAACGTTGGTGTTTCAAAGGACTGTGGCCGATGAAGGTCACCTGTCGCGTGTCACCCAACCGATGCGGTTAGGGTTTTATAGGCGTGTGTGTCAGCCTTGATTATTCCCTTGTAGCGCGTGGACGTGTCGTCCATGTTACCTGTCAGTGGTACTATACTTGTATTCAACTGATATGTACTTGGCCTAGTTGGGCCTGAGTTGTGGGGATTTTATTTTTTCATTGCTCGAGGCCGGCTAGTGTGCGCGGCCGTCGGCTTCCCTCTTTTTCCCTTATATATCCTTTTTTTTCGGGGAGTATCCTTCTTTCAGGCTTCGGCCGAAGGGTGTGCTCGTCCTTCGGCCGGTTCGGACTTCGTTTATAACGTCCGTGATCTCAGGGCGGGTCCCGTCGCCTATTTATGACGCGGGCTAGACTTTTGGTCGGTTTCCAACGGCTGTCGTTGCCCATCCCTGAGTTTTGGGATTTTGTCACCTCGGCCATGATTTCAGGCCTGTCGTCCTGCGATCTGGCGCGTGGACGACACGGTGAGCTTCCCGTTTCAAGACGTGGGCTGTTTGCGGGCCCCTCATCCTGGGGACATCGTCGGCCATACCTGAGCGTTTCACTTCTAGGCTTACGGGGCCAGGACGATGTGCTCTCTCAGCTAGGCCTGAGCCCTTCGCTGATACAAAATACAATGGAGTGCCGGAGCTTGTCGCTCGTAGGCTGCAAATGCAAGGGGCCATGTCGGCCATGCCTGAGCCTTTCGCTCTAAGGTGGCCGACGGGGGCACCTACTAATGTTTTACTTTGAATTCCAGAGAAAAAATCAGAACATGATTTTATTCATAAGTGGCTCGAGGCCGAGGGTGGCGTTCAATCAGTAACCCGTTAAGGGGTGAGGGCTTCGCCGTCTACACCTCCTTCGGATTACTGATAAAACTTCACCAGATGGTGTACATTCCATGTTCGTGGTACATTGGACCCATTCGGGCGTTTAAGCTTGTAGGTGCCGGGTTTGACCACAACACTGACGATGTAGGGCCCTTCGTACTTCAATGCTAGCTTGCCACCCTCTGTCGGCTGGCTTGCTTCCCTTCGGCGGAGGACGTAGTCCCCCACCTGAAATTCCCGGGAACGTACCTTGGCGTCATAGTATGATTTTACTTGGCGCCGGTAGTTCTCTGCTCGGACGTAAGCTTGCTCACGCCTCTCATCAACCAGGTGTAGGTCAATCTTCATGTTCTCTTCGTTGGTGTCAGGCTCATATTGTTCCACCCGCCGGCTGGGGATGGCTACTTCCGTGGGGGCCTTTGCTTCAAAGCCGTAGCACAGGGCGAAAGGCGTTTCGCCTGTCGCCCTCCTCGGCGTGGTTCTGTAGCACCACAGGATGTTGGGGAGCTCGTCGACCCAACTACCTCCTGCGGCCTGGAGTTTCTTCTTCAGCCCTTCCATGATTGTTCTGTTGGCGTTCTCAACCTGCCCGTTGCCCTGAGGATAGGCAACGGAGGAGAAACGATGCCTCACCCCGAACTCCCGGAGGAGCTCCTGGAAAGGGGCTGCCTCGAATTGGGTGCCGTTGTCTGATATAATCTCCTGGGGGACGCCAAAGCGTGTGATGATGTTCTTGTAAACGAATTTTTGGCATCTAGCCCCCGTGATGCTGGCCAAGGGCTCCGCCTTGACCCACTTGGTGAAGTAGTCGACGGCGACGATGATTTAGCGGTTATTCCCGGCGGCTCTGGGCAGGGGGCCGACCAGGTCAATCCCCCATCTGGAGAATGGAATTGCGGTGCTGACGGGGGCGTAGTTGACAGCTGGCCGACCAGGGGCCTTCTGGAGTACCTGGCATGTGGTGCACTTCCTGGCCAGGTCAGCGCAGTCGCGTGCCATCGTCGGCCAGAAGAAGCCCTGGACGACGAGACGCCGGGACATGCTGAAAGGGCCCTGGTGTGAGGAGCAGACGCCACAATGAACTTCTTCCATGGTTGTGTCGGCCTCGTCCTGGTGCAGGCATCGGAGGAGAGTGCCATTATAGGACCGTTTGTAGAGTTTGCCATCCTCGATGGTGTAGCTTGGGGCCCTGAGTTTGGCAAGTTTGGCCCTCTCCTCGTCCGGGGGCAGCTCCCCCGTTGTGATGAAGGTGGCGATGTCGGAAATCCAGTCCTCTGGTCGCTGTTGGACGCACAAGACGGGGCTGGCATGGATGCTGGACATGCTCAACTCCTCGATCTTGGCCAACTGAGAGATGTGCTCCGGGGTGTCCGAGCTGAGTTTGGAGAGGATGTCGGCTTCGGCGTTCTCGGCCCTGGGGATCTGAGTGATCTCGTGGGTTTCAAACGCTTTCAGCAACTCCTCCGCCGCTTGTTTGTACTGCTTCATCCGGCCTTCCTTTGCTTCGTACGATCCTTCCACCTGGCCCACTACCAGTTTGGAGTCGCACTTGATTTTGAGGTGCTTGGCCTTGAGGCCGGCGGCGAGTCTGAGACCGCTGAGGAGGGCCTCATACTCGGCTTCGTTGTTGGATACCCTGAAGTTGAAGCGGATTGCATAGTAAGCTCTGAATCCTTCAGGGGATATGAGGACGACGCCGCCGCCGCATGATTTCGCGGCCGACGAGCCGTCAGTGAACAGGGTCCATGTATCGTCCTGTTCCGGCCCGGGGTTGGCGACGGCCCTCTCCCTTGCTGTGCATTCGATGACGAAGTCGGCCAAGGCTTGCCCTTTGATGGATGGCCTTGGCTTGATCTCAATTTGAAATTGGCTGAGGAAAATTGCCCATTTCACCATCCTAGAGGAGCTGGTGGGGCTCCTCATGAGTGCGCCGAGAGGCTGCTGGGTCAGTACATGGACGGCGTGGGCCTGGAAGTAGTGCGCCAGCTTCTTCATCGTGTGGACGATGGCCAGCACCGTCTTCTCAATGGGGGAGTACCTGAGCTCGGCCTCCCTGAGTGTCTTGCTGATGTAGAAGATGGCCTTCTGCACCCCTTCGTCCTCACGGATGAGCACGGAGCTGATGGCCGACGTGCTCACCCCTAAGTACAAGAAGAGGGTTTCGCCGGCTCTGGGCTTGGAGAGCACGGGTGGGGACGACAGGTACCTTTTCAATTCGTCGAATGCCTCCTGGCACTCTGTCGTCCACTTGAAGCTGCTGGCTTTCCGCATGATCTGAAAGAAGGGGAGTGCCCTCTCGGCTGACCTGGAGAGGAACCGGTTTAAGGCCGCCAGGCGCCCCGTCAGTCGCTGTACCTCCTTGACGTTGCGGGGCGGCTCCATGTTGATGATAGCCTGCGTCTTCTCCGGGTTTATCTCGATGCCTCTCCGGCTGACCATGTAGCCGAGGAACTTGCCGCCCTGGACGCCGAAGGCGCACTTCTTGGGGTTGAGACGGAGCCTGAACTCCTTCATTATTTCAAAGATTTCCCGGAGGTAGTCGGCGTGGGAGGTGGCCTGCCTGCTCTTGACGATCATGTCGTCGACGTACGCCTCCATCGTCCGGCCAAGGACCGCTCTGAAGATCTTGGCCACCATCCTAGTATAGGTGGCGCCGGAGTTTTTGAGTCCGAAGGCCATGAAGAGGTAGCAAAAGATTCCCTCTAGGGTCATGAATGCCGTCTTTTCAGCGTCATCTTCATGCATGGAGATCTGGTGGTACCCTCTGAAAGCGTCGAGGAACGACATCAACTCGCACCCCGCCGTCTCGTCCACCAGCTGATCAATGTTGGGGAGAGGGAACGGGTCCATGGGGCATGCCTTGTTCAGGTCAGTGTAATCAACACACATTCTGAACGTCGGCGGTTTCTGTGCGAGGACGACGTTGGCCAACCATGTCGGGTACTTCACCTCTTTGATGTGTTTGATTGAGAGGAGCATGGCGACCTCCCCTTTGACGAAGTCCCGCCTGTCGGCGGACAAGTAGCGCCGCTTCTATTTGACAGGCGCGGAGGCCGGATCGACGGTCAGCCGGTGAGTGATCACCTGGCGGCTGATGCCTGGCATATCGTCCGGGCCCCACGCGAAGACAACGGCGTATGACCGTAGGACGAGGAGGATGGCGTCTCGTTGGTCCTGGGGGAGTTGCTTTCCGACTCGGAGAACCCGCTCCGGCCGGGAGGTATCCAGAGGGATTTCCTCGACCTCCTCGGCCGGCTCAGCATGTGGCCTTTCCTCGTCCGTGGCGACGGCGGCCGTGATGGTGTCTATCCTCTGGCCCTCCCTCTCGGCCGGCTTTGTCAGTTTGAGGTAGCATGCCCTGGCTATCCTTTGGTTTTCTCTGGCGTAGCCGATGCCGTCGTTGGTGGGGAACTTCAGGCACAAGTGCTTCATGGAGATGATGGCCTCCAAGTCCTCCAGCGCTGGCCGCCCCAAGATCAGGTTGTGGGCGCACTTGAGGTTGACCACCATGAACTCCATGTTAATTCTGGCGTGGTGGGGGCCGTCACCGACCTCCACGGGGAGGACTATCGTGCCCTCGGCGTCGATAGAGTCCCCGGTGAAGCCGGATAACGGGGTCTTGATCGGCTTCAGCAGAGCTCTGTCCAGCTTCAGCTGCTTGAAGGTGTCCAGGTACATCACGTTGACGGAGCTCCCCGTATCGATGTAAGTACGGTGGATGATGGAGTCACCGATCTCACATCGGATGACGAGGGCGTCCCTGTGTGATTCCGTACCCGGAGGCAGATCCTTGTCGGTGAAGGTGATCGCCTCCACTCGCTGCCTCTTCGGCTGGGGGGGAACGTGGGACATCTCCCCAATGTAAAGGGATTGGGCCCATTTCTTTCTCTGAGTGGCGGAGTCCCCCCCAGTGTTCCCACCTACGATGAGGTGGATGTGATTCTTTTTCGGCGGGGGCTCTTCGAAGTCCTCGTCGTCGCTGAGCCTACCAATCTCCCGCTTCTTCGCAGAGGGTTCGCCCCCATGTTTGCCGGTGTTTACCCAAGTGTTCTTGCGTGGGCCACCTTTGACAAACTGGGAGAGTTCCCCCTGGCGAATAAGGCGCTCGATGGCCTTCTTCAGTGTGATGCAATCGTCGGTGTTGTGCGACGAGTTCTTGTGGAACCGGCAGTACGTGCCGCCCTGCTGGATGGCGAGGACCTCCTCGGCCGGCCGAGGAGCCTTCTCGATGAGGCCGTGCTTCTCGGCATAATCGAGGATGGTGCCGACCGGGTGGGTGAGGGTTACCCCCGGCCGTTCCAGCCTTGGCCGCCAGTGGCGATCCTTCTTACTCTGTCCACCAGAGCCGTGACGGCCCTGGGCACCCTGGCCGGCCGGGGACGGACCCGGGGCTGGCGAAGGATTTGTCTTCTTGGAGGGATGGCCCCCCTCTCTCTTGTGATTGTGGAGCTCGTCGGCGTCGGCATACAAGCCTCCGCGCTGGAGCGCCTTGGTGTACGACCTCAGGGGGTCGGTGATGAGGCTCCTAGCGTACGGGGAGCTGCGGAGGGCTCCCTGATACAGGGCGAGGAGGGTGCGCTCATCGGCCCCCTCGACCTCCTCGGTTTCCCTCGTCCATCGATCAATGAAGGACCGGAGGGACTCCTCGTGCTGCTGCTTGACGGAAAGGAGGTGGGTGAAATACTTCTTCGCGCGCTTCCTCCCGGCAAAGTGAGTGAGGAAGCGCTGGGTGAGATCCTGCCATGAGTCGATGCTCCCTTCGGGGAGCCCGTTGAACCACTCGTACGCTGGCCCCTCGAGAGTAGAGAGGAACCAACGGCAGAGGTATTCGTCGGACGCATTCACCATCAGCATGTTGTTCTGGTAACGGCTGAAGTGCTCCTGGGGGTCTGATCGGCCATCGTAGGACTTGATGGCGTTCCCCCTGTACTTCTCCGGGATGGGGGCCGAGAGGACCCTGTTGGTGAAAGGGGTCCTGGTCCTGACCTGGATGATGGGGTCACCTCGCCCTTCGGCCAGCTCCCTCTCCAGGGCGCTGACCTTGTTCATGAGCGCGTTGAGGCCGGGGTCGTTGGAGGCGCCGGCCGTAGGGATGTTGGCCGACTGCTTGGCCTCCATCTGAGCCAGCCTCCTTTCCAGCTGGGCGATGACCTCGTCCCGGGGGTCCCTGTCGGCCGCGGCGGCGCCCGGCTGGTTCCTCAGGCGCTCGTTGTGAGCCGCGTTGATCTGGTGACGCACGTCATCCTCGTGCAACTTCCCCTTGCCCTTGTCCGGGCGGGGCTGGTCCGCTGTCCGGGACACAGACCCCAAGCTTTCCCTTGGCGAGCCAGGACGAGGATCACCAATCCGTCCCGCCATCCTCTCCGAAACCGGATGACTGCGCGTGTCACCTAGCCTATTGAAGGCAGAGGCTTTTCCACGCGCTGGGGTCTGCCCGGGCCGAAGAGGGGAAGCAGAGTGGGAGTGGGACGACGCCGTGTCCTGGGCCATTACCCCCTCATCGTTGCCTATACGGACGGCCAACGGTTGGGGATGAGGAGGTGGAGTGACATTTCCCCCGGTCCTTGGCAAGAGTGCGCTAAGGACGGTGGGGTTCTGAGCCAGGCTGGCGATGATGACCGACAACGCGGCCTGGACCTGTGGATCCACGGACGGAGAGGCCGCGGCCATAGGCTGGGCCGGGGCGTGGTCCGTCTTCTCAGCTCGTTTCTTGTCCAAGCCGATGCGGGCGTCGGGGACTCCGCCGTTGAGTTGGTTGCGGAGGTCCGTCGTGAGGTTGAAGGCCTCCTGGAAGAGGTCCCCTCCGCCGGCCTGGTCGGCCGTGGCGTCCTCATCGTGCTCCCTGGGCTCTTGGTCCTCAGGGATGACTTTGCTGACGAGGTTGCGGTTTGACTTAGTTCTCCCCATGATCAGTGGTTAGCTGTGCTTGGTAGCGACGAAGAGTGCTAACTTGATTGTTCTAGCTCTCAACGAGAGCACCAAATGATAGAGTATATCTCTAGAGAGAAGTGAGAGCTAGAGAGAGAAGTAGTATATTTGCCTGATATTAATGAATTCTGAACCCCTACAACTACTCCCAAGGGGAGTATTTATAGAGAAAATACGGGCTGGGCTCCCAAGCCTTGGGCTTGGGAGGCTCATTTACAACTGGACCGCTACTGGGCCGAATACAAAGCCACTAATGGGCTGTACAAATGAATAAGTATAAAATCCGGTTCTGGGAGGTCCTCGTGGCCGACGAGGGCGTGGCCGACGAGGGCACGGCCGACGAGGGCACGGCCGACGAGGGCACCCGGGTTCCTTGGACTCAGGACCATAATCATGGCCCCTTTTCGGCCGACGGGGGCGTCTTGGCCGACGAGGGCGCCACTTTGTTGTCTTATGCTTTCTGTTCTTCCGAGTATGTGGGTCCGGGGGCTCAGACCCATATACTCCATCACATTGTTAGATCCCTCTTGATTTTGATGATGCATCTCTATTTGACTTTGAGCACTTGGCTTGTAATATTTTGTAATTCTTGTTGCATTTAATTTGTCAAAAGAAAATTACTCAAAAGAAAGAAAAGATTAAAAAGAAGAGTACTAGAAAGAGAAAAGAAAAGGACGTATAAAAAAGAAATGAAAACCAAAAGAAAAGGTATGCACAAAAGAGTCAACCGGTAATCTTACACTTAGCAGCAAAGTGCTGTTAATTCAAGAGCAGGCTGCTGATAGCATGCTTACTCTCGCAATAATAGCAGGCTGATGTTTAAATAATCCAAACCTGTTGTCAAGCAGAACTCTCAAAGGAAACCAAATTTGAGACTTCTGTAAGAGGCAAAGTTGAACGTCAAAATATGCAACATGTGACCATGAGACCCACGAGCAATCTAGAAACTGTAAAACTGCAAAAAGGTAGAAGTAAATGTTTACTTACATTCTGAACCTGAAGCATTACCTTAACATTTAATTTCAAAATCTGTGATGTAGTATTCGTGATAATATGTAGATATTATTATCCATGTAATCAAAAGTTACATTATTGTTATAAAGGGACTCATATACAACAGAAGCATTCAATGATGGCTCAAGCACTTTCCTGAAATGATTTTACATATACGGCAAAGATAATTCAGCCACACCTCTTGAAATAAGCAAAATTCTTGATGGGCCCGCATACAAACAAAAAGGACACAACCCGCACCACATGAAGACAAAAAGAGCCATGTTGCTTCACAGTCACCAAAATGATCAATCAACGCTCAAGATTGAATCTCCTCGACCATTGAGAAATATTCAACAAGTCAAGTCTATAAATATAAAGTCAAATTCAAAGTGAAGAAGAAGGACATAAGTAGCCTTTGGAAAGTCAATACTATTAGTGAAAAACCTAGCTTGTAGAGGATAAGACTCATTAGATTTTAGCAAGTCAATGCTATTAGTGAAAAACCTTGTAGAGGATAAAACTGAGTAGCTTTTAGAAAGTAAATGCTATTAGTGAAACACTTATAGGACTAAGTAGCTTAGACTGATGTTTAAGCTCCTTGAGAAAAACCTCACAATCTATGCCTATGATCAACAGTAGATTGGACACTAAGTGTAATCAATATATTTACTTAGTGCAAATGCCTCAGCTCGATGGTGGGACTGAATGTAGGAGGATTACACTACCTCTGAACGAGACCAGGATATATCATGTGTCATCTTTACTTTCAGTACCCACACAACCACACTCGTCTGAAAAACCTATACAAACACATCTGTCAAACGGCTTTTACATTGACCAATGTACTGTATTAATATAGAGTCATTCTATATATCATCTCCCAAACACATCTCTCAAGCATTTGTTTCGGTTAGTAAGCAGCTTTTTGAACATCATGCATGTTACTTCACCTGTCTTACTAACATAACTGTGACTTTAACAGCGAAGTAAACACGTCCTAAGTAATTTTATCTCCCTATCAAATTGAGATGAAGGAGAATAGTAGAATCAGATGAAACATAACACACTAGTATACCATAACATCATAACCTTTAGGGTATGTTTGAGAGTTTTAAGGGAAGGATAAAGGATGGTTTTGAAGGTTAGTCATTGAAAGGGAAGGGTAGAAACGGTTGAAAACCCTTCTTCTTGTTTGGGAGTTTGAAAAAATAAATGTTGTGGATGAATTATAATTAAAATCACTTCACATATATGACGAGTTCAAATAATTGAGTTTATATTTATATAAAATTGAACTAAAGTTGTTATTTAATTAGTTATCCTTCAAAATCCCCCAATTTGGAGAAACTTTAAAATTGAGCATTTGAAAGGTTTTGTAACCATTAAAACCACCTCCTCCATATTTTTAGCTCTCAAACATGAAAGGGAAGAACATAAACCCTTGTAAAATATTCCTCCCTTCCAAAACTCAACTCCCAAATACACCCTTAGTCTATTATACGGAGTATGTAACATTCATTGCTTTTGTCTGTTCCGTTACATAGAGCCAATAGACGAGTAGTACCAAAAAATCTAGTGTATGTTCAAAATAAAGTTTGTAATCTAAGATCGACTCATCGACATTGTAAAAGTAGAACATAAAAGATAAAAATCGCAAATTATGAGGTACACTCGGGTGTACATGTACACCCGGTATTTTTGTAATATACATCAACTTTAAATCTTTGATTCTCTCATCCCTGCTCTATGCCCGTTGCTTTTCTTTCTTCTTCCGCCACCATCCTCGCTTCCCTGTTGCTTTTGTTTCTTTTTCCGCTGCCATCCTCTTTGGTCTTTCCTGCTAGTTCGTTTTACATTTTGTGTTGTTTTTATTTTATTTTATTTTGTTTCGTTACTTTTGTTGTTAGTTTACTTTCATTTCTTTTGTCTTTTATCTTTTCTTCTTTTCGTTTCTTTTATTTCTTATTTCCTTCTTTCTATTTCTTTATACGAAGTATATGTTAATATTGAGCACATTAGAAATGAGTTTAATTTTAAACTCAAATAAGTAAGGCGTCTAAAAAGAATGAACATGCACAAATGAGCTTTTGAATTTTTTAAAACTCATTTTGTAAGTGATATATGTCCTAGTAAATTTGTTATATCAATGCATATTTCAAAAGTCGCATATTACATTAGATTACATTTGATTATAGACACGAGACTACAAATCATGATACTCAATCACACGATTCTAATAACCAATAACGGAGGTTCGATGCTCACTGAAAATGTCTTGATGCTCAACGAATAAAACTTACAGTTTTCATATCAATGCTCATTTTGTAAGTTACATATGTTCATTTGTATAAGTCTGGTGCTCATTAAAAATTCATTAACGCTCATTTAACAGAAATCCTGATTTCCATCGGTCTCAGTAGAGGAGGTTTGATACTCAATGAAAATATTGTGATGTTCAACTAACAAACCTTACGATTTTATTATTGATATCAATGCACATTTTGTAAGTTGCGTATACTCATCTGATACTGATCTTATACTTATTTTCTAAATGTCATATCAATGCATTTTTTTAAAAGTACTATTTTACGTTAGATTCATATATTGAAATTAATAGGAGTTGATTATAAATATAACTTAATAAGTTTTACGATAGAAAAAATAACAAAACGAAAATGAATTAGAAGTTATGAAGCAGAGATCACGATTTTGAATATTAGACTCTTAATACTCAACATATTAGGTTGGATGCTCTTTAAAAATTCATTAATGCTCATTCATCATAACCCGTGATTTTTATCTCAATAGCGGAAATTTGATGCTCAATTAAAATTTTGTGATGTTCAACTAGCAAACCTTACAATTTTCATATGAATGTGCTTTTTTGAGTTATGTATGCTCATTTGGTAGTGATGTTATATTCATTTTTAAAATGTATATTGAAATTAATGAGTGAATTATAGGTATAATTTAATAATATTTTATACGTAGTATAAGAAAAAAGAAGATATGAAGTAGTTCTTGGGACCAATTCACTTGTAAAAGTATGATCAGTCAACAACAATTAAACTACAAAAATGAATAAAGACAATGCACAATGCCCTTGCTCATATAAAGTCGGTCACCTGCAAATGCTCTTATAGTCTTATCTATAGCGAAAATATATATATGTCATATTGGGAATCCATAATAATTTCGAAAGGAATGTAGCAACGGAAAATTGGAAACCATCCCTAGTCATCATCGCTACATGATAATAACAATAATCATAATAATAAACCGGCCAGACAACCTAATCCGGGCAATAATTAGTACGAGTAGTTCTTTATTTTTTATAATCAAGCGAAGAGAGGGGTATGGTTAGCAAAGTTGGCAGATGGGTGGGGAGGTGCAGCAGCTGAAGCAGGAGGCAGAGGGGGAGGAGGAGGAGGGAGCCTATTCTTTCCGCTGCCACTTTTTCTTGATGAGCTGAGGGATGAACAGAACCCTCCTCCTCCTCCTGCTCTCGTTGAAGATTTCTTCAAGATCCCCCCAGGCTTTGAAGATCCATTACAACTGCTTCTTTTACAGCCCTCCAGAAACAATCCCGCGTAGCTCCTGCATCCTTTGAGCCTCTTGTTGTAGGGGTTCTCTGGCTTCGCCAGATCCTCCACGCTCCTCACGTTTGTTAATGATGTGAACGATTGCGACTTCCCATTGTAATGCTTTGACAACCCTTTTCTGCCATTTCCAAATCAAATATGTTCAGCTCTTTTTAGTTTCCATATATACAAGCTAGGGGGTTATTATGCTTACTTGAAAGGAAGATCCTGAAGAAGGGCTGACATATTTTGCAAGGGCTCATCACATGATGGGGATAAGTGCTCTTCTTCTTCTTCTGAGGAAAAAATGTCACCACCATAGAAATCAGAACAAGAATCAGAAGATGATGGTGATAGAGAAATTGAGGAATTCTGAACATGCTTATTCTCGTCCCCGTCCATGGATTTAATTGACCCCCAAATTTGCTTTCTTAATCAATGATCAACCGTCCCAGCAAACTGCACTCGATTTCACCGAAGACCCAAACACCCACAAAGTGCAGGCAGCAGTCTTTAAACAAGTCCTTCGGTTTTCTTGTTCATCAAGAATGTCAAAGAACAATGGTTGTGGCTACGAAAAAGGTATGGCCTCAATGAATAGATATAATTTAGGATAAGATCAAAGGCTGGTGTATATATACGGAGCGAGTATTATTACTCTGTCATAATTTTTCTTTTTTGTTGTCCCAAAAATTTTGATACTTTCTTATTAAAGCAACTAATTTGTGGTTATGCAAATTTTCCTTTGAATCTCAATCACACATTTTTTACTATTCTTATTTCTCACCTACTTTAAACTTGACAAAATATACCGAGAGAGGTAGTATATTATTACTCCGTATCCCAAAGATGATTTGATAGGTCGGAGATTCGGCGTTATCCACTTTACCCTCGGTATGTCTGTCTGTCATCCGACCCACTATCCACCCCGTCAACCATTTGAAACGTCAATGAAGGAAAAATGTTTAAAAAACAAAAATCAACAACGTTTCATTCCTGACGCAATTAAACAACAATACTACTCCGTATTAAAGTCCAAAAAGTGAATATATTCGTCTAGTAGATAAAGTAGGGTAGGGTTGGGTCCGGAACGGTCCGGTAAATTAGTAAAACCCGTAATATATCCGTGAGATTTTTAACGGTCCGGTATGGTCCAATTCCAAAGATGGAATCGTTCGGTACCATGTCGTTTCGGAACGCTACAAAACGGTACGGTACAATGCCAACCAACTCACATGAAGTGTTGATATAAGCACAATAAATTGCATATGTAGTACTAAACTTCACAAATACAAAAATAGTACGTCACAACTAAGACAAAGTATAGCAAAATGATCAAACACGAGATAAATATCATCTTTAATTTATAAGTTCATGTGAAAATATAAAAAAATATCATCAAATTGTTGAATATAAGAGATATCTTCAATGTTCTTCTTATTAAATATTACTCTGTAATTCTAATTTAATTTATAGTTAAACCTTGAGAGGTAAAATTTTAACCATATTAATTAAGTTGTAAAATTGCACAAACATGATACGATAAAAAGTCATGTACACTACATTAATAGAAATGAATAGTCATTAATGATTTCTAAAATTTTAATATTATTTCAATACATACCAAATTAATAAGAAGTATATATATAAACACATTTAGCTATTTTAGAGACGCATGAATATATAGTTTGGCTATAAAATTGTTGATCTATAAAAGAGATCTATTGGTATAGAAAAAATATAAAAAATTCAAATGCATTATTTTCGAACGGTCCGGTCCGGTATTTTTCGGTTTTCAAAATCTAGGACCGGTCTCGTACCCATTTCAAACGGTACGGTTTTGGTACGGGACAAAAATCTATAGAACCGTTTAAATACCCGATATTCGGTTCGGTACTGTTGGGATATATTATCCCGGCCTATTACTGTTCAGGACCCAAGACTTTACGTAGTACGAAGCCCAATCAGTAAGACTCATTTTAGCCTATCAGACCTGTTTCGGCCTTTGGGTCCATTTCTGTCCATTCGGTCCGTTAGGGTGGAGAGCCCCCCCTTCCCCCTTTATCTATAAATAGGAGGAGTTCCCTCCTTATCAAAGATCCTTTTTCAGCTTCTTCTTCCTCCCCCTTTTAGAGCTAGCATCAACACTCAATTAATGGAAGCTTGTACATTGTAATGGTGAGGAGAGCATTAATAAAATGAGAGAGCTTGTTTTACAGTGTATTATCGCCCCATAGCCACGAAACCCTCCCAGAGGGGGTGTTGAACTTCCGGGCTGCGGCGAATAAACTCAACACTGGCGCCGTCTGTGGGAACTTGTTCTAAAAGAATCATGTATTCCTGTTAGAAAATAGAAGAGGTTGTTGGTTGTATGAGTAGAATAAGTGATTTTAGTGAGGTGTAATGTAGATGATGTGTTTTAGAGGAGAGCTCTTGTCTCTAGAAAAGTAGTATTGTATTGATGTTTCTTGGTTTTGCTTGGTTTGCAAATGAGTACAATGAGTCCTATTTATAGGAGCTAGAGGATCATTCTAGAGTATTCTACATCTATGTCTAATTACTCTAGATTTTACATAAGAATTCTCTAGTAGAGAATTTTCTAGAATACTTTCTAGCTTTAACTCTCTAGATCATCTCTAGCCTTTTCTACATAGAATATTCTAGATAAATGCATCACTATTTAATACTCCTCCTTGATGCATTTGTCGGTGACTCCAAGCATTCTTCGCAGAAACTGGAATCTGTCTCTTGGCAGGGCCTTCGTGAAAATATCTGCCAATTGTTCTTCTGTTGGGCAGTACTTCATCTCAATATGCCCCTTTGCTTGGACATCTCTCAAGAAGTGATACTTGATATCGATGTGCTTAGTACGATGGTGCTGAATTGGATTTTTAGCCATCGCAATAGCAGACTTGTTGTCGCAAAATATTTGAGTCGCAGAACTTTGTAATTCTCCCATGTCTTCTAATATTCTTTTTAGCCATATAGCTTGGCACGCTGCTCCGGCTGCTGCAACATACTCGGCTTCGGCTGAAGATAGTGCAACAGAATCTTGCTTCTTTGATCCCCATGAGAAAATTCCCGAACCCAGCTTAAATGCGTAACCGGAGGTGCTTTTCATGTCATCTTGAGATCCAGCCCAATCACTGTCGCTATATCCAGTTAGTCGTGAGTCAGGAGTTGTTTTGTACCAAATACCATAATTGATGGTTCCTTGTAGATACCTAAGGAGTCTCTTTGCCGCTCCATAATGAGTCTCAGTTGGACTTTCCATGAACCTCGAGAGCAAACTTGTAGCATACATGATGTCCGGCCTCGAACCCGTTAAGTAGAGTAGACTCCCAATCAAACTTCGGTAATTGGTTGTGTCCGTCTGCTTTGACCCATCTTCTTTCTTCAATTTTTCATTAGGAACCAGTGGAGTAACGACGGCTTTGCAGTCTTGCATTTTAAACTTCTTTAGCATGTCCTTAATATATTTTTCTTGAGATAAGAATATGCCTTCTTCTTCTTGACTTATCTCCGTGCCAAGGAAGTAGTGCATTAATCCCAAGTCACTCATCTCAAAAGTGTTCATCATGTCTCTCTTAAATTCTTCAATTAATTTGGAATTATTTCCCGTGACAATTAAGTCATCAACATATAGAGAGACGATGAGAATGTCAGATTTACCTTGGGATTTGATGTATAGTGTAGCCTCGTTCTTACTCCTCCTGAACCCTTGACGGGTGAAGTATCCATCAATCTTGCTATACCACACTCGTGGAGCTTGTTTGAGCCCGTAAAGCGCTTTCTTTAGACGAAGAACTTTTCCTTCTTCTTTGATGAATCCTTCTGGTTGTTCCACATACACTTCTTCTCGTAGCTCTCCATTTAGAAAGGCTGACTTGACGTCTAGCTGATAAATTTTCCATTTCCTCTGAGCTGCAAGAGCTATGAGTGTTCTTATTGTGTCCATCCGGGCAACTGGTGCAAACGTCTCTGTGTAGTCAACTCCCGGTATTTGAGCATACCCCTTTGCAACCAGCCTTGCCTTATGCTTCTAAATTGAGCCATCGGGGTTCAGTTTTGTTTTATACACCCATTTGACTCCAATAACCTCCTTGTTATGTGGAAGATCTACCATTTCCCAAGTATCATTCTTTTCTATCATTTTGATCTCCTCCTCCATTGCTTTAATCCAAACTTTTTCTTTGGAGGCTTCGGTGTAGCTATATGGCTCCAAGGAGCAAAAGTTGCATGTTTCATAGATGTCAGTAGACTCATATAGGTCTGCTAGAGTTCTTACCCGAAGAGGTGGGGACTCTGGTGAGGAGTCGTGATTTCTTGATGTATTAGCTTCAAAAGAGGATCTTGGAGTAGACGTGGGGCTTTGTTGATCGTGATTTTCCTCTTCTGGTATTTCCTCTAGTTGGATAGTAGTTGTCTTTCTTTCAACTTTTTCTGTCTCCCAATTCCAAGAGGCTTGCTCGTCAAACTCCACATCTCGACTTGTCACCAACTTCTTTGTCTCGAGATTGTAGATTCGATATCCCTTGGATTTGGAGCTATAGCCAAGGAAGATGCCCTTCTCTGTCTTGTCTTCTAATTTGTGTCTTTTAACAGAGGGAACATGAATGTAGCATATGCTTCCGAAGACCTTCAAATGTTTGGCTGAAGGCTTTTGTCCCGACCATGCCTCAATAGGTGTTTTGTTTAAAACCGCCTTAGTTGGACACCGGTTTAGAAGATAGACTGAAGTATATACTGCATCTGCCCAGAACATTTTAGGCATTCCTTTTTCAGCTAACATAGACCTTGCCATCTCCATGACTGTGCGGTTCTTCCTTTCGGATACCCCATTTTGTTATGGAGTGTATACTACTGTTAGTTGATGCTCTACACCTTCATCTTCACAGAACTTGTCAAATTCTTTTGAGTTGTATTCGGTACCTCGATCGCTTCTCAACTTCTTGATTTGATGACCACTCTGTTTCTCCACGAAGTTCTTGAATCTCTTGAATATTCTAAAGACTTCGGATTTTTCTTGGAAAAAATACACCCATGTCATCCTAGAGTAATCATCGATGAAGAGTATGAAGTACCTGTTCTTCGAAACTGAAGGCGTGCGCATTGGACCGCAGACATCAGTGTGGACAAGCTCTAGTATCTGTTTGGCTCTCCATGTCTTTTCTGTTGGAAATGGTTGCCTGTGCTGCTTCCCAACCATACATCCTTCACATACTCCTTCTTTTTCATCCAGTAGAGGCATGTCTCTCATCATCTTCTTTTGGTGTAGTAATCTCAAGGCATTGAGATTGAAGTGCCCAAATCTTCGATGCCATAGACTCGTATCACTCAGTTGAGCCACCATCGCCTTTTGTGGATATTGCCATTGAATAGGAAAATTTCTATTATTTCCCATTTTTACTTCAGCAATTTCTTGATTATTGTTCTTGTCATAAATTCGGCAAGAATTTTTCTCAAAGTGCAAGGCATATCCACTTTCCATCATTTGGCCAACACTTAGTAGATTTTGTGCAAGGCGTGGCACTAGGAGAACGTTTCTAATAAAGCGCGTACCTTTCTTTGTATCTATGACAATGGTACCTTTCCCCTTTGCCTCCACCAAATCGCCATTGCCCATCTTGACTTTTGTCTTGATAGAGGTGTCTAAGTCATGGAAGATGGTCTCGTTGGATGTCATGTGATTGCTGCACCCACTATCGATGTACCACTCTTCTTCTTTTGCTTCTATGGCTGAGTGACATGCGTAGAACATGTACTCCTTCTCCTTAAAATCTTCAGAATAGTTGGCCTGATAGTTTCTTCTATCTCTGCAATCTTTTTCTTCATGCCCGAACCTCTTGCAATTTCTGCATTGTGGCTTTCCTCGATGGTAGCAATCTTTCTCTAAGTGATTAGTCTTCTTGCATATTTTGCATGGTGGAAAGTTCGTCTTCCTCTCCTTGTTGTTAGAATTCCCATCTTCATGTGGTTTAAAGTTTTCACCATTTCTCGAGTGATTCCTTTTAATGTTGAGCTTAGACTGGAAGGCACTTTCTAATGAACTTTCGTGTCGTCTGTTTAGCCTTTGCTCACGTGCTTCTAGCGACCCCATTAATTCAGTGATGGACATTTTTGATAGATCTTTTGACTCCTCAATAGCCGAAACTACTGGATCATATTTTTCAGGGAGACTGATTAGGACCTTCTGGATTATTCTCTCGTCGGTTATGTTTTCTCCAAGAGTTCTCATTTCGTTGACTATATGTATAACCCGAGAGAAATAATCTTTTGCCATTTCAGAATCTCTCATCTTTAAATTTTCGAGCTCTCTTCTTAAACTTTGTAATTTAATAGTTCTAACTTTCTCATTTCCTTGAAATTCCTCCTTAAGAATATCCCAAGCTTCTTTTGCCGTAGTAACACGAATTATTCTCGGGAAAATAGTATCACAAACGGATTGTTGAAGAAGATAGAGAGCTCTAGCATTTTGCTGTTTTTGTTTCTTACGTACCTCGAAAGTTGATGCGTCGCCGCTTCCTTTTTCCGGCATGATGATTCCTTCTTCAACAATATCCCAAAGATCATGTGATTCTAGGCAAGTCTTCATACGGACACTCCAATAGTCATAGCTTTCTCCATTGAACATCGGAGTTGATACCGAGAAGCTTGATGTCGCCATAATGCCCGCTTATGATCGAACAAGCTCTGATACCACTTGTTAGAAAATAGAAGAGGTTGTTGGTTGTATGAGTAGAATAAGTGATTTTAGTGAGGTGTAATGTTGATGATGTGTTTTAGAGGAGAGCTCTTGTCTCTAGAAAAGTAGTATTGTATTGATGTTTCTTGGTTTTGCTTGGTTTGCAAATGAGTACAATGAGTCCTATTTATAGGAGCTAGATGATCATTCTAGAGTATTCTACATCTATGTCTAATTACTCTAGATTTTACATAAGAATTCTCTAGTAGAGAATTTTCTAGAATACTTTCTAGCTTTAACTCTCTAGATCATCTCTAGTCTTTTCTACATAGAATATTCTAGATAAATGCATCACTATTTAATAATTCCACTGTTCTTGAGCTACCACAAGAACAACAACAACAACAACAAGAAAAGAAAAAAAATGAGTACGAAGTGAACTGTTTTTAGTGTTTTGACAAAAGGATTCATACGAAGGAAAAATGCTCTGGGGATTTTTATGGGACCACAGCAGAGGGTATGAGAGCAAATGTCCCCCACCAAAAGATTCCCCACCTTTTTGCCACCTTGGGGTCACTGGGAAGTTGGCAGAATGAAGGAGCAGCCTCCACAATCGTCATCGGGACTTTCTTGGCAGGACGGAAGGGGCGGTCGGGGACTATGGATGCTGTCCTTTCACTCCAACTGTTACCTGACAAAGACGGGTTGGTGAAATGATTAAGGGGGCCATGGTTTGACCAATCAGATGCGTAGACCGTTCGTCCCATTACTGGGCCTGACCAAACATGGTGACGAGCAGGAAAGGACAATAAGCCCGAGCAGGAATACCCATTGGCATTCCGGATGTTTCGTGAAGCCAAAATATTCTAGAAAACGGCAGGAGCGGAACCACAGGGACCACTGGAGCAGACCGACAGGATGCCTGTGTATCTCGCCGGAGCAGCCCGCACGCATGTCTTCAAACTTGGGCCATGTCCTCGCCGCCCGACACTGATGGATGGCTGCCCCTACCGGAATACCCCACATGTGTGCATACACGGTTTTTGATGGTGCTTGATCATCAGACCAACCTCGACTCGGAAGCCTACAAGGCTAGCTGGCCTCCCCGCATCACTCTTACAAAGGGGAGGATGTTGGAGCATGCTGGCATATCCGGCAGGCCCCCTCGTCAAATGGGAGGTCTTCTCATTGATAAAAGAACTCACGTTCAGTGAGGCCAAACATCCCAGGGCCAATCTAGGGGCCAACCTTTTTCGTCCCCATGCAGGAGACCTTAAGAAGAAGAGCCATGCACCGGACGGTGGGAGATGAGTAACTCCCCTATTGATTTGTATCAACTTGAATGTTGCAGCACCCTAAAAATTGGACGAACCGTGGCATTCCTCGAAAATGAAAAATAAGGGAGAATCCATCAGACGCAAAGGAAGGCTGGTCTAGCAACGCTAAACTCAGTCCCTTTATGTCGTTGCAGCTTGGCCTTACATTGATCGCAGTTTAGCCTCCATTCCGGAACACCGTGCTCACCACCCCGTCAGTGATCATCCGACTCCAGGGCCATTTCCAGAAGCCGCTCATAGTGTGGGCCGCCTAGCCATGGCCATCTGATGCATACCGCCTGCGGAAACAGCCACCCGGACAACAAGATTATTCAAGACTCCACAGGATGAGATGCCCTTGAAAGCCGCTCAATCTCTAGACAGGGGTACCCGGACGGGTTGATATTTCGGTGGAACGGATTTTCGCCGGAACCAGGGCACAGTATTAGCCAGCACAGGTCTACCACACGGTGTCGGGTATGATTCCGCCATGAGCTCGCTTCCGCCAGACATTTTTGGAGAGTTTTCAGACCGGGTTATAATCAGCCGGACCAAAAACGAAGCCAGAGGATAGGACCCAGTCTTCACCCGGCGTGACTGGGATTGAAGAATTCCCCTAAAGTTCTGTTTCCCGACCAGATTAGCTTAAAACCTCAATCCCGGACGGCTTCTCAAGACGCCGCTCGGCTCTAAACGAACCTCGGGAGACAACCAGGACCATGTAGGCTGGCCACCCGGCTTCCAAAGCCCTGCTTAATGCTCAACGTCGTCCGGATCAGTGCCCGACCGGTGAATCTGCCACCCGGTTCCTGTAACGCCACCCGGTGGTCAACACCGTTCGTCCCCAAGACAACTTGGGCCCTGTTGCCATTCGGCATACTACTGGAACCGCACGGAACTTGATGTGTGGGTCGCAGGAGATTCCGTAGGGGGAGGTGCTTTCCCCTCGTTGCAGCGCGGACATGAAGATAAGTCAGTAATTTTTTGGAAAAGAGCATCGGCCCAGAGTGAGACCAGCTCCTTAAGTTGTGCACCATGGAATATAGATATGGTCCCAAACCAGAGCCTCCCTCCTCACCGCACGGCTCCAGGCTACCAAGTGTATCTTTGCACTGGGTAACGGTGACCCTTGGCCCTCGGCTCGCCCCAGAAGCCGCGCTGAGAATAGAACACCTAATGGCCACTTAAATCGGCGCACCAAGCAAGACTGGGACGCTCGGAGTCCATTGTGGCACCGTAAAAGTCCCGGAACTAGTGCAGTTCGGGTTCAAGCACTGCATCATCCGGTCTAGGTAGCAAACGGCACTCGAGCCGCCACCGTTGAGCAGTCATTAGCTGACAGGTCCAGGTCGATGCTCGGTGCTTATGGCTTGCCGCCCAGCGGGAAGTTGCCACAGGTCCAACGATGGTCACCAACACTCATACCTACGCTCGTTCCCCTTAGGTCACCAATGGCAGACCGTCGATTGACTCGGATTGAATTTGACTCGTCGCTCGGCCTATGGTCGATAGCCGCACGACTTTTGATTTTAGCACAGGCATCTTGATCGCATGAATCATTTTCCTCTTGCTGCTACGAAGAAAGGAAAAGCAAACGGGCATTTAGAATAGACCAATGGGCTGGACCTTCCATACTCCAAGTGGATCCTTTAAAAGGGACATGTACCTACTGGACTGCTTATCCTCCTTGGACCAGATTCCAACTTCGGCCCGGGTGAAGCTAAGTGCTCTATATTCTCTCATTTATGGATTGTTATTACTTTTATATCACTTGTTGAGGTTTATTCCCTCAACCCGCAGACCCAACACGTAACCTGGGGGTTTCGAATGTGTGATGGACAAGTAAGGTGAAGATACAAGTAGGAAATGGGCCAAACAACTGTATTCGCTTACTCGAACTATTACAAGCCGAAGGGCCGAACGTACTGTGCTATGCTATGAGCTGCTATTACTGCTATAATGCTAGAATGTAAAATTGTGAACCCTTTACGGTGAAATAAATGCTACTATTTATACCGTCAATGGGTAGTTGGCTATGTCGACATGGCAGGCTGTGGGCGCCATGATCCGAACCACCAAATCTTCTACATTAAATGCGCTTCCCACCAAAATCTTGGTTTCCCGCCATTGGGTAGGGACATTCTTCCCCAAGGGCTTGGCCGTTGTCTCCTGCCGGGATCTTGATTCTTTTCCAATGGAAGAGAGGACGTTCGTCGTCGGTTAGGGCAACTATCCCTGATGTATCCTTGGGTCGCCCTTGGTCCCTTATTAAGAGGTGGGGACGTCCGTCCCTGAATACCTCGTAGGAATCCTGGGTCTGGATGCCTCCTGATGATGAACAATGTGCGTCCCCTGGCCCTTGGGCCCTGGCACTGGCTGATGATGGACTACCTATGTCCCGTGGCCCTTGGGCCTTGGCACTGGCTGACGATGGGCTACGTACGTCCCCTAGCCCTTGGGCCTTGGCACTGGCTGACGATGAGCTACATACGTCCCCTGGCCCTTGGGCCTTGGCACAGGCTGACGATGGGCTACGTACGTCCCCTGGCCCTCGGGCCTTGGCAATGGCTGATGATGGGCTACGTACGTCCCCTGGCCCTTTGGGTCTTGGCACTCGCTAACGATGGATTACGTACGTCCCCTAGCCCTTGGGCCTGACCCTCTCCTTGGGCCTTTAGCAGGACGCTCGTAGGTGATCCTTAAGAGTTAATGGGCCGGCCCTTATTGGGGAATTAACCCAACACAAGTCCCTCACTAGTGATGTTCTGAGCGTGCGCGGTACATAAAGAAGTAATTTATTTCCGTTGTACTGCTTTGAACCGCTGTCCTCCTCCCCCGATGTGACGGTTGCTTCTCCGTCGTTGTTCACGGGGATCTAGGTGACAGTTATGATGGCCGGTTCAATTTCCGATGCAAAAAGTAATCATTTCGCGCCTGACATGACACATGTCCCTGGATACGCTCCTCGCCACGTGTCGTCCGTGGGTTGGCCATTGAAGGGGCGTACCCCCTTATAAATACCAGGATTGCTGGCAAGATTAGGGTTTCCCATCTTCTGCTTCCTTCCCCAAATCCCAAGCGTTTCCCAGCAAGTGTACTCGGTTCCCGCGTTCGTGTAACACCGTCCCCAAGTATTTTTACTTTTTAGTAAATCTGGTAATAAACCTTGAACAATGATTTATGAATTTACGAGGTTGTAAATTTTTGTTATTACTTTTGCGTGAATAGTGAATTGCACGTGGGGCCCACCCGATAATCCCGGGATAACATATTATATTCATCTTGGTCTAGATAATATGTATATGGTGGTAGATATTTTGGTTGGGCCATATGAAGGGCATAGGGTTGAACCGTCGGTCATACGAGGCCCAATTACCGGTATCGGTAATTTATCACATAACATCCCGAAACGGATTTCGGAGACGTCTAAATTAAAGTTGGGGAATGAATACTCATTCCAAAAGTCCATAATTATGGGAAACACATAATATATTTTATTTGACCCGATAAAATAAAATATAATTTAAACAGTCCGAAAAATACAACTTTCGGGGCCGATTGTACAAATCATGACACAAAGGGATGACCTCCCACATGAGTGGGGGCCACCCCACGTTTTTGTGTGCTCAAATTGTTCAGAGGAGGCTGGAGTTGACTAAGAAATGTGTGGAGGAGTGGGCTTTGGCATCAAAGGTACAATGGAGGACCCCTCACCTCATTAATTTGCCATTTGAGACAAAACAAGCCACCCTCTCTCATCCCCAATCATCTAGCTCGCCCAACCCACAATTTTTGAGAGTAGAAGCTCCGCAAGATACTCATCCTCCATAGCCAATTCGAACTCAAGCCATAGGAGTCCAAAAAAAAAAGAATGCTTGAAGAAGGAAAACGTTAGGAAAAGTGTGGAATATTAAGGTAATAACCTTGTAATAACTTTTGCTCTACTTTTCATTTATCATATGGATTATACATCATATGAGGAACCCCTAGGTTTGTTCTACATGTTTAGAAATGTAGAATGAGGGGTAGGAAGATAGTTTTAAGTCCAAGAATGGACTTAGAAGCCAAAATGACCGGTTCGCCGGAAAATAACCTTTTAGAGGTTATTCGTATTGATATGAGTTTTTTGATGATAAAACCATGTTAGGATCATAAATAAAGTTTTTCTAAAGTTCGCCGGAGTTTCCCCGGAGTTCGCCGGAGTTTCACCGGAGTCCAACACAGAAGCGTAGAACGCGCTAAAGCTCATTTAAGGTGAGTGGATGGCTTAATGTCTTGTAACTTTTGGGTTAAGCATGAGATTACCTAAATAAATGTTATATTTGTTCATGATGATGTTTAAAAGAGATTAACATGTGATTAGTCAAGGTAATTAGGCTTGTATGAAATGAACTATCAAAATATGCATGATTTGTGAAATGGAAATGTTTATAAAAATATATGTGATATGTTTAGAGATAAATGGTGCATAATATGGTTGTTCATAACTAAATTCAAGTTGTGACTAGGTTTGGCACATGTTGGATTTGAAATAGCAGGTCAACGGAGGGTTGACCGGTTGTTTAGGGGCAACCGACGCCGGTTTGGTTTTGTTGCCTATATGTTGCTTTTAATGCATGAATTGCATGGATGAATTTGCTTAGTTCTTAAGAACTGGATTAGTCTTGTTTATGGATTATGATATAGACCCTATCTAGTGTGATATGTGATAGATCATAGGTCGGGTGGAGTATCCAAGGATCGGGTGGTATCCTCAAAACTCGGTTATGTCGGGTGGAGTACCCAAGGATCGGGCGGTATCCTCAAAACTCGGTTGTGTCGGGTGGAGTACCCAAGGATCGGGCGGTATCCTCATAACTGAGTTTTGTCGGGTGGAGTACCCAAGGATCGGGCGGTATCCTCAAAACTCGGTTATATAGGGTGGAGTACCCAAGGATCGGGCGGTATCCTCAAAACTCATAGATTACTGTTTAGTAATTAAGGATCGGGTGGCGTCCTTGTGATTATTTGATTTGGACAGGAGGAGTCCTTTACACTCATAGGTCTATGGGTGGGCTAGGGTTTCAAGTCAAGGACATTGACTACCGTTATTTTTCCCAAATAAACAATGACCTACGGGTCGGGTATTTTCCAAGTATATATAAGTATCGATATGTATTTTATAACTTGGGGTAAAGGAGTATAAGTATATGTATCACCCTATGATTGGGTCTTATACTTGAAACGTTAGTTACTCTACATTTAACTTGCTACTCGCTCGGTACTTGTACTGACCCCTTCGGGGCCCCCCACCATTTCAGGTTGAAGATAGAGCTTGTTGTCTACACCTTTGCACGGGTGGAAGGAATCTAGAGGAAGACGTGGTTCGTGCTTCCTTTACTATATTAAATCATAAACCTTGCTCATGGATACTTTTGTAATATTACATTGTTTTGGCTTGCGAGCCTATGTTTTGCCAAATGTGGCTTATGATTGACCATTGAATAATTTCCGCTATTCATTAAATCTATGATGTGATGTTGTTATGTATGTTTACTACTGAGTATGGTGTGAACGACGTTCATGAATGCCTTGTGTGATTATGTGAGGTTGACTTGCGAGTGACGCCACTTAATCACACGGCGGCTGTACACGCGCTTGGATGCGGTCTGGGGCATGACAGTTCGTCCCTGCTTTCAAGCTCCGAAAGGTAATTCCTTGACTTTTACTCCTCTTCTTTCCCCTCGCTATCTTTCCCCATGGCCTGTTCCATGGAAATCTCCTCCGACTCGGATACCGATTCTGGTTCTTCCACTGGTTCTTCTGCTGGTTCCTCTTCTGCAGCGAGCTCGAGGTCCCATTCTTCAGAGGGGACAAGTAGTTCTGGCCACTCCAGCGCCCCCACGGTGGTGGGCCGCGTGGCGGCGAATGAGGCCGTGCCCTCGAATGTACGGGGGTATGTTGATATGGACGCCGTTCCTGAGAACGCTGTAGCGGCGGCAGCGCAACCTGCCGCGGAGGCGGAGCATTCTGCTGATTATGACTCCGGCGAAGAGGCCGAAGAAGGGGACGACATCCAGGTATTCAAGCTTGGCTTCCCCATGGACCAACACCGGCACCTCGTGCTTATCCCCAACGTTGCCATCATCGATCAGGTCTTCTCTAGGAGGGCCCTGAAGGAGCTACAAACTCTCTTCCCTCCACCGTTTCATTACTGCCTCCGGGGCGCGGACAACCTCTTCAAAAGACGTCCGGGAATGGTGATGATGCATATGGACTCCGTAAAGGCCGGATTGCGTTTCCCACTTCATCCGTTCTATTTTGACTTTTTCAGTTGCTACAATGTCGTTCCGGCTCAGTTTATGTCGAACTCCTACCGCCTCATCTCCGCCTTCATTGTTCGTTGTAAATCGCAAGGACTCACCCCCAATTGGGATCTCTTCCATTATTTCTTTCAAATCGCCCCCCAAAATGCCGATGGGTTTCTGAGCGTGGCTGCGCGTCCCAAAAGGAAGTTGTTCGAGGGCGCTCCCACTTCCATCCATGACTGGAAAAACAGTTTTCTCTTCATTCGATATTCGGACGGGCGGATTCCTGTGAGGTGGAATGGGTATCCTCCGAAGATTACGCCGCCAGAGCTGACCCAAGGACTGTCAAATGCCGTAGATAAGCTGATGTTGGGTGGCGTTAAAGCGCTGAAGGACTTCCTGACCATTCAGGCACTCTCCGATGCAGGGATAGGTACCGCCCGTGATCCCTGGATTTGCATTCACTCGTGTTCATCTTGTGGGCCCGAGTGGTCCATTCCCTGAGGTGAGTGCCTTTAGGATTCGCACCGCCCGGTTCTAAGACTCTTGTTTCTTTGTTTCAGGTCTTCCTCCCACTCAGGATCAGATGGATCGCGAAGCCATGAAAGCTCGTCGTGAGGCCAAGGCCATTACGCAATGAGCGGCACTGGCGAAGGCCCGCGAGGCCAATCAGTCTTCTGAAGCCAACTCTTCCGCCGCATCCCAGGCGGATAAGCGTATTGCAGCTGCCGAGCAGTAGCTGATCGCCGAAGTGACCGGACAGAGTTCTGAGGCCCGGCTCTTTGAAGACAACCAGGTTCTGAATGTGGAGTCGATCGGTGTCACCATCCTTGCTGGTGGGAAAAAAGACAAGGGGAAAAAGACGAAGAGGCAGCGTGTTGAGCCCTCCGACCCCAAGCTCACTGACACCGTGGTGCCCTCTGTCGGCCGTCCTATTTCTGAGATCTGGAAGGACATGGCCTTTCAAGCCGGATTGGAGCTGCCGGACCGTTCTTCCGGTGATTCTGTTTATCAAGCCCTGCTTCTGAGCCTTGAGGTACGTCCATGTAATCTTCCTCTTTCTTGCTACTTGGTCTGCCATCTGTCTTCTCCTGATTCCTTATTTTTTCCTTGTAGGTTGGGCTAAAACTGTTGCAGGCAAGGGCCGCTCGGGAGAAGGATGTTTCCGAGCTCAAGAGGAAAGTCGATGCGGCTTTGAAGAAGGAGAGGGAGGCCGTACGGCTGAAAGAGGCTGCCCAGGCCGAGATGGAAAGCTCCAGGCTGCCCTGGCCCAGGCTCCAGGCTGCCCTGGTCCAGGCCGAGATGGAAAAGCTCCAGGCTGCCCTGCGGGGGAGGTCTTCGAGGCCGAGATGCAGCCTGTGCTGGAGAAGGAGCGCTTAGTTCACGGGGTGCGGCTCTTACAAAAAAATGTGCTCGGTGGTGAGTGGCTCACCGAGCTTGCTGATGACGCCTTTGCCAAGGGGTACTATGAGGGCGTGAAGGATCTCAAGGGTGTCCTTCCTCTAGTCAGATGCCCCTCCTTCAATGTGGAGGACTATACGGAGGATGCGGAACTCCAGCGGGTTATGGGCAAAATTGATCGGGATGAGCGGCGGATCGAAGCCGTGCAAAGGGGTGAGATTCCTGAACCCCCGACCCCCGAGCCTGTTTTCGACGAGGTCAAAGAGCTGCAGTCCTCTGCCCAGCGCTCCCCTGCCCATGGTTTCGTGGCGTGATTTCCTAACTTGTTCTGTCTTTACTTACTTGTATGTTCCGGCCAGTAGAGCCGAAGAATAAAGACTCTCCCTTTGCTCATTGTTGATTGATGGTTCATTTTGTTTATCTGCATCTTCCTTTGTCCGTTCATCTCCATCTTTAGCAAGAAATGACCCTTCCCCTTAGATTCTTTCCCTTATTCCGTGTAGGGATTCTCTTATTTTTTCATACTCCCTCCTAGGGACGTTCGTCTTGTTGCGAAGAAGGTATCCTTGGCACGTGCATCTGATAGCGCTGATCTCGAAGCGTCGCACCAACCGCAGGATGTACCAAACACGGTCCGCCACGTGTCTTCCCCCGATTCGGGAAAAAGTGGTGAGGTTGCCGATAAATGCCTCGCTACTAAAGGGGGAATTATACTATTCCCTCCCTTGGCCATTATTCTGCCAGATTGCTTTCTCTCTCTAAGCCTCTAGCTTCCCCTGTAAGTTTACGTTTCCGGTCCGCTCTATGCCATGAGATTAATTGTCCCTATGCAAACTCCCTGCGGCCGTTTTGAAGGTTCATCTAATGACAGTTGAAATTCGGGGGACGACCTTTCGGTCTACCAACGTGGGATGCCCTCCCAGCCCCCTCGCTATTCTCTGAACTTTCACCTCGTTCGGCGTCAACGCCAACGGCTGCTTTCTAGCGAGAGGGATTTGATTCCCCAACTGCTTCCCCCCCATGGGGCTGGGATGCACGGTTTCTCCGCCATCCTATGCGGCACCTACGTGGTTACGTGGCCGTCCATCTGGACTCCGTGGTTGCGGGCTTCCTTTTCCCGTTGTTGCCCTTCCACATCTCTCTTTTTAAGGGCCTAGGTATCGCTCCTGTGCAGCTCGTCCTTAATTCCCACCGGATCCTTGCGGGTTTCCTTATTCGCTGCCAACATGCGGGGGTTGAACCTTCCGTGAAACTATTCCTGCATTTCTTCCGGCTTTCCCCGTACGGCCAGACAGACTACCTTAGTCTCGTGGCCCGCCCTTGGAGGGTTCTTTTTTCCAACAATCCCCGAACCCGAACGGCTGGGAGGAGAGATTCTTCATCGCCGGGATTGATTCCCCTCCTCCCTTCTCCGACCGGTGGAATGCTTATCCCGTTAAGTTTGAGCCTCCAGTCCTGAATTCGGCCAAGCTGGAGCAAGCCGCACGTATTGCCGGTGAGGGGGTCCAGAACTTGCTTTCACTGGTGAATGATACCAATTTGGGCAAGGCCAGCATAGGTATGTCCTCACTGTGGCCCGGGTTTTGGACTCTCTTGCTATGAATTCCAAGCATCGCTCTGATTTTTATATATCTTCTTTATGCAGGACTTTTTCCCAGGTCTTCCGCCATGGTTCCTCGTACCAATGTAACCCCCTCCTCGGGTCGGGCCGATGTTAAAAAGGGGAAACAAATTGTCGGTGATGATCAGTGTAACACCCCGGCCCCGTAGGCCCCGAGGTAGTCACTTCTGACCTCTAGTACTTTCCTCACAAACCGCCACTAGCCTTTTCCGCGCACTTTGTCCTCACTCATGCGCGCCCTGAGAAACTTCCCAGGGGGTCACCCATCCCAAGACTACTCCCGTGCAAGCACGCTTAACTTTGGAGTTCTTGCCTGATGAGCTCCCTTAAAAGGAGATGCATCTTGTTGGTATGAGTAGTACTATTAATCCATTTAAATTAAATCTCAAGTATTACAATCACCCCCACTTAGGAACGCAACGTCCTCGTTGCGCCCATAAACCAATCTCAATCATATCCCAAAATCTTTTCCCCTGCTAAGTGTCCGCTCGATATCCAACGGATCAACACACTGTCGCAGGGTTGTTCTGATACCATTTGTAACACCCCGACCCCGTAGGCCCCGAGGTAGTTACTTTTGACCTCTAGTACTTTCCTCACAAACCGCCACTAGCCTTTTCCGTGCACTTTGTCCTCACTCATGCGCGCCCTGAGAAACTTCCCAGGGGGTCACCCATCCAAAGACTACTCCCGTGCAAGCACGCTTAACTTTGGAGTTCTTGGCTGATGAGCTCCCTAAAAGGAGATGCATCTTGTTGGTATGAGTAGTACTATTAATCCGTTTAAATTAAATCTCAAGTATTACAATCAGGGCCTGAAGAGGCCTAAGGCTGAAGATCTTGCCGGGGACGAGCGGCCCGCCCAAGAAGTCCCGTCATGAGGAGGGGTCTTCCAAGGCCGTGGTGATCCTTGATGGGTCGGATAACGAGGCCGCCTCTCCCTCTAGGCCGCAGCCTATTACCTCAGCGAGCAAGATGTCATGTGATCCTCCTCCGCCCGGTTCTGAGGAGTCTTTCTTTGATATCATCGAGTTCTCCGGGTTGGGTCCCCGCGCGGAGTCGAAGAAATTGTTTGGTCAGACGGTCTCTTCCATCTGATGCTCTTTGGGGTTAAAGGTCCCCCGTGATTTTGCCACTCGTGAGAGCCCGGTGGATCTTCATGAGTGCGTCCTTAACACCCTCAATAAGGCCGCCATTTACTTCTGCAAGGCGCGGTTCGCTTATGAGGCACAGGGGCGCACATCCTCCCAGGTGCGTTGTGAAGCCGAGGATCTGGTGAGGAAGGCCAAGGAGCGTCTGAATAAGATGCAGCAGGACCTGAACGCCGCCCTTGGGCTTGCTAAGGGGAGTGTCTCTCTTCAGGAGACGGTCAAGCGGCAGGCCGAGGAACTACAACTGCTTCGTGCCAAGATGGCCGCCGTGGAGAAATCCGACTTGCAGCTTCGATGGGTTGGCGCAGAGGGGGGCGTTCCAGTTTTCGAGGTCGATGTTTCCAAGATCAAGGATGCTGGATCCATCGAGTTTCAGAAATCCAAGGCCTATGTCGATGTCGTGAACGTCCGTGTGAAGGAGCGACTTGCCCAGAGCTTTGGGGAGTACCTGACTAAGAGCCCTGACATGCTGAAGGATGGCATCGAGGTGATATCGAAGACCCCCGTAGGTCAGGAATTCCTTGCGGAGCTTGTTGATGATGCTTTTGCCAAGGGGATGATCGGCCTTTTGGACGGCAACCTTCCGACCCTTGAGTGTTATCTCCCCGCTCCGTTTAACCCTGAGGCTACTGGCTTCAACGCTTCGTTTGCCGAGGCTTATGAGGAGGCTTTGAAGGAGAAGTCTCAAATGAAGGACGGCCCATCTTGTAGCTGAGGGAGTTTGTCATGTTCTGCATGTTGGCCGCAAGCTCCGACTAGCAGGCCGTGTTGGCCATCCAGATATCTTAGAGCGCCTGATGTTTTGAAGGTGGCTTACTTTAACCCTCACGCCTCTAAGAACTCTTTTGGCCTTTAAACGATCTTGGTCTACAACCGGGCATCAGTTTGGGTTCATAGAAAGCTCTTGCAGGCACATCTATATTCAAGGATAGCTCCATGGGACATGATAGCTCCCGTTATTTTGTACTCCTGATTTCACTCCAAACTCGTGTATGATATGTACTTCCCGGCCAGTAGAGCCGATGAATAAAATGTATTGCTTACTGCTATGATCGTCTTTTAATCTCTTGTTTGTTCCTTCTTCATTCATTCGTTGCTGCCAACCTATTTGGCGAGGAAACGACCTTCCTCCCTTGTGAGGATTAGTCTTCTTCCTTATTTGATCTGTCTGGGAATTCTTTGTTTCTTCGTTCCGTCATCCGCTCGTCTTACCTACCCATTTGGACCGGTGCTTTGGATCCTGGGCTGGGTTCGGCCGCGATTGTGACGCAGAACGGGTTTATCCCCTTTGGGGATTCTCCAGTGCCCTCTGATTTTTTTGAGAGGTCTTTAGCTTTGTTTCGTCATCCGTTCGTCTTACCTGCCCATTTGGCCCGGTTCTTTAGACCCTGAGCTGGGCTCGGCCGCGATTGTGATGCGGAACGGGTTTATCCCCTTTGGGGATTCCCCGTTCTTCGTTCCGTCATCCGTTTGTCTTACCTGCCCATTTGGCCTCGTCCTTTGGATCCTGAGCTGGGCTCGGCCGCGATTGTGATACGGAACGGGTTTATCCCCTTTGGGGATTCCCCAATGCCCCTCTGTTTTTGAGAGGTCTTTAACTTTGTTCCGTCATCCGCTCATCTTACCTGCCCATTTGGCCTGGTCCTTTGGATACTGAGCTGGGCTCGGCCGTGATTGTGATGCGGAACGGGTTTATCCCCTTTGGGGATCCCCCAGTGCCCCTCTGATTTTTGAGAGGTCTTTAGCTTTGTTCCGTCATCCGCTCATCTTACCTGCCCATTTGGCCAGGTACTTTGGATCCTGAGCTGGGCTCGGCCGCGATTGTGATGCGGAACGGGTTTATCCCCTTTGGGGATTCCCTGTTCTTCGTTCCGTCATCCGTTCGTCTTACCTGCCCATTTGGCCCGGTCCTTTGGATCCTGAGCTCGGCTCGTCCGCGATTGTGATGCAGAATGGGTTTATCCCCTTTGGGGATTCCCCAGTGCCCCTCTGATTTTTAGGGGTCTTCAATGCGATGGTGGTACCTTACGGAGGATTGGTGCCGCCCAACGACAATGTCAATCTCCTCTGAGAGGTTCGTAGTGTTTCTATGATGGTGATGTACACAATGATTTTATCGTGGAAACTCGGAAAGGGAAAAACCACTGGACTTTTTAGGCTAATGTCCAAGCCCACTCGTTCTCATTAACTTCTGCTGTTACATTGTATGACCTGAACTTCCTTTTTGTCTCCCCGTTTTTTTTGTTTGGGGGGGGGGGGGAATTTACTGATAGAACTTTCTCAAGTGCTCCACATTCCACATGTCGGCGGGGCGTCCCTCCGTGGTTTGTAGGAGGAACGTCCCCAACGCCAACCTTTTCTCGCATACCCTGTATGGTCTTTCCCAGTTCTTGGCCAGCTTGCCGCCCTCGAGCGGTTTGCTCTTCTCTCGTTTCCACAGCACCAGGTCTCCGACCCTGATCTCCCTGACCTTCACTGCTTTGTTGAAATATCTCTCGGTTGCCCGATGGTACTCCTCCATGCGCCGTGCGGCTAGATCCCTTCTTTCTTCAATGAAGTGCAGCTCGGCCCTCAGGTTTTCCTCATTGTGTTCTGGGTGGAAATGCAACGTCCGGTGTGTGGGCACGAGCACTTCGGTGGGGACTTTGGCTTGAAATCCGTACGCCAATGCAAATGGTGTTTCTCCGGTTGCTGTCCTTGGAGTTGTCCTGTACGTCCACAAAACATAATTCAGCTGCTCCGGCCAGGTTGAGGAGTAATCTTCCAGCTTTTTCTTGATACCATCCATGATGGTCCGGTTCATCTTCTCCACCTGACTGTTCGCCTGCGGATACGCAACTGAGGCTTTGGAATGTCGGATGCCCCACTAGGCTAGGTACGCTTCAAATCCTTTGCCGACGAACTGCCGGCCATTATCCGTAATGATCTTCTTCGGGATGCCGAATCGGCATAATATATTCTGTCAGACGAAGCACTGACATTGGAACTCTGTAATGTTCTTCAATGGTTCGACCTCCACCCACTTGGTGAAATATTCAATGACCACAATTATAAACTTCTTGCCGCCGGTCGTTCTGGGCAGAGGTCCTAGCAGATCTATCCCCCATCTCGCAAATGGTAGGGCGACGGTCATCGGGGTATAGAATCTAGCCGGCCTTCCTGGCATGGGTGCGTATTGCTGGCACACTGCACACCTCTGAGTGTGGTTGAAGCAGTCCCTTTGGATGGTCGGCCAGTAGTACCCCTGCAGGATGATCTTTCTTCCCAACGTTCAGGGTCCCTGGTGTCTGGAACAGATGCTCTCGTGGATTTCCTCCATGACTGTTGCAGCTAGGTCCGGCGGTAAGCATCTGAGGTATGGTCCGCCGAACGTCTTTTTGTATAGTTCTCCATTGATAACCTCAAAACTCGCCGCTCGTCTTTTTACCCATGGGGCCCTTCCAGAGGTTCGCCCGTCTTTATCAAGGGGAAGAGTTCCATCCTTAAGATAATCAGTTACCTCCTTCACCCATCTGGGATCTGCAAAAGAAACAACATTTACCTGGACCGTCTCTGTCGTTGGTCGGAGGAGCACTTCCTGTCTGGCGAAGCCCCCGATGTGTCTGGGGACGAGCGTCGCCTGATCCTCGGATAGAGGGTTGCCTAACTTAGACAGGATGTCAGCTTCGGCGTTCTCTACCCGGGGTACCAGGTCGATGATCACCTGTTCAAACTGCGCAGTCTGCTCCTCTGTCAGCTCTTTGTAAGCTTTCATCCGCTCCTCCCAGGTTTCGGCGGTACCGTTCATCTACGTGACTACCAACTGGCTATCCATCCGTACCTTCAGACGAGCTGCACTGAGGGCCCTCCCGTACTTCAACCCCGCGATGAGCGCCTCGTACTCAGCCTCGTTGTTGGTGACCTTGAACTCAAACTTCATAGAGTAATAAGCCTTGAAACCCTCGGGGGAAGTGACGACCCCCCCCCCCCCCCCCCGCACCCCTTTGCGCTTGCTGCTCCATCGGTGTACATCTCCCACCAGTTATCAAAGTCGTTGCTTCCATACTTCCCATCCTCCGTGCGCGTCACACATTTAGCAATAAATCTGCTAATGCCTGCCCCTTGATCGTCGGCCTTGGCTTAAGCTCCACGTTGTATTGCCCGATCATCAAGGACCACTTCGTGATTCTCCCACTCGCCATTGGATTCCTCGGGATGGTAGCCAGAGGCTGAGTGGTGAACACCGTCACCGGGTGTGCCTGGAAGTACGGCGACAAGCGCTTTATTGATGCGATTAGGACTGGGATCATCTTTTCCATCAACGTGTACCTGGTCTCTAGCCCGTTCAGTGCATTGCTTACAAAGTATATAGGCCGCTGAACGCCATCTTCCTCTTTCACCAGGACGGAGCTTACTGCCAGATCGGCCACTGCCAAATACATGTACAGCTGCTCCCCGGGATCCGCTTTGGTAAGGACGAGCGGCGAGGAGAGGTACGTCTTGAAATCCTCGAATGCTGTCTGACACTCCAGGGTCCATTCAAATGGATTGGCTTTCTTCATGATTTGGAAAAAAGGGATCGCCCAGTCAGCCAATTTCGACATAAACTTGCTCAGAGCTACCAAATGCCTAGTAAGTCTCTGCACATCCTTCAGATTCTTGGGTGCCTCCACATCCATGATGGCTTTTACTTTCTCTGAGTTAGGTTCAATTCCCCGCTCACTCATCATGTAGCCAAGGAACCCCCCCCCCCCCCCCGATGGCAAAAGCACACTTCTTCGGGGTCAGCCTCATGTTCGCTCCCTCCATGATGGTCAAGACCCTCTCCATATCCTGGACATGGTTCTCCTTCTTTCTGCTCTTGATTAGAATATCATCCATGTACGCCTCCATGATTTTGCCAAGGACGTCTTTAAACAATATCTCAATCATCCTTTGGAAGGTTGCCATCGCGTTCCTCAGGCCGAACGATATGACAACATAACAATATACCCCGTCTGACGTGACAAACGCAGTTTTCTCAGCATCGTCCGGGTGCATGAAAACTTCGTGATACCCCCTGAAGGCATCCATGAAGCTGAGCAGCTCGCAACCTGCAGTCTCATATAGCAGACGATCGATCCTCGGCACTGGGTAGGGGTCCATTGGGCAAGCCTTGTCGAGGTCAGAATAATCGACGCACATCCGCCACGTGGACCCCTTGGGAGCTAGGACGACATTGGACAGCCACTCCACATGCATGACGGGCCGAATGTGGCGTATGTTGAGCAGGGTAGTGACTTCCACCTTGATAAAATCCCTCCGTTCGACCGCCATGTATCTTTTCTTCTGTTGCATGGGTCTGGCATCCGGCCGAACGGCCAACTTGTGACAGATAATCTCGGGATCAATACCTAGCATGTCCTCCGGTCCTCTGGCAAACAAGATCTTGAACCTTTGGAGGACTAAGATTACTCCCTCCTGGATCTCTGGTTCCAGGCTGGTCCCAATGGACACTTTCCGATCTCTGGTTTCGGCAATGTTGTTGACCCTCATATCCCTCTCTGTCATTTTCTTTACTGCCTCCTTGTAGCAGGCCCTTGCTGTGTCTGGGTCCGTACAGGCCACGCCCACCACAGTCTCCGTGGGGAACTTTATACAGGAATGTCGTACGGAGCCGTCCCAGAATGGCGTTGTGGTCGCACTTCAGACGCACCACCACAAACGTCATGGGGATCGTCGCCCGGTGCTTGCCATCCCCGATCTCCACTGGAAGGATGATTGTTCCTTCTGCATCAATGTTGTGGCTGGTGAAACCAGCCAAGGGCGTTCGCAGGGGGCTCAGATCGGCCCTGCTCAGATGCATCCTCTCGAAGACGTCCCAGCATAGGACGTCTTTTGGATGATCAATGACCACTTTGTTGCATTACAGTAGATGATCAATGACCACTTCGTTGCAGTAAATGATGATGTCAGTGTGGTCGGAAATGAAGTTCTTTTGGATGTTGGTCTTGAGATGAGGTATCAAAGTCAACTGCCAAAATCACAAATAAGACAACGAAAAGACCTTCGAAGAAAAGGAGGAAAAAGAGCAAAGGCGGATCAGAGAAAGACCATGGTTAAGCACAAAGTTTATTTATAGGCCAATCACATGTTTCTTGTTACAAAGTGAATGTAATGCACCGAAAATGTTCAAAATAGAGTTTTGTTTTAGTGTTACTCTGTATTAGAATTAATTCCCAACTTAATTAGCTACAACTTAATTGGATGTTTGTTCAAAAGTATGTGAAAACCAACAAGTCAAATGTACACTCAAAGTACTTTACAAAGAAGTTGAAGCAATAAACATTTATTTAGGCTATGTCTGGGACTCGAACCCCCTCCACTGTGCAAACTTGCACATTGCTATACCAATTCAGCTAATAGCCTTACATGAGAAATATGTACCACTAGATTTCCTTTTTTATTTTCTCTTTAATTTACATCAATTTTCTGGGCATCAATTTCCTCTTTGAAGTGAACTTGCTCTTGCCGCTATCAACTTTCTTGTTCTTGGATCAAACTGTATGGCTTGGCAGGACAGGCATATACAAGAATAAACTCATAAAGAGCATGTTGAGTTACTCGATAGGATCTCCCTTTTTTGTTGGATGGGTTCATCAGTTTGCAACACTTTGGTTGAGATCGGGGAGCTTGTAAGGCTTTTAGAATAAATGAAGGAGTTGGAGGCTGAGCTTAAAAATACTAACAAATACCAGAATGAGCAATATCACAATAAACTTAAGTAGTCAAATGATAGATCCGTCGCACTGGTCAAAGCAGGGTTAGGCATTGTTGTTGTGGTTGGGTGATAAGTCCGTATTTAGACATGCATTTGATGCGTGTTGGGATCGGGTTTGATGGTTTTCCCTACCTTTAAGGTTTTACAAGTCTCAATTTTAGCTCAAGTTATGTTTACCAAACGTTGGTTCGAGTTTTGTGTCATTTGGAGTCAAAATGAGGATTTTAGAGTTCGGCACCGGCGCTTGAGAAGAAATCAGGATGAGTTGAGAAGCATTCGAGAGTGATTTGATAGATTTGGAGGTCACCGGGAAGTTCACGATGAAGATTTGAAGGAAAAAGAGCTCTAGGATTGGTTACGGGATCAAAAGAAGAAGAATGAAGCTTGAAATCGGTGATCAGGATGACCTTCTGTCAATCGTTCAAGTATATCTCTTTGTAGAAACATTAAATGTACACGATTCAAATTCCATATGAACGATAACTTCAAGGGATACAAATCATATGAAGACACCTTTGCTAGAATCTGAGATAAGGAAGGTGAAAACAGACGATGAAGTCAGATGATCTCTGCTGCGATTTCAGAATGATACCTTCCACCGTTTTGATCATATCTCTTTATTAGATTATATAAATCATATTCTGCAAATTGGGGTGGATATATGACTTCATTATCTACAACTTTTATGAAGGAAGAATTGCCAAATTAGGAATTTAAGTAGGCACGATCGTGCCCTCAAAGTCAGGCACGATCGTGCATGAAGAGAAAGCATCGTGGAGCTACTGCCAGGCAGGCACGATCATGCCTGGAGGGAGGCACGATCGTGCCTGGCCAAAATGCGCGTTTTTGTTCCGGAGGCACGACCGTGCCTGACATCGTGCCTGCCTCCAGAAATCCCAATTCAGCTCAAATTTTACCCGATTGTTCTATTTAAACAGCCTGTAAACCCCCGTTTTCAAGGGGGGAGCTTAGAGAGAGTTCCTAGTACGAATTTTAGAGGGCTTTTAAGCTTTGTTCATATATATTTTGGGATTCTTTGTAAGTTCCACCTTTTTAATTAATGACAATTAATTCTTTTCTTCCCAATTCTATTGATTCTTCAATTATGAATTGTGAGTAATTTTAATTAGGGATTTGGGATTGATGAAGGGGTTGACCATGATGTATGGCTAGATTCTTGATGGTTTAGTTGCATGAATGCCGTTTAATTTCTGTTTGAATAATTTAATTGATATCTTTTGTAACCTGGAACCGCGACTAGAATTACAATTGCTTATAGAATAAATTAAGAGAGATCTAGTTTATTCTAGGACACATTCACACATACTTAATCGTTCGCTAAGAGATTAGTAGCGATTAAGGGGCCGTAAGCTTGCTCGTCTTAGCAATAATTTAGGATCGTGTCGCATGAGAGATCAGCCTGGTCCCCTAAATTATTGTACTCTACGCCGCGAGAGCGGTAAGAACTTAGTAATGATTAGCTAGGCTCAATTGAATTAATTTCATGTAATTAGGTCTGATCTGCCAGAAATCTGGTTACCTCGGAATCAATCCATGTTCCCTTCGTCATTAATTAGAAAGAACCCCCTAGTTTAATCGTTTTATTTGCATTTTTATTTTCCAGCAACCAATCTTGCACGATGCATTTATTTTATTTTATTTTATTTCTTTTTAATCGCTGAATTTAATTGATTCTTGATTCCCTTTTGTCTGTCCCTGTGGAGACGATACTTGTACTTACACCACTATATTACAACTTTTTTAAGTACGAGAAAAGTCACATCATTGGGTTAGTTCAATTGGTACCCAAAAAAGTAACTCCGCGTGTGACATGAGCCTTTTGGATTTCTCAGCTCTCTGATATCTTGTTATCAGTTGCTCCCTTCACCAGCAAAGACCAAGATGCCATGATGAAAGCCGCCAATGTTTGTCAAGTGATCATCATGTCGTTTCTCTACAATAATTACTTGTGAAAAAGGGTTGTTCATTGCTTATGCTGCTACCAGTTGGTGCACATTATACCAAGATGCCATGATGAAAGGCCTTCTGGTATAGGTTCTCTGGGGAGAAGGGGAGTTCTGAGGTTGCTGTTTTGTCGGAGTCTGCCTTCGCTTGGATGTAAACTCTCCATTATTGGAGGAGCCTACTGTGAATCCATATTTGCTATCAGATGAGACAACGTGGATCTTGGGCATCTTCCTAGGTGAAACATGATTGGAGGCAATGGATTGCTGGGTTGAGTGTTTCTTTGATGCAGAGGGTGTGGGGGTTTTCTGGTGATGAGGGGTAGCAGTTTTGGTTTTCTCAGGTGAGGGATTCTGATGAGAGGGGGTTCTCTGGTGTTGAGGAGATGGAAGAGGTGAAGGGGATCTATCTTTGGGGAGAGGTTTCTGGTTGAAAGGAGATAGAGATTTAGATGGAGTTTTCTTGGGGGATGGGGTTTTCTGATGAGGGGAGGAAAGGGTATTCTGTTTTTCGGGATATTGAGGGGGGTGGAGTATGGAGTTGTGAGTTTAGGTGGTGAGGTATTTTGGACAGAGGGTGATTTTGGGAGAGAGGGAGAGGTAGGGGAGATCCAACTCATGATTTGGGTGGGGAAGGAAGGGGAGGTTGAGGTGCAGAATTCAGAGGGGGGAGATGGTGGAGTTACCTCAAGTACAACCTCTTCTAGCAGAGAGGCCCTCCATTCCTTGATAAACTCCAGCATTGCTGATCCTTGATCATTCGCAGTGGATGGCTCTCCAGCTCTAGGATGTCCACGAAGGTTGGGATTCAAGGACTCTTTGGTCTTCTTCTCAAGAAGCCAAGCATCAAAGTATGCAATCTCATGATCGGCCAGAGGTTTGACATGCTCCTCTGATGGAGGGAAGATCAGAATTGCCTTACCTTTGTAGGTCGCTTTCTTCTTCTCCAGGACAGAGGTGAGGAAGATGAGATCAAAACATAGAGATACATCATCTGTACCTGCCCAGTTGAGCACTGCGGCCTCTTCCTCTTCATAATGATCAAAATACTGGATTATCCTCTGAAGTGGCCCCATTCTCCAACTTCTCCATGCCAATACGCGTTCAAACTGTTTGTTCTGAGCAGTTCTGAAGTCAGTCTTGGGTTCTCTGTCTGACTCAGCTTGGTGCTCTGGTGAGGAAACGATCAGAGACACTTCTGGTACAGGAGAGGGCTGAGGCTCTGGTTCTGATTCCCCTTGAATTGTAGGACCATGAGCAGGGCTACTTTGTTTCTTCTTCTTGATGATCTGGGATTCAGAACCATCAGAGTCCTCGCTCTGAACAATCAGCTTTCTTCTCCTCTTTAGCTTTTGCTTCTTCAGAGGAGAGATTCTGGAGGTCTTCTGATGGACCTTCTCTGGTGCAATCTCTTTTGCAGCAGAGGACCTTTTAGTTATTACCCTTTCAGCCTTATCCTTCTCAGGCTGATCAGAAGTCACAACAGACTTCTTTGTGATCTTCTTAGAGATAGGCTTGGGCTTAGCTGCTTACCTTTCTCTTTTCTTCTCTAATATTTCTTCTCTTTTTAGTTCTGCCTTGATGGCCACATTGATTTTTGGAGAGGCAGTGAGGAAGATAGTCTTGGTGTGGTCTACAGCCACTGATTGTCGCAGCTCCATGCCTTTGCTTTGAATGACCTCAGAAATGACAAGGCCATGTCCCATAGAGGTTGAGAACATGCATGTCTTCTTGTCCTTCTTCTTGACAAACTCATAAATAGAATTGAACAATACCTGTCCCCAGTTGATGTTCATCCCATGATGAACTGCAAAGAAAGCTTTGGCGTTGGGGGTGTTCATGTCATCGGTAGAACTGGTCTTGCACCAAAGGCACTTGTGCAGTATCTTTACCAGCTTCTCATAGTTCTTCTTCAATAAGAACTTCTTCATGTACAACTTTTCTACACCGGCGACTTCTGAGCGGCAGTACGAAGCCTTGAACACAGATATCCAGAGTCTCTAAGTCGATGAGGTTTGGTTTGTCCTCATCTTGAGAGTCCAATTGCACATCAAAGAACTCTTTCAGAGTATCAGCATCCAGCTTTAAGCTTTTTCCCTCACCTGGGAGTGAACAGCATCTCCGGTGATGTGGGAATTCAGGTAGAATGCAGCCACGCCCACCGTGCTGAAGGCTTCATATGGGTGAGCAACTACCTTGCTCAAATGTGAATCAGTCATCCCACGGATGAGCTTCTTAATCCTCTTATGATTTTCTGCCAGAAGGGGTAGTGCAGACATATCCACCCTCATTCTGGTGACAATATTGACAACAAGGGTCTGAGCTTCTTCTTCAGTAAGGTCAATGATGTCGATGAACTTCATTTTTCAGATTTTTGAAAGAAGTGAAAGGTCTCGGAAGTTTTCTGAAGAACGAAAGTTCTGGGAGGGATTTGAAATCTTGAGAGAGGATAAAGCTAGATAGATTAAGTGCAGTAAGCAGTTTTAGTGGGGTAGTGGGTAATATATGAAGTGCGCTAGTGGACGTTTGATATAATGAAATGGGGGCGCAGAGACGTTTCCGTTATAGTAATAACTTTCAGGGGTAGAAACGTAAAATACCTGCTTAATCAATTAGGTCAGCCCGTACCTTGAACAAAAATTTGACTAAATCCACAACCTGTAAGGAATAAATGTACTTAGATTTTGATGATGCTAGAATACTTAGAATATTAGAATACCCCCTTTAGAAAATCTTGTATTAGAATTTCTTCTATGTAAGTTTTAGCATAATCGATGGACAGAGAACCTCAAGGGTTTCTGTCTTGACCAGAGATGCAACAGAGATTGAAGACCAAGATTTCAACAGAACTGCTCTCTGCTGTTTCCACCAGAACTGCTCTACACTTAGACAGTTTTCAGTCAAGCTACCTGAGCGGGTTAAACTAACGGAAGATTCGCTAACGGCTAGGAGCCTATCAACGAAACATGGTGTTGTTCAGGCATTAAATGCACAATCAATGTGGATCGTACGTTGAGATATTTAAAGCTCATGATTGACCATGCGGATATCTTCTCGTCCCCAAAATAGCAAGTCGAGAACCAACAGGTCAAATCAACAGTACAAACATAAAATGAAGTTGTCTTCTAACCTCCAACGGGAAGTCTGCTCCCAATAGATAAGATACATTTCGAAGGACTAGAACTCAAAGGAACGAACACTGATTGAAACTATATCTCTAAGTGCTAATATTCAAACGCTCAAAGACTACAACCTCCATTCCTCAAGAGCAACAAAACTTAACGTTGGAAAAGATTATAAACTTCATATCTTTTCTTTCAACGTGAGAGAATCGTTCCTCCAGTTCTTACACACTGCAAAAGCCTCATCTACACATCCTTTGTGACGAAGCAACGTTGGAGAAAACTTTCTTTCACACAAACACTTCTTGCAAAAGAAGGGATGTCTCAAACTAGCTAGAGTATCCTAGTGGGGATACTTCACAAGACTCAGTGAAACGAGACCAACCATCAGGAAGCAAGGACTGCATCCCGGGTGGCAACTAGTCTTGAAGAAGACGAGGAGAGCTTCTGAAGTACTAAGGACTAAGGCGTTGTAACTAGTGTTTTACAAGCTTAGTGGAACAGTGGATTAGAGGAACACGTTGTTCCTTGAACCACTATAAAAACCCCGATGTCATTTACTTTACGCATTTACTTTCTACAATTATGATTCTGACTGATTAACTCAAAGACTCGGACTCTGTGTTCAGCAGATCTTGTCCTGAGAGTTAAGTTCTGCCTTAGTGTTTTCCTGAGGCTACCCGGACAGAACTCTTATCCGCTGCCAGGTCCAGTTCTGCCATCAGAACTTGACATTCTCTGTCACCAGAACCGGGCCTTCTCTGTTGAGTCATTTGTGACTTCGAGAAAAAGTTTGAAAAACCTGAACAATCTATTCACCCCCCTAGACTGTTCCTAATATAAATGGGACCAACAAGTGGTATCAGAGCCTCTTTTTTCTTGTAATCTTTTAGGTTACTTGGTGAACAAAGATCCACTTGTTTCTTAGCCTTTGTTTTATCTCTTATTATGGATAACACACTTTCCAAGAATCTTATGTTTTCAGTTACAAAGTTTGATGACTGGAGGATCAAGATGAAAGTCCACCTCTGCGCACTCCATGATGAGATGTGGGAAGTTCTTGATGCAGACCCTTTTACCGAGTTCACAAAGGTGAACCTAGAGTACACCACTGGTAGTGGTCTACCACAGATGATGATCACCAAACTTCGCCATGAGTGATCAAATGAAGAAAGGAGGAAGTACAACCTTGACAACATTGCCAAGGACATCCTCTACAAGGCAATAGATGGCAAATATTTCACCAGGATCAAGAAGTGCACCTCTACCAAGGAAATCTGGGATACACTTACTCTGATAGGAGCTGGTGATGAGCAGGAGAAGGACAACGAGCTTACAATCGCCCTAAAGAAGTTTGAAGACTTCAAACTTCTCCCCAAAGAGTGCATATCTGAGATATATGCACGTCTGCTCACCCTTACTGCTGAGATCTCTGAGCTTGGGAAGGAACTGACTCCCCAAGAGATCAACGTGAAGGTTCTCAGAGGTCTACCTTCACCTTGGAAGATCAAGGTCACTGCCATGCAAGATAGCAAGGATCTCAGAACCTACTACACAGAAAAGCTCATCTCTGATCTCAAGTCTTATGAGTTCGAGATGAATGAAGAAGAGAAAGAAGAAGTTGAGGACAGAACAACTACTGCCCTCACTGCTAGTACCTCTAAGCTAAACAACTTTGACCCTTCCATTCTTTTAACTGACGAATATATGGCCGCTTTTGCCAAGAAATTTAGGAAATTCTTGAAGCCCAAGGATGGCAGAAGTCCATCCTCCGATAGAAAGCCATTCCAGAAGACCAAGTCTTCAGAAAGCAGTGGAGAGTTTCTCTGTTACAACTGCAGGCAACTAGGACACTTCAAGGCCAATTGTCCACACCCCATAGTGTAACACCGACCCCGAGCATATTTACTTTTAGTAAATTATGTAATAAACCTTGAATGATGATTTATGAATTTGCGTAATTGTAAATTTTTATTATTTCTTTTACGTGAATAGTAAATTGCATGTGGGGCCCACAGCGGGAACGGGGACCGCCCGATAATTCCCGAACCACATGTTATATTCATCTTGGTCTAGATGACACCTATATGGTGGTGGATACTTTATTTGGGCCATAAGAAAGGCATAGAGTTGACCGGTTGGTCAAACGGGGCCCAATTACCGGTTTTGGTAATTTAGCGGGTAATAGCCGAAAATGAGTTTCGGAGACTCCTAAATTAATGTTGGGGATGGTACATCCATTCTAAAGGCCCAAAATTGTTGGGAACGCGTGATATATTTTATCCGGCCCGATAAAATAAAAAATGACTAAAGCAGTCCGAGAAATACAACTTACGGGGCCGATTATACACACCGGGACGTAATGGGATGACCTCCCACATGAGTGGGGGCCACCCCACGATTTTGTGTGATCTAATTGACACATTGGGAGCTGAGTGAGTCAAATAAACATGGGTTGTGCATGAAGGGATGGCTGGAGACAACCAACCACTCCCTTGGCCATACCTCTTCATTGTTTTTGGCTTGGGTGAGGATAGATACCTCCCCCCTTCCATTTGACACCATTCACTCGACTAAAGCAGAGAGAGAAGCTCCAGGGAAGTCTCCTCTCCTAGTGCAAGCAGCAAGGAAGAGAATCCAAAGAGAAGAGGGTTGTTCTTGAGGTAAGAACTCAACAAACAATCTTGTAACTAGTTTTTTGTGTATGATTTTTGAGAAATCATATGGTGGATTAAACCATGATTTCTACACGTCTAAAAGTGTAGAATATTGTTATAAAGTGGTGTTAATTAACTTAGAAGAGTTGGTGAATCGATAGGAGTCGAAATCGCCGGAAACCGCCACATATAGGGAGCTGTTCGTAGTTGCAGACTACGAAAGCCGCCCGGCTTTCGTGAAAGCCGCCCGGCTTTGGCCCAGAAATCCAGCTTTTCACTTTCAATCGGCCTAGAACGGGGATTGATCGAGGGGCTTAACAAAGGCAACTATTGTAGCACATCACGAGGTGAGGATGGCTGACTATATTGCTTATAATTAGTGAGTTAATTTCATAAGAATGCCTAAAGTGATTAGATGGGATTTTCATGGATTATTAATGACTAATAATGCCTAAATGAAAATAATATGGAAATGAGTAAGTGAAGCATGATATACAAATTTAGAATAATTGTGTATGATTATGCGAAATGAATGGAACGGCATGTTAATGAAATTACTATGATGACATCGTGATAAAATATACTTTACTACATGTATGAAATTCATGAATGGATTAAAGTGATATTTTTGATATTGAGATTAAACTATATTTGGGTTGAGAAATCAATGGAAATGAAATGCAAATTGGGAAATAGGAACTTGGCATGTTCTAAGGTTATCCAATTAGTATCAAAATACTAGTCGGGGAATTAATATAAATAAATGATGAAACAAATCCTAAGAGGTAGGATTGTGAATAGATATGCCTTAAGTAGTCTCAAGAGATACTTAAGGATGAATGGTATGAACACTAAGGTGTGATAGGGATAGGCCTAAAGGCCACCTACGGGAATTGATTCTAGGCATAGGGCTTGCTTGAGAATTTGATTATGAGAATAATTAGAGTTGGACTCTAGGATGACATGGAGATGTAGTTGGGCCGAGCCCATGCCATGTAATATGATTAGCATGGAAACGTAGTTGGGCCGAGCCCTTGCCACGTATATGTGACCTCCGTGGAAACGTAGTTGGGCTGAGCCCTTGCCACGAAGTTATGGTTGGTATGGAAACGTAGTTGGGCCGAGCCCTTGCCATACAAATTTTGATATGATATATTGAGCTAGAGGATTGTATAGAGATGTAGTTGGGCCGAGCCCATGCTATACAATTGGGGCTCGATGGGACCCCACGGGGTTATCGTGACTCGCGGTCACGGGGGAATGGAAAAGATGAATTCTAAATGAGTATGGGCCTACGGGCTGACTACTTGACTTTATGTAAAGTAAGTACAGTTAAAAGAAAGAGGGGTAACCGAGGGTTATGGCCTATAATATAATAGTACCCTAAGTTGAGGGTCTTGGAAATTAAAACGTTGATTATACTTAGTATAGTTGCTATTGTACTTGTCAAATATTTCCAAGTACTGACCTCCCCTTCACGGGGGAGGCCACCTCACAGTTTCAGGTAGAACTTGAAGGTCGCTGCCATTGCCCGTTGCTTCGGGAGGAATCAAGGGAAGAAGACGTGGTTCGTGCTTCTCCCGTTCTGTTTTAAAAACAATTACATTAATGCTCATGGATAATATTTTCTGAATAATTACTTTGGGGGCTTGCATGCCTAGTTATGCCAAGTGTGGCTTGAACAATTGTATTAATGCTTCCGCTGTTTTAAATGCATGTTTTACATTATGTTTGTTTATGGATGTACTATGTGTGAATGATATTCACGACGCCTTGTATAGTATGGATGAGTTGGACTGCGGTTGACTATTCGTACTGTACGGCGGGTTGTTGACGTGTCCGGCTAGGTCCGGGGCGTGACAATTTAATGTGTATCAGAGCCTTAGTCCGTAAACATCATAATGAAGCTTGAAAATTTCTTTTTGAAAATGAATTTGAAAACCATGAGCATAAGGTTTTGTACTTATAGAACTTTTGGTACTTGAGTTGCAATGTCTCTAATTGTTAAGATGGTACCCTTAACAATTGGTATGGCGGTGATTTGAGCCAAAGGATGTCTTTGAGTACCTATCCGTCAATTGACATTTGATACGAGTCTAATGACTCATTCTCAATTTCTTTTAGAAATGGAAGGTACCGGGAAAGTGACTAGAAGAAACCCGACTGGCCGAGCACCGGGAGGATCCGTGCAAGGCAGTAGAGGGGCTTCTAGGGTGTCCAGAGGACAGGGCCGTGGAGGCCAAGATCGGACCGTGAGTGACAGTTATGTGGAAACAGTCAACGAGAACGAGTCCTATGAGTCCGAGGAGGATTCGACGTATCGACCGGGAACTGAGCCGGTTGAGACCCCATATGATGGGGAGTATGATGAGGACAGTGAGGGGAGCGACGATGACGGCGCTCTAGAAAGGATGGAGGAACTACTCCGTCAATTTCAGCAAGATTGCCAAAGGCGCCGGGCAAGGCGTGCTTTGGGAGGGGCTTCAAGAAGGGGAAGCCATGTGGGTTCTAGGGGACATGTGGAGTCCCGAGTAGATCGAGGTGTCGAGGTCCCGATAATAAGGATCTCGAAGTACCTCAAAGAAGCAAGAGATTTGGGGTGTAAACCGTTCGATGGAACGGGAGATATATCCATTGCGGCGGAGTGGATCAAGCGGTTCAATGAAGCGGCCCTTGATATGCAGCTGCCGCCAAACATGAAGATGAGAGTAGCAACAAGGTTACTAGAGGGGATGGCGTCCACATGGTGGGACGGTGTCAAGGGGAAGTACGGTGAGGCCGTAACTTGGGAGAATTTCCGACAGGAATTCTTCAACCAATACTACTCCGACTTCGAGGTGAACTTGAAGAGGAGAGAATACACCAACTTGACCCAAGGAGGCAAGTATACCGTGAGGCAACTTGAGCACAAGTTCAGGGAGCTCGCGGAGTTCATACCGGAGTATGCTTGTGATGAGAACCGGATGGTGAATCACTTTTGGGATGCTTTAGACTTAGACGTGCGTGAACGGGCAACACAATTGCCTAACATGACGTTTAGTCAAGTGGTGGAGCAAGGCCTGAAAGGGGAGAAGGAATGGGAAGAAAGAAAGCTGAAAAACGCCGAGGAGGCGAAGAAGAGGAAATGGGAGAACACCGGCCCCCAAGGTTCTAGCAAGAAGGGGAACCACGGGGGAGGTGGGTCTTTCAGAACGCCCGCACCACCATCCAGGGGAAACCAAGGCCCAGGGGGGCAAGGCTCGAGGTCGCAAGGCTCGGGCATTAGCAGGTGCAATAACTGCAAGAGGAACCACACGGACAAGTGCCGCGATCCCCCTAGGTGTTACCAATGCGGGGAGGCGGGACACTTGAGATCAAACTGCCCACAACTTGGGCGAGTCATGGGTGCAGGACCTAGCAGCGGGACCACGGCAAGTAGGAACCGAGCAGGGGCACCTCACGCGAGCACGACGCACGGAGGGCCAAGTACAAGCAACGCGCCATCCGTGAACCAAGGCAAGACCCAGGCTAGGGTCTATGCGATGACGGAGGCGGACGCACGTGCTAACCCGGACTCCGTGGCGGGTAAAATCTTAAACTCATGTTATTAACTCTATTGTATGCAATAGGAGTGTTTGGAATGTGCAAAATTTGAAACCCCGACGGTTTGGTCGGGATTGTAGGGGAAAGGGGAGGAAAAATCCCCGCCCTGGGCGAATGCCGCCCGGCATTTGACGAAAGCCGCCCGGCTTTCGTCTTGAATTATTGGGAAAATGTTGCGGCGACGAATGCCGGCCGGTTTCCACCAAAAGCCGCCCGGCTTTCGTCAACAATTAACCTGTAAAATCCTCGCAACCAAAAACCGGCCGGCTTTTGTAAAGACCGGCCGGCTTTCATAAATGTCTGACCTGGGGAAATTTCTCGCAGCTGAAAGCCGCCCAGCTTTGGCGAAAGCCGCCCAGCTTTGGCGAAAGCCGCCCGGCTTTCGTTGGGCCTGGGGATTCCTGCGCTGCTGAAACCCGGCCGGGTTTCGTAGAAACCGGCCGGCTTTGAGACCATTTCCTGAATAAAACTGCGGCGACGAAAACCAGCCGGCTTTCGTGAAAGCCGCCCGGCTTTCGTGATTTTCATATGAGAATTTTTTCTCGCAGACGAAAAGCGGCCGACTTTCGTGAAAAGCGGCCGGCTTTCACCTGGGTTCGTCCTAGAGCGGTTCTAAAGCTTAGAAACCGGGGAATTTTCGGACAGGTGTCAAACGGACCCCACCCGAACCGTGACCAACGTACTCTACGACTTACGAAACAAGCCTATTAATTAGATAGTGTGTTATACATTACTTATGAATGTAGGAACACTAAAGATAAACGGGAGAGACGCAAGAATCCTTATTGATACCGGGGCGCAACGATCATTTGTGAGTGAGGCGTTCGCCAGCGGATTCAACGGACCATTTGTACCGATGACTCAAACCCTATTGGTGTCCACGCCACTAGGGGATGATATCGAGAGAGATAGCCACTATCCATCGTGTGAGGTGGAGGTGGAGGGACAGAACTTGACGTGTGATTTCGTACCTCTGAGTATGATCGAGTTTGATGCAATCCTCGGGATGGATTGGCTTGAGAAACATCATGCTAGGGTCGATTGCTACACGAAGATTCTTGAACTCGAAGGCGGTGAAGGGTTGACCTTACGCTTCGAGGGAGATAGAGGCAAATCAAACAGTTGTATCATATCCGCCGTGAGGGCGAGGAATATGATGAGAAAGGGATGCCACGCATACCTAGCGTATGTGGTGGATAAAACCAAAGAAGAGATAGACATCAATGATGTGAGAGTAGTGTGCAAGTATCCGGACGTCTTCCCAAAAGACTTGCCGGGACTTCCACCCGATAGGGAGATTGAGTTCGTGATCGAGGTTGAACCCGGCACCAAACCAATCTCTATACCGCCATACAGAATGGCACCCGCTGAACTTAACGAGTTGAAAACCCAATTGCAAGAGCTATTGGATAACGGTTTCATAAGGCTGAGTCACTCTCCGTGGGGAGCACCGGTCCTTTTCGTGAAAAAGAAAGATGGAACACTTCGAATGTGCATTGACTATCGTCAACTGAACAAGGTCACAATCAAGAATAGGTATCCCTTGCCTAGGATTGATGACTTGTTTGATCAGCTCCGAGGAGCGACGGTGTTTTCGAAGATTGACTTGAGGTCGGGGTACCACCAACTGAAGATAAAGGAGGATGACATACCGAAGAGTGCATTCCGCACAAGGTATGGTCATTTCGAGTTCCTAGTTATGTCATTCGGGCTAACCAACGCCCCGGCAGCATTTATGGACTTGATGAACCGAGTATTTCATAAATACTTGGACCGGTTTGTGATTGTGTTCATAGATGATATCTTGTTTTACTCGAAGAGTGAAGAAGAGCATGAAGAGCACTTGATACTTGTTCTTGAGACACTACGGGAGAAGCAACTCTATGCCAAGTTTTCCAAATGTGAATTTTGGCTAAGGGAGATTGGTTTTCTCGGGCATGTGGTTTCAGGATCAGGGATTGTCGTAGATAACAAGAATATTGAGGCCATTACTGAATGGGAGAGGCCAAAGAACGTCAAGGAAATTCGTAGCTTCCTTGGATTGACGGGGTACTACCGAAAATTTGTGGAGAGATTCTCAGTTTTGGCATCGCCATTGACAAAGCTCACTCGAAAGGGGGCCAAGTTTGTATGGGATGACCGATGTGAGAAGGGATTCCTTGAACTGAAGAAGAGATTGACCGAGGCACCGGTACTCGCACTACCCAAACAGGGTGTGGGGTACGATGTCTACAGCGACGCAAGCATCCAAGGGCTTGGGTGTGTCTTGATGCAGAATGGGAGGGTGATTGCCTATGCTTCACGACAGTTGAAGAAGCATGAGGTAAATTATCACACTCATGACTTAGAGCTGGGGGCGGTGGTGTTCGCATTGAAGATTTGGAGACATTATCTCTACGGGGAAACATGTCATATATACACCGACCACAAAAGCCTGAAGTACGTGTTTACTCAAAAAGAGTTAAACATGAGACAGAGACGGTGGATGGAGTTGATAAAAGACTACCATCTAGTTATCGAGTACCACCCCGGTAAAGCCAACGTGGTAGCGGATGCCTTGAGCCGAAAGAATTCATCTGGGGCATTATTGACTAGCTTGAGGGCATTGAGAGCCCAATTGGAGGTATCTAGCGATGGTGCCTTGTTAGCTAGATTCGAGGTTAGACCTACATTACTTGATGAAATCAAGAAGGGTCAAGAAACCGACGAAGAACTTATGAAGATCCGTGAACGCATGCTAGCGGGACCGGTTGAGGATTTCAGGGAGAGAGACGATGGCCTCTTATTATTTCGTGACCGAGTGTGTGTACCGTTGGATGATGAGCTCCGAAAGTCCATCTTAGAGGAGGCCCATTCATCGGCGTATGCCATGCACCCGGGAGGCACGAAGATGTACCGTGATTTGAAGGAGAGTTACTGGTGGTCGGGTATGAAGAGGGAAATAGCCGAGTACATCAGTAGGTGTCTTACTTGTCAGCAAGTTAAGGCAGAACATCAGCATCCGGTTGGGTTACTACAGCCACTTTCCATTCCTGAATGGAAGTGGGAGCACGTGACTATGGATTTCGTGGTGGGGCTGCCACGGACGATTAAGAACTATGATGCCGTATGGGTTGTGGTCGATAGGCTCACAAAGAGTGCACACTTTCTACCTATCAACACCACCTATGCACTGGAAAGGTTAGCCAAGTTGTATGTGGATGAGATCGTGAGGCTGCATGGGGTTCCTATAACCATTGTATCCGATAGAGATCCGCGATTCACATCACGATTTTGGCCGAAGTTCCAAGAATCTTTGGGGACAAAACTGAAATTCAGTACAGCTTTCCATCCGCAAACGGATGGACAATCCGAGTGGGTTATACAGATATTAGAGGATATGCTGAGAGCTTGTGCATTGGAGTTCCAAGGGAGTTGGGACAACCATTTGGCACTTGTGGAGTTTGCCTATAACAACAGTTATCAGGCGAGTATAGGCATGCCTCCATACGAGGCATTGTATGGGAGGAGATGTCGTACACCTTTGTGTTGGGGTGAGGTTGGCATGGCCAAACTCGACAGCACGGAACTGGTGGAAATCACCAAGTCGAAGGTAAAGACGATTCGTGACAGACTTAAGGCGGCACAGGATAGACAGAAGAGCTATGCCGATAAGCGCCGAAGAGCCTTAGAGTTTAAGGTTGGGGATGAGGTATTTTTGAAAGTTTCACCTTGGAAAGGAATCATCCGATTTCAGAGCCGAGGGAAACTCAACCCACGCTACATAGGGCCATTTGTAATTCTTGAGAGCATTGGGGCCGTAGCATACCGATTACAATTGACTCCGGAATTGAAAAAAATACATAATGTATTCCATGTATCTATGCTTAAGACGTATATTCCGGATCCATCTCACGTACTAGAGAAACCACCCGTGGAAATACGGGAAGACCTGAACTACGCCGTGCAACCGGTAAAGATACTTGATAGACAAGTAAAGAAGCTAAGAAGCAAGAAAGTTCCAATGGTTAAAATCCTTTGGAAAAGTGACCGAGTTGAAGAAGAAACTTGGGAGACTGAAGCATCGATGAAGGAGCAGTACGCATTTCTGTTTGAATAATCGATTGTGAATTTCGGGGACGAAATTCCCGTTAAGGGGGGGTGAACTTGTAACACCGAACCCGAGCATATTTACTTTTAGTAAATTATGTAATAAACCTTGAATGATGATTTATGAATTTGCGTAATTGTAAATTTTTATTATTTCTTTTACGTGAATAGTAAATTGCATGTGGGGCCCACAGCGGGAACGGGGACCGCCCGATAATTCCCGAACCACATGTTATATTCATCTTGGTCTAGATGACACCTATATGGTGGTGGATACTTTATTTGGGCCATAAGAAAGGCATAGAGTTGACCGGTTGGTCAAACGGGGCCCAATTACCGGTATTGGTAATTTAGCGGGTAATAGCCGGAAATGAGTTTCGGAGACTCCTAAATTAATGTTGGGGATAGTACATCCATTCTAAAGGCCCAAAATTGTTGGGAACGCGTGATATATTTTATCCGGCCCGATAAAATAAAAAATGACTAAAGCAGTCCGAGAAATACAACTTTCGGGGCCGATTATACACACCGGGACGTAATGGGATGACCACCCACATGAGTGAGGGCCACCCCACGATTTTGTGTGATCTAATTGACACATTGGGAGCTGAGTGAGTCAAATAAACATGGGCTGTGCATGAAGGGATGGCTGGAGACAACCAACCACTCCCTTGGCCATACCTCTTCATTGTTTTTGGCTTGGGTGAGGATAGATACCTCCCCCCTTCCATTTGACACCATTCACTCGACCAAAGAAGAGAGAGAAGCTCCAGGGAAGTCTCCTCTCCTAGTGCAAGCAGCAAGGAAGAGAATCCAAAGAGAAGAGGGTTGTTCTTGAGGTAAGAACTCAACAAACAATCTTGTAACTAGTTTTTTGTGTATGATTTTTGAGAAATCATATGGTGGATTAAACCATGAGTTCTACACGTCTAAAAGTGTATAATATTGTTATAAAGTGGTGTTAATTAACTTAGAAGAGTTGGTGAATCGATAGGAGTCGAAATCGCCGGAAACCGCCACATATAGGGAGCTGTTCGTAGTTGCAGACTACGAAAGCCGCCCGGCTTTCGTGAAAGCCGCCCGGCTTTGGCCCAGAAATCCAGCTTTTCACTTTCAATCGGCCTAGAACGGGGATTGATCGAGGGGCTTAACAAAGGCAACTATTGTAGCACATCACGAGGTGAGGATGGCTGACTATATTGCTTATAATTAGTGAGTTAATTTCATAAGAATGCCTAAAGTGATTAGATGGGATTTTCATGGATTATTAATGACTAATAATGCCTAAATGAAAATAATATGGAAATGAGTAAGTGAAGCATGATATACAAATTTAGAATAATTGTGTATGATTATGCGAAATGAATGGAACGGCATGTTAATGAAATTACTATGATGACATCGTGATAAAATATACTTTACTACATGTATGAAATTCATGAATGGATTAAAGTGATATTTTTGATATTGAGATTAAACTATATTTGGGTTGAGAAATCAATGGAAATGAAATGCAAATTGGGAAATAGGAACTTGGCATGTTCTAAGGTTATCCAATTAGTATCAAAATACTAGTCGGGGAATTAATATAAATAAATGATGAAACAAATCCTAAGAGGTAGGATTGTGAATAGATATGCCTTAAGTAGTCTCAAGAGATACTTAAGGATGAATGGTATGAACACTAAGGTGTGATAGGGATAGGCCTAAAGGCCACCTACGGGAATTGATTCTAGGCATAGGGCTTGCTTGAGAATTTGATTATGAGAATAATTAGAGTTGGACTCTAGGATGACATGGAGATGTAGTTGGGCCGAGCCCATGCCATGTAATATTATTAGCATGGAAACGTAGTTGGGCCGAGCCCTTGCCACGTATATGTGACCTCCGTGGAAACGTAGTTGGGCTGAGCCCTTGCCACGAAGTTATGGTTGGTATGGAAACGTAGTTGGGCCGAGCCCTTGCCATACAAATTTTGATATGATATATTGAGCTAGAGGATTGTATAGAGATGTAGTTGGGCCGAGCCCATGCTATACAATTGGGGCTCGATGGGACCCCACGGGGTTATCGTGACTCGCGGTCACGGGGGAATGGAAAAGATGAATTCTAAATGAGTATGGGCCTACGGGCTGACTACTTGACTTTATGTAAAGTAAGTACAGTTAAAAGAAAGAGGGGTAACCGAGGGTTATGGCCTATAATATAATAGTACCCTAAGTTGAGGGTCTTGGAAATTAAAACGTTGATTATACTTAGTATAGTTGCTATTGTACTTGTCAAATATTTCCAAGTACTGACCTCCCCTTCACGGGGGAGGCCACCTCACAGTTTCAGGTAGAACTTGAAGGTCGCTGCCATTGCCCGTTGCTTCGGGAGGAATCAAGGGAAGAAGACGTGGTTCGTGCTTCTCCCGTTCTGTTTTAAAAACAATTACATTAATGCTCATGGATAATATTTTCTGAATAATTACTTTGGGGGCTTGCATGCCTAGTTATGCCAAGTGTGGCTTGAACAATTGTATTAATGCTTCCGCTGTTTTAAATGCATGTTTTACATTATGTTTGTTTATGGATGTACTATGTGTGAATGATATTCATGACGCCTTGTATAGTATGGATGAGTTGGACTGCGGTTGACTATTCGTACTGTACGGCGGGTTGTTGACGTGTCCGGCTAGGTCCGGGGCGTGACACATAGTGTCCAAGAGACAAGGACATGAAGGAGAGAAGAAGTATGAGAACAGAAGGAGGAAAGCTCTTATCTCTGAGCAACCAGAGAAGGACCCCCTCTATGAAACAGAATCCAGCTTTGAATCAGAATCCGATGAGGCATTCTGTTGCTTAGATACAGAGACCGAAGATCTATGCCTTATGGGTCAGTCTGATGATGAGGTAAGCTCTACTTCTACCTCTAGTTTTTCTTCGGTAGGCAAAGATTTTAATTCTGATTCAATGACAGAATTTTGGGAAGAGTTTAAAGCCATCCAAACCACTTACTCTTCTGTTAAAGAAGAAAACAGTAAGCTGAAAGCTGAAATCCTTTACTTAAAAAGGGAGGTTGAGATCAAAATCAACCTTCTTATTAAGGAAAGAGATCAGCTAGAAGGTGAAAATGTTTCTCTTCTAAAGAGAGTAAGAAAAATAGAGTCACTTGAAATCAAGTACAACACTTACCAGAAGGCCCAATCTTCAATTGAAGGGTTAGTACTTGACCAACAAGTTGGCATTGGTTTTGGTCTTGGATATGGCTCAACAGAATCAGGTGAGCCTTCTGTAAAGTCTCGCACCAGAGTTGCTAAGGCAGATAAGGTCATAGTGCCACTGATCTCTAGCCCCATTTGCCATGCTGGTGTATGTGGCACCATGGCAGCTCATGAGAAAGTCAGACCAGCGAAACAAAATATAAAGGTCCAACCAAAACAAGTTTTGAAAACAAATGAACCTGGCAGAAAACCTAACATCGGAAAAGGTTTTCAAAATAATAAAAATCAAAGACAGAACACCTACAGACAATCTCATGACAACCATGTCAGAAATGATCACCAGAAGGGCAGGTATCAAGAGAAGGTTACTCCCAGACAGAGGAGGTTGTCTGGTCAACCTCAGAAGCTCAAAGCTAACTGCCCCTCTGCTCTTGATATTATATAGGACTTCTTTCCAACCAGAAAAGCTATGCTGAAGTATGTAAACAGGAAGCATGATCCTCACAAGCATCTGCCCAAAGTGAATCACACTTCTATTTACTATGACTACCATGTGGACAATGGGTACCACTCACCAAGGTTTCACTTGATGAGACCAAAGTGGTACTGGCTGCCAAGACTACATGACCCCTAGGACCCAACATTGCTTGGGTACCTAAATCTTCCTTTTAATTTTGCAGGAACTGTGTGCTGGAGCCATGGTTCTAAAAGTCGGATAAATCGCCCGCCTAGCCGGCCGAAACTCGCTACGTGGACTGCTCCCATACTGATTTCCTTTTTTTTCGGCTCTGTAGTCGCTCTCTGAGTAATCGCCCGCCGTGATCGAAAAATCGCTTGCACAGACCTTAAAATCGGCCGCTTAGTCTAGATGTTGCTCGCTCCAAAGCTTTCTAAAAAAAGTTTCGTTTTTGACTTCTTTTGCTGCCCAGATGACGAGGATGGTGCTTTCTTCCCTTTTCTCAATCCACAAAACTGGGGTGGCTTTCATCGACCTAATACAAAGCTTTCTTCTCTGCGATGGAACGGCCACCATATACCATAGTCAAGAGTGCTGAGTCATCTTCTCTTCCACTTCCGGATTTTCTTCAAGATTATTCAAACCTCTCAAGATTAGGTATGTTTTGAAAATGAAAACTGTATCAGTCCGTTTTGTTATAATGACCATCCTAACTTTCACCCTTAAACTCTTATAGAACCTTGACAATTTTCCAATGGATTTCTTCTATTATTCATGAACACGAGTTTCCTTTTGGTTCAAAAAAGAAAAGAAAAAGAGACATGATACTTAGTTGTGATAGCTTGTAACTTTGTATGTAAATCGTATGTATCTACATGAGCAACAAGATTGACTTATAGACTGAGAAATTTATAGCCTAATATTGATAGGAACTTGGAATGCATCTATGGTGTTTGATTAAATTTCTCAAGGAAGCAAAGCAAACTTTAACTAGTAATTTATTTCAATGTAGAATGAAATAACTTATAATGATGACTCGTTTGGAATATTATCTCAATGTTTTTTTGTAAGAGCATTGTGACAGACTGGTTATCTAAAATTTTGTCACCATGCTTTCCGTATGAATTACTGTGGTAACTAATTTTAGAAAAAATGATTAATTCTACATGCACCAATTGAAATTAGTTGAGATTAAAGTGATGATAATGCACATTGTTTACTGCTATCATCTTTGACCTCGTCCACAAAAAGAATGAATTGTAGTCTCGATTAAACTTATTTAGTCCTGTGCAGAATAACTAATTTGGAAACAAAGAAGTACTTTATAATATTGTGTTAGTAAAAATATTGTTACATAAAAAACAATATATTTTTTCTTCTTTAGATGTAAACTCATACATTGCTCTTAATATCAACTGTGGTAAAAAATTATTTTTCCTTTTGAGTGAATTATATATGGAGTCTGCACTCCATTTGTTTTTAATATGACAGTCATTGACATTGTTATAAATTGACAATTATACATCTCTGCGTACAAGCTTGGAGATGTATTTAATGGCAAAATGACAGTCATATAATGCCACCATTGTAGTTGGAATGAAGTAGGACACGATTACTTCTACTCTGCTTTGCTCGACTTCTCTGTTAACGGCTAACAATCCCATTCACAGTTTATGAGCTTTATTATGTTCCACCATAGAAATTGATTTTCTTTTTATCGTGTTGGGCCTTAGATTATATAGATGGCGGCGTCTATTGCTAGCTGCAACTTCAGCCTTTCAGGTCATTTTCAGTTCAAAGTTATCAAAAATTATTCGGTTCTGTTTCATTGCTCTAATAGGTTCAAACCCAGAGAGCATCCCTCTGTTCTGGTGATGCCTAAGAATATAACTACCTTAAGGATTGAGAATACTTTAGGAGCAAGTCATGATGTCAAATGCAGCTTGATGGAGTATATGGGTCTAGATCCCAGGATCCACATACTCAGAAGAACAAGAGGCACAACTATCACTCAGTGGGGCCTTCGTCGGCCAGATGGCCCTCCATCGACCAGAAAGATATCAACTCAGAACATGGTCCAGAAACCAGAAGAACCGGGCGTCCCCGTCGGCCGTGGCTCCGTCGGCCAGCCCCTCGTCGGCCACAAAGAGCTCCCAGAATCGGATTTCATACTTAATCATTTCTACATACTTTGTACTCGGCCCAGTAGTTGTCCAATTGTAAATGGGCCTCCCAAGCCCAAGACTTGGGAGCCCAGCCCGCATTTTCTCTATAAATACTCCTCTTGGGAGTAGTTGTAGGGGTTCACAAATCATTTATTGCAAGTATTTATTGCACTTCTCTCTCTAGCTTTCACTTCTCTCTAGAAAATTACTCTATCACAGCTCATATGCCCCAATAAATTATCTGCACTTGAGTGTTGATAATAGTGATGAACAGCAAGGTTTTATCATTTCTTGCTGAAACAGCCAAGTCAGCTAAACTACATAGAATGGCCAAGCATCCACACCACACTGAAGACTGCTAGCCTGACTCTTGCTCTAGTCGGTCTGTTTATCATCGCATTGGCATCTGTTGATTCTGTTCTATGTTATGTATTGGCTTTGCTTTCAAGAAGGGCAACTTGATAGGTGGATTCTTCTCTGTGTTATATATCTTTATAAACTGATTTTTTTGTAAGAATTGTTTTCATTTGCTTGTTCTTTCAAGAAGTTATTTAGTTTATACGTAATATAAAAAAAGGTTGGAATGAAGTAATATTCAGCTTTCATGTGTGTGCCTACCATGCCCTTACTGTTAGAGCACTACATATCTATTAACCTCTTCTGACACTTGTGGCTGCATTTTCAAGACTTGAGCGACATGATTTGCTCAAGGAAATTAACTTTCTTCCACCCAAAACCATGGTTATATGGATAAATAACTCTCTAATACTCCATAATACTCCCTATACACCTTTAACATCATACACACAAATACTCATTCATGAGAGTTCACTAGCACGTATTTTAATATCTCTTTTGCCAAACATCAGTTTGGTTTCCTAGCAGTCCTGATATTATAGTAGGTAGTATGCAACATGTATATTATGTTTAAACTTTAAACTTTATTTGTTTATTGTCATATTTTTGCCAATAATGTTTATTTTTTTTGGTATTATGTTGAAACTGAGTTGGCCGCCTTGTAGCCGACTAATCGGCGCCTAGTCCACCTAGGCGCTAGGCGGTGCTTGATCGCCCGACTAGTGCCTAGCGAATTTTAGAACATTGGCTGGAGCTATCCCTGAGCAAGAGTGGTTTATTGGTAGTGGATGCTCCAGGTACATGACAGGTGTTGGTCCCGGTTGTATTGGATACAGTCTAGAGGGGGGTGAATAGATTGTACTAGTTTTTAACTTTTTCAAGCTAAGTACCAGATTTAACAGAATAGCCTGTTCTGTTGGCAGAACAGACTGGCAGCGGATGGTCTTCTGGTAGGTGTTCTGTCCGGATAGCCTCTAAGAGAAGCAAAGGCAATAGGCCTTCTGTTAACTCACAGAAAGGGTTCTGCTGAACACAGAGACCAAATCTCTGGAGTTAAACAGTTCAAAGTAAATACAAGAAATAAAAGCAGTTAGTAAATGACACCAGGGATTTTTATAGTGGTTCAAGGAACAACTCGTTCCTCTAATCCACTGTTCCACTAAGATTGTAAAAAATTCAATTACAAAGCCTTAGTCCTAGCACTTAAGAAGCTCTCCACGTCTTCTTCAAGCCTAGATGTCTCCTGGGATGCATTTCCTTGCTTCCTTTAAGACTGGTTCTTTCACTGAGCTTCCTTGAAGTATCTCCACTCCACTACTCCAGTTACTTGAACGTCCTTCTATTTAAAGAAGAGTTCTTGTCAGAACAGGGGTTTTCCAACTTGCTTCGTCACAAATGATGTGTAGTTGAAGTGCTTGAAGCGTTGAAGAACAGTTGGAACTTTTGCTCTTATTGGAATGTGAAGATGTGAAAATATAATCTTTCCAACGTCCGCCTTTCTTGTTGATGAATGGAGTTTGAATCTCAAGAAGGCTTTTGTAAGGTTTTAGCAAGGTTCTAGCAAAGTTGAGCAAAGTTGTCTTGTTGTTCTTCGAGTAGTATCTTTTATACTGGGGTTGTCTTCCCGTTGGAGGAGGAGGACAACTGCATTAAATGCGCATACAGTTGACTTGACATGTAGGGCCCGGTAAAGTTGGCGAGTTGCTATTTTGGGATAAAGTTATCATGACATTTCGGCCAATCATCTGCATTTACTCTTCGACGTACGGGGTGCATTAAATTTTCATTTAATGCGCGTACTGTAGCTTTTCCGTTCAAGTCTTCTAGCCCTTGAAGGAATCTTCTGTTGGTTTCACCGACTAAAGTAGTTTCATGAAAATTATCTAAGTGTTAGGCCTTCTGGTATCTTTAGCAAAGGGTCAACCGGAGAGGGTCTCGAGCACTTCTGTTGGAATAAGCTACCAGAGGGTCCTTAGTCCCTCCGTCAAGATAGAGGCCAACAGAGGACCTTTTGTAACTCATATTGTGGTGAAGTCCAACAGAGAACTAGAAGGTCTTCTGTCAGGATAGAGGTTCACCAGAGGGTCAAACCAGCTTCTGTCTGGAGGTCTTCTGTCAGTCGACTATACTAAGAAAAACATTAAACAAGGAAAATTTCTAATACAATTTTCTAAAGCGGGGTACTCTAAAGTCCTAATTAATATAGCATCATCAAAATCTAGTTACAAATATTCCTTACAATTTCCCCCTTTTTGATGATGCCAAAACCCTTTAACTATTTCCAGAGAAGTGCCTTTCATCATAAAAGAAATAAAGTTCAAAACCTTTCATTAAAATTCTTGGTGGGAAACTTGGCATAGAAAAATAGTAAGAGTAAGATACATTCAAGATAAAACACAATAATTTAGAGCACAAATAACACAAACAGATATAGCAAAAGAAGTTAGCAGAAATCAAACACAGATATAGGAAGAATAGTGTCGTTCAAGCAGAGAGGCAGAGAGTTATCTTATTAAGGGATAGATACACTCTAGTCATGGTGGATGACTATTCAAGATATACATGGACAATCTTCTTGAAAAAGAAGAATGAAACTCTACAGAAGCTGCCCTCTCTGTTGAAGCTACTACAGAATGAACATAACCTGAAGGTCAAAACCATCATATCAGACAGGGGAATAGAGTTTGTCAACCAGGTCATTAAGGATTTCTGTGACCAAAATGGCAACATGCACCAACTCTTTGCTGCCAGAACTCCTTAACAGAATGGAGTTGCAGAAAGAAGAAACAGAACTCTTACAGAAGCTGCAAGGACCATGATTGCTGAATCTGGTCTACGTCTCAGATATTGGGCAGAAGCAACTAATACTGCATGCTACACCCAGAACCAGAGCATGATTCACAAAGCTCATGAGAAGAACCCCTATGAGCTCTGGAAAGGAAGAAAACCCAACATCGGCTATTTTCATGCCTTTGGATGCAAGTGCTACATTCTCAACAATGGAAAGGAACATCTTAAAGTGTTCCAGGAGAAAGCCAATGAAGGAACATTCATAGGCTACTCTAGCACAAGCAAAGCCTACAAAGTACTGAACAAGAGGACTCTACTTGTTGAAGAATCAATTCATGTCAAGTTTTACGATCACACTTCAGCTGACAATATAACAGAGAACCTGATGAAAATCAACCTTGAAGAAGTCCAAGCTGAAGCACCAGAACTGGTCACACCAGAAGAGGTTACCAACTCCGTTCTACCAACTCACATTCAGAACCCAATTCTTCATTACAAAGGTAGTGATGAGGAATCAGAAGCTGAACAATAGAGACCCAGACAACGTCTATCAGAACCTGATCTAACTTGGTTGAGAGATCACCCACCAAACCAAGTGATTGACAAGATCAGAAATGGTGTACAGACCAGATCTGCTACTACCAGAAGACAAGCAATGTTTGCTTGTTACATTTCCCATATGGAACCTATGACTGTGGAAGAAGCTCTACAAGATTCAGATTGGATCAATGCAATGCAAGAAGAGCTTACACAGTTTGAAAGAAACAAAGTGTGGGAACTTGTTTCTAGGCCTAAGAACCAGAATGTTATTGGAACCAAGTGGGTATTAAAGAACAAAGCTGATGAAGAAGGAACTATTGTAAGGAATAAAGCAAGGCTGGTAGCTAAGGGATACTGTGAAGAGGAAGGAATTGATTTTGATGAGACCTTTGCACCAGTTGCCAGACTTGAAGCCATTAGAATCTTCCTAGCCTATGTTGCTTACAACAACATCAAGGTCTACCAGATTGATATCAAGAGTGCATTTCTGAATGGAGATTTTGAAGAGGAAGTTTATGTGGAACAACCACCAGGTTTTATCACTCCTACTCAATCTTCTTGTGTCTACAAGATTAGAAAGACCCTTTATGGTCTTAAGCAAGCTCCCAGAGCATGGTATGACACTTTGTCCTTATTCCTAGTGAACCATTGGTTTACTAAGGGAAAGGTTGACAAAACCTTATTTCAAATCTCTGTTGCTAATCATATTCTTTTAGTACAAATATATGTTGATTTTTTTGGATGAAATGTAAAAATATATTAAACACCCAAAAATAACATATTACAATGTATCAAGTCCAATCAAAGTGTCTATCTAAGTTAGACTAATCTAACCTAAATATAATTCCTCACAAACAGCTAATAGGCCGCAACCTGAAAATCCCACTTTCCAACCCATTAAAAATCTGTTCCAGATTTAGGCTAATGCCGCCACTTAGACAGAAATAAGTTAGTCCAACCATCATGAAAAAACAGCAAAAGCGTCGAGATGCTTCGTGATCATAACAACAATGTACATCAACCTTCAACAACATGTGACAAAAACACATAAATTCTAAACCATAAAACCAGCAACACAACAGATAATTTCCAGAAATACAACATGTCACCAGGTTAAGTGAATCAGCCCAAAGAATCGACTCCTCAGACTTGCTTAATGTCCCCCTTTCTCTTGCCGCCCATGTCTCTTTCCTTTGTTCTTCTCCAAAAATTGTACTATTAAATCTGAGGCTTGAGTGTCCTTAATCTCCTCAAGAGCTTTTGGGAGAGTTTGGGTGACAGAAGCAAGACCTTCAATCAAGCTTTGTTGTTTTTGGACAGCTGAGGCGACATCTATGGTATTTGCCTCAAGAAGTACCATCTTCTGGTACCTTTCCTTGTCCACTTGTATTAAGGATAAGGCCTACTGCTTATGAGTATTGCAGAGATCCTCTATGTCTTGCAGTTGCTCCTTAGTCTTGGTATCAGACCATTGTAGCTCATCAACTGTGTTGGAAATCTTAGCTACACTTCGAAGGACTGGAACTCAAAGGAACGAACAACGATTGAAACTATCTCTCTAAATGCTAATATTCAAACGCTCAAAGACTATAACCTCCATTCATCAAGAGCAACAAAACTTAACGTTGGAAAAGATTATAAACTTCATATCTTTTCTTTCCAACGTGAGAGAATCGTTCCTCCAGTTCTTCAACACTTCAAAAGCCTCATCTACACATCCTTTGTGATGAAGCAACATTGGAGAAAACTGTCTTTCACGCAAAACACTTCTTGCAAAAGAAGGGACGTCTCAAACTAGCTAGAGTAGTGAAGTGGGATACTTCAAGAGACTCAGTGAAATGAGACCAGCCATCAGGAAGCAAGGACTACATCCCGTGTGGCAACTAGTCTTGAAGAAGACGAGGAGAGTTTCTTACGTACTAGGGACTAAGGCGTTGTAACTGGTGTTTTCTAACTGCAATTAAGATTTTGATTGATTAACTCAAAGACGTGGACTCTGTGTTCAGCAGATCTTGTCCTAAGAGTTAACAGAAAGGCATTTGCCTTAGTGTTTTACTAAGGCTACCCTAACAGAACTCTTATCCGCTGTCAGGTCCAGTCCTGCCATCAAAACTTGACCTTCTCTGTCACCATAACCAGACCTTCTCTGTTGAGTCATCTGTGACTTCAAGAAAAAGTTTCAAAAACTTGAATAGTCTATTCACCCCCCTTCTAAACTGTTCCTAATATAAACGGGACCAACATAACCATTTAAGGTATTCTGATAGAAAGAATTCTTGTATCAGAGTAAGAGGTACTCTGGTAGGTGGTTCTCTGGTCCAAAGAAGGGAGTTCTGGTCCAGAACTACTCTGAATCAAGCATCTCTCGGAAGATCATCCATCATTCCCAGTTCTTCCCTTAATTTGTTGAACATTGTCTAACTGAGAGGTTTGGTGAGGATATCTGCTAGCTGATCCTTTGTTGGTACATGCTCCATATAGATATGTTTCTTCTTCACATGATCTCTGATGAAGTGGTGTCTGATCTCGATGTGCTTTGTTCTAGAGTGAAGTACTGGATTCTGGGTGATTGCAATGACACTGGTGTTGTCACAAAGCAGCTTGATCTCCTTTGCATGAATTCCATAATCCTTGAGTTGTTGCTTCATCTAGAGAAGCTGAGCACAGCAACTCTCAGCTGCAATATATTATGCCCCAGCTGCACTTGTTGAGATTGAGTTCTACTTCTTGCTAAACCAGGAGACGGGTCTCCCTCCTAGCAATTGACAGTGACCAGAGGTGCTCTTCCTGTCTAACTTGCATCCTGCAAAATCTGAGTCAGAGTAACCAATTAGTTCAAAGTTACCTCCATTGGGATACCATAGGCCTGCATTTGGATTTCCTTTGATATATCTGATGATTCTTTTTGTAGCACTTAGATTGCTCTCCTTGGGCTTTGATTGGTATCTGACACAGATTCCAATAGAGAATGATATATCTGGTCTGCTTGCAGTTAGATACAGAAGAGATCCAATGATCCCTCTATACATTGTTGCATCTACATCTTTGTCTTCATCATCTGGTCCAATTCCCTGTGAGGTGTTCATGGGAATCTTGACTGAAGCTTTTTCCTCAGTTCCAAACTTCTTGATCAGGTCTCTGGTGTACTTCCCTTGATTGATAAAGATTCCTTCTGGAACTTGTTTCACTTGAAGTCCTAGGAAGTAGCTTAGTTATCCCATCATGCTCATTTCAAATTTACTCTGCGTATCTTGAGAAAACTTGTTGCATAGTTCTGCGTTAGTACTTCCAAATAAAATATCATCAACATATATTTGTACTAGCAGAAGGTTCTAGGGTAGATTGCTACACGAAGGTTCTAGAACTCAAAGGTAATGATGGGAATGCCCTACGCTTCGAGGGTGATCGAGGCAAGTCAAATAGTTGCATCATATCCGCCGTGAGAGCGAGGAGTACGATGAGAAAGGGTTGCCACGCATACCTTGCTTACGTGGGGGATGAGACAAAGAAGGAGGTCGACATCAACGATGTACGTGTCGTGTGTAAGTACCCGGACCTCTTTCCCAAAGACCTACCGGGGCTTCCACCCGATAGAGAAATTGAATTCGTGATTGAAGTTGAGCCGGGAACCAAACCCATTTCGATTCCTCCTTATCGAATGGCACCGGCGGAACTTCAAGAATTGAAGGTCCAATTACAAGAGCTATTGGATAATGGGTTCATTAGACCTAGTCATTCACCATGGGGAGCACCCGTATTCTTCGTGAAGAAGAAAGATGGTACACTAAGAATGTGTATCGACTACCGACAGTTGAACAAGGTCACCATCAAGAACATGTATCCTTTACCTAGGATTGATGACTTGTTTGATCAACTTCGAGGGGCAATAGTATTCTCGAAGATTGATTTGAGGTCGGGGTATCATCAGTTGAAGATCAAGGAAAGTGACATACTGAAGAGTGTCTTTCGCACTAGATATGGGCATTACGAGTTCCTTGTGATGTCATTTGGTTTAACCAACGCACCGGAGACATTCATGGACTTGATGAACCGTGTGTTTAGTGAATACTTAGATCAATTTGTGATAGTATTCATTGATGATATCTTGATATACTCCAAGAGCGAAGAGGAGCACGAGCATCATTTGGGTCTTGTACTGAATCGGTTAAGAGAAAAGCAACTCTTTGCCAAGTTCTCTAAATGTGAATTTTGGCTCAAAAAGATTGGCTTTCTCGGGCACGTCATATCCGGTTCGGGCGTTGCTGTGGACAACGCCAAAATAGAGGCCATTATAGATTGGGAGAGGCCCAAGAATGCAAAGGAGATACGCAGTTTCCTTGGTTTAGCGGGGTACTACCGTAAGTTCGTGGAGAAATTCTCCGTATTGGCATCTCCATTAACAAAGATCACAAAGAAGGGAGCCAAATTCTTATGGGACGAAAAGTGTGAGAAAGGATTTCTTGAACTAAAGAAAAGACTTACCGAAGCACCAGTTCTCGCCCTACCCATACAGGGGATAAGGTATGATATTTACAGTGATGCTAGCATCCAAGGGCTTAGATGTGTATTGATGCAAAAGGGAAATGTGATTGCCTATGCTTCTTGGCAATTAAGGAAACACGAGGTGAACTACCCTACCCATGACCTAGGGTTGGGGGCGGTAGTGTTTGCACTAAAGATTTGGAGGCATTATCTCTACGGGGAGACATGTCACATCTACACCGATCATAAGAGCTTGAAGTACCTATTCACCCAGAAAGAGTTGAATATGAGGCAGAGGAGGTGGATGGAGTTGATCAACGACTATGACTTGATCATCGACTATCACCCCGGGAAGGCCAATGTAGTGGCCGATGCACTAAGCAGGAAAAGCACATCGAGGACGTTACTCACATGCCTACGGGCGTTACGGGCACGCGTGGAGGTGACCACAAGTGGGGCCCTCATAGCAAGGTTCGAGGTTAGACCTACCTTGATGGATGAGATCAACAGAGGTCAGGGCATTGATGAAGAATGTCAGAAGATCCGCGAACGGATCCTTGCGGGGCCCGTTGAGAATTTTCGGGTACGCGATGATGGTCTTTTGTTGTTCAAAGACCGCATATGCGTACCAAAGGATGAGGAACTTCAGAAATCCATACTTGAGGAGGCTCATTCTTCAGCCTATGCTATGCATCCAGGAGGTACAAAAATGTACCGAGACCTGAAATAAAGTTATTGGTGGTCCGGTATGAAGAGAGACATCGCGGAGTATGTGAGTCGATGCCTTACTTGTCAGCAAGTTAAGGCAGAGCATCAGCACCCGGTGGGGCTTTTACAGCCACTTACCATCCCAGAATGGAAGTGGGAACATGTGACCATGGACTTTGTGGTAGGGTTACCATGGACGGTGAACAACAACGATGTCGTATGGGTGGTGGTTGATAGGCTTACAAAAAGTGCATACTTCTTGCCTATCAACATCACTTATCCTCTTGAACGCTTGGCCAAGTTGTACACGGAGGAGATTGTGAGGCTGCATGGAGTTCCAATATCCATTGTCTCAGATAGGGACCCACGATTCACATCCACGTTTTGGCCAAAGTTTCAAGCATCGTTGGGAACTAAACTGAAGTTTAGCACAACATTTCACACACAGATGGATGGACAATCCGAACGGGTGATACAGATTCTGGAAGACATGCTGAGGGCAGGTGCTTTGGAGTTCAAGGGAGTTGGGACAAACACTTGGCCCTTGTGGAGTTTGCCTATAACAATAGTTATCAGGCAAGTACTGGGAGGAAATGCATGCCTCCATACGAGGCGTTATATGGGAGGAAATGCAGAACCCCTTTGTGTTGGGACGAGGTTGACGAGGCCAAACTCAAAGGCATAAAACTTGTCGAGATCACCAAGGCCAAGGTGAAGATTATTCGAGATAGGCTTAAGGCTGCCCAAGATCGGCAAAAGAGCTATGCCGATAAACGGCGTAGGCCGTTAGAGTTTGCAGTTGGGGATGAGGTGTTTCTAAGGATTTTTCCTTGGAAAGGTATCATCCGATTCATATCGAGGGGTAAGCTTAACCCCCGATGCATTGGTCCGTTTGAAATTCTTGAAAGTATTGGGGTCGTGGCTTACTGTCTCAAGTTATCACCTGAACTTGAGAAGATTCATGATGTGTTCCATGTATCGATGCTCAAGAAGTATGTACGAGATCCGTCCCATATTCTTGAGAGACCACCGGTAGAGATTTGAGAGGACCTACAATATGCAATGGAACCAGTGAAGATAGTGGGTCAGCAGGTAAAGAGGCTTATGAACAAGGAGATTCCTATGGTGAAGGTGCTTTGGAGGAGTGATCGAGTCGAAGAAGAAATCTGGGAGACTAAGGTCTCAATGAGGGAGCAATACCCGTTTCTTTTCGATTGGACACGGGATTTCGGGGACGAAATCCCAAATAAGGGGGGGTGAACTTGTAACACCGTCCCCAAGTATATTTACTTTTAGTAAATCATGTAATAAACCTTGAATAATGATTCGTGAATTTACGAGGTTGTAAATTTTTGTTATTACGTTCGCGTGAATAGTGAATTGCACGTGGGGCCCACATTGGGAGCGGGGACCACCCGATAAACCCGGGACCACGTATTCTATTCATCCTGGTCTAGATAGTATTTATATGGTGGTGGATATTTTAATTGAGCCATAGAAAGGGCATAGGGTTGACCCGTTGGTCAAACGAGGCCCAAGTACCGATATTAGTAAATTATCGGATAACAGTCCAAAACGATTTTCGGAGACTTATAAATTAAAGTTGGGGTATGTAGATTCATTCTAAATACCCATAATGATGGAGGACACTTAATATATTTTATTTAACCCGATAAAATAAAATATAGTTAAAACAGTCCGAGAAATACAACTTTCGGGACCGATTGTACACTTCGGGACAAAAAGGGTTGACCTCCCACATGAGTGGGGGCCAACCCACGAATTTAGACAATCAAATAGAGTGTTGGCCGGCTGGTGGGATAAGGAAATAGGGGGAGGGGATTATGATATGAAGGAAATGGCATCAAAGGTACCTAAGGTGGACCCTCATTCTACACTCATTGGATTAATGAGACAAAAGCTCATCACCATCCCTCTCTCCCCTCATTTTCGGCCAAGCACACCCCAAGTAAGAGGAATAAGCTCTGCAACTTCATTTTCCTCCATAACCAAGTGAGCTCAAGAAGACAAGGTCCTAGGAGGGAGATTAAAGAAGGAAAAAGTGAGAAGAATCGAGGTAATGACCTTATATTAACTTTTCCTTTACTTTTCTTCCACCATTTGAGATATATATCATATGAAGGACACTTAGAATCATTCTACACTTTTATAAATGTAGAATGAGGGGTTGAAAGTGGTTCTAAGTCCAAGAACGGATTTAGAAGCCAAAACGACCGGTTCGCCGGAAAATAACCTTTTGGAGGTTATTTGTATTGATATGAGTTTTGTGATGATAAAACCATGTTAGGAGCTTAACTAAGGTGTTTCTAGAGTTCGCCGGAATTCTCCGAAGTTTCGCCGGACTTCCGTCGGAGTTCCGTCGGAGTTCAACCGAAGAGCGTAGAACACGCTATAACGCATTTAAGGTGAGTGGATGACTTAATGTCTTGTAACTTTTGGGTTAAGCATGAGATTACCTAAGTATATGTTATGTGTGTTCATAATAATGTTTAAATGAATTAAACATGTGATTAGCCAATTAAAGTGATTAGGCTTGTATGAAGTGAACTATTGAAACATGCATGATTTGTGAAGTGAAAATGCTCATAAAAACATATGTGATGTGTTTAAAGATGAAATGTGCATAAAATAGTTATTTATAACTTAGTACATATTGTGACTAAGTTTGACACACATTGGATTTGGAATGGCGGGTCAACCGAGAGTTGACCGATGCCGGTTTGGCCTTACCTTACCTATATGCTAATTTTAATGCATGAGTTGCATGGATGATTTTGTTTAAGCCTTAAGACTTGGTCTAGTCTGGTTTATTGATTATGATATAGGCCCTATCTAGTATGATATGTGGTAGATAATAGGTCGGGTGGAGTACCCGAGGATCGGGCGGTATCCTCAAAACTCGGTTATATAGGGTGGAGTACCCAAGGATCAGGCGGTATCCTCAAAACTCGTTTATATAGGGTGGAGTACCCAAGGATCGGGCGGCATCCTCAAAACTCGGTTATATAGGGTGGAGTACCCAAGGATCGGGTGGTATCCTTAAAACTCGGTTATATAGGGTGGAGTACCCAAGGATCGGGTGTGTATCCTCAAAACTCATAGATTACTATTTAGAAATTCAGGATCGGGCGGTGTCCTTATGATTATTTGATTTGGACATGAGGAGTCCTATACACTCATAGGTCTATGGGTGGGTTGGGGTTTTAAGTCAAGGACATTGACTACTATCATTTTTCCCAATTAAACAATGACCTACGGGTCGGGTATTTCCAAGTGTATATAAGTACTTATATGTATTTTTTAACTTGGGGTAAGGAAGTATAAGTATATGTATCACCCTATGTTTGAGTCTTATACTTGAAACGTTAGTTACTCTACATTTAGCTTGCTACTCGCTCGGTACTTGTACTGACCCCTTCGGGGGGGCCACCATTTCAGGTTGAAGCTAGAGCCTGTTGTCTACACCTTTGCATGGGTGGAAAGAATCTAGAGGAAGACGTGGTTCGTGCTTCCTTTATTATTTTAAATTATAAACTATGCTCATGGATACTTTTGTAATATTACATTGTTTTGGCCTACGAGCCTACGTTTTGCCATATGTGGCTTATGATTGACCGTTGAATATTTTCCGCTATTCATTCAATCTATGATGTGATGTTGTTATGTATGTTTACTACTGAGTATGGTGTGAACGATGTTCATGAACGCCTTGTGTGATTATGTGAGGTTGACTTGCGAGTGACGTCACTTAATCACACGGCGGTTGTACACGCGCTTAGATGCGGTCTGGGGCGTGACATTCGGTACCTCTTTGGTCTCATCAAGTGAAACCTTGGTGGGTGGTACCCATTGTCCACCTGGTAGTCATAGTAAATGGAAGTGTGATTCACTTTGGGCAGATGCTTGTGAGGATCGTGCTTCCTATTTACGTATTTTTGCATAGCTTTCTTGGTTGGAAAGAAGTCCAAAATACTATCAAGAGCAGAGGGGCGATTAGCTTTGGGCTTCTTAGGTTGACCAATCAACCTCTTCTGCCTATAAGAAACCTTCTCTTGATATCTGCCTCTCTGGTGATCATTTCTGGTGGGGCAGTCGTGAGATTGTCTGATGGTGTTTTTGTCTTTGGTTTTTGTTATTTTGAAAACCTTTTCTATTGTTAGGCCTTCTGCCAGGTTCATTAGTTTTCAAAACTTGTTTTGGTTAAACTTTAGTTTTTTTTTCTAGTGGAACTTTCTCATGACAGACCTTAGTACCAAATACACTAGCATGACAGTTGAGGCTAGAAATCAGTGGCACTATCACCTTATATGCCTTAGCAACTTGGGTGTTAGGCTTTACAGACGGCTCACCTGATTCTGTTGGGCTAAATCCAACACCAAAACCGCAACCAACTTTCTTATTAAGTACTACCATTTCCATGGAAGACTAGGCCTTCTAGTAGGTGTTGTAGCTAATCTCAAGAGACTCTATCTCTCTTATCTACTATTATATAAAAGCAAAATGTTTTTGGCACTGTTCAAAAAACAGTGTTCCCGCCCATTGTCCAAAGGAAATATGGTGCAAAGTGGAAATTACAATATAAGCCCTATGCAGGGTAAAAATTACAAGTGCTAATGATGAAATTGGACCATTGAGCCTGTATTTACAAAAGTGAATAGTTGGGCCACTAATTACAGAAATGAACATTTGGGCCGCCAGTCCAGGGTAAAATACACTGTTTGTTGATGGAAAATGCATCTTGCTCTGATTTTGGCGGCCGGGGCATCCAATATCTAAAATAACCCAGATTTGCTATCATTACCATTGGTACACTTTTAAAATTTAGTTGTATTTCACACAAATAAAATGTAAACTCAGTTATGAAAAATAATGGAACATGCGTACTTTATTAGAAAGCAATACATTCAAATTGATTGATGTGATTAGTCCTACAACGAAACTGGTTCTCATCTCATTTGGGCCAATTTTACAAAAAAAAACTATGAAACAATGAAGTAACGAATACATAAAAAAATGTGTGTGTATTTTAGGGAAAAGGGGCAGATAAGGCCACGTACTAACAAAAAAAGGTCAAATAAGGCCTTATTTATGAGACTCTGTCCGGCCTTCGCCATTTGGGTTGGTTCTCGGTGGAATTTTTTGATGAAATTTTTTGAGCATCTTAGTCAGTAAGTCTAGTTTACTCATACCAAATGTAAGCTAAAACTTCAATCGGGAAGCCATTCAAATGAATTCTTGAAGATAATTGCGCAGTTAAAAGCGCAGTTATCTTCAAGAATTCATTTGAATGCCTTCTCGATTAAATTTTTATCTGAAATTTGGTATGAGTAAACTAGACTTAATGAATAAGATGGTCAAAAAAATTAATCAAAAAATTCCACCGAGAACCACCCCAAATGGCGAAAGCCGGACAGAGCCTCATAAATAAGGCCTTATTTGACCTTTTTTGGTTAGTACGTGGCCTTATTTGCCCCTTTTCCCGTGTATTTTATGATGCCACAGTACATCTGAGTTTCTATAAATAGCCATTACAACAATCACATTTTTACCATCCCAACCTTGAGTGCACTTAAAAGTACTATCCTACCCAAAATGGTTGGCATGTGGTCTTTAGTGAGTGAGTTTCATCAAGGGAAAACTACTTGGGCATTCAAAGCAAGAGCAGTCCGTGTTTATGAAATCCCGGCCTATGGGATACATGGTGAATATTTGCAGTGCATCTTCCATGACTCTGAGGTATTTAAACAATTTCCAAAATATATACTTCTACATACAAAGTTGCTGTATGAACTAACAATTCTGTACACAGGGAACCAAAATTCATGCACACATTGGGAAATCACAGGTCTCAAAATTCAGGCCCATGTTTAAGGAAGAAAATGTTTATGCAATTTTGAAATTTCTTAGTTCAAGATAACTACATGAATTTCAAGACAACAAGGAATGAATTTAAGTTGCTATTCATCCAACTAACTAAAACATTTCAGATTTCAAACATAAATTTCCCAATAAGAATGTTTGAGTTTACTTCGATTGCTGCTTTGCAAGCTGCAGAAGTTGTGGATGAAACCCATGCCATTGGTAAATCTTTTATAAAATAGTGAGTTGTATTAAAACTTTTAATTAAAGAAAATAATTTATCTAAGGTGTGATGTATTTTAGATGTGATTGGAAAGATAACTTCCCTGTCAAACCCTAAGGTTCTTACAAAGAATGGTAGGCATACTCAGTTGGTGGATCTTACCCTTGGAGATGCTCAGTGCGTATTATTAAAAATAAACATCACAATTTGTAAGTACATATGTGTAGATAATATTCAGAACCAACACACCTATTATAATTTGTAGTGGAATACTATCTCTTGCACTCTATGGGAGGACTTGATAGATCAGTTGGTAGACTTTCTGCGGACAAAACCCAAGTGCATCATTCTACTTCTTCAGCTATGCCGTGCAAAAAAAATTCAGGGTATCTTTCAAAGCCTGAGAATGACATTTTTTTATTTATAAAACTGTTAACATTGTTAAATATTCAGGTCATGTGAATGTGGCCAACATGTTCAATGTGACCAAGATGCTTCTAAATAGCGACAGTGAGGAGTGTGTGGAGTTCAAAGCCACGTAAGAAAATGTTAAATAACATGTTTTACTGTTTTCACATATCGTTTTCACTATATAAACTCACTTTTTTGGAAATGTTATAGCTTCGGTAGTTTTGTTGGTGATGCTTTTCAAGATGACCTTGGAAGCGGAAGAGTTCCTTTTGTTTCTATTGATGATCTAATCAAAATGAAAGAGGTTCTAATATAGCATAGACTGATGTCATTAAGTTTTATACCTTAGTTGATACATAAAAATGGATTTATGATTTTCTAACTAACTAAACTGTAGGATGGAAAACACGTGATCTACGGAGAGATTTTGGCAATAGATAGTTACAAGGACTGGTTCTATATTTCTTGCAAGGGGTGCATCAGGAAGGTGGTAGCTGAGGGTGATAGTTTTTGGTGTGGTGTGTGCAACACAGCAGAAGTGGTTATGAGGTTATATATCTTCTATCTCCTTTAAATATTTCATATTTGTACTAAAATATTGAACTGTGTTAGTTACAAAGTTACAATCATGTACTAAAATTTTGAACTGTGGTAGGTACAAAGTTAACGTTACGGTGATGGATGAATCGGCCAATCGGGTCATGCCTCCTTTGTTTTTTGGGACAAAGAGTGCATAACTTTGATTAGAAAAACAACGAATACTCTTCGTGAGGAGATTGAAGAGGTGACCAAAAAACTTCAGTATATAATGATGGATATATAATGAATATGCAAAATTTAATATTTTTAAGTTTGGTGAAAATACAGAAAAATCTTGGACCTTACTATTTTCCAGTTGAGATAGATGGTTTGGTTGAGATTAAGGGGTTGTTTCGAGTTCAGACAAAGAGGGAGAGATTTTGTTACAGAGGTGCTCCAACATTTAGTGTTATCAGAATGAATTGTGATCCTACAGTTCTCTCTTTGTACAAGTATAAAGGAAAAGTGGATGAAGAAGATGATGATTTTACACTTCTGAAGAAGGAGTTTTCTGTGGATGAAGAAGTATGTGTACTAACTGTGTTTATCAGTTTCTTCTTTTAGTAAAACAAACTTTGATAATTTATATCTTCATATTAAAGTTGAGTATGTTATTTTCAGGTGACCACAGTCAAAGAAGAAGACACTAGCCCCTTGCTGACAAGAAAAGAAAGGAAAGAAGTTGTTGCTAACCTGGATGGTATCAAGAGGAAGTTGTTTGATGAGCCCCCACCTGTGTAGCCAGCAAAGAAGCTGAGGAAAGTCAAAGTGGAAAAGCAGTAGCAATGTCTGAAAAGATGCCAATTTTTGTGAATGGGCCCTTAAGAACGGGTTTCCAAATGATAGGTGTCAATATATGTTGTTTTTGTTGGTGCATGGGCCCTTAAAATTTTTTTGTGTGGTTTGTTCTATGGCTGGGTATTGCCCAGGGAAAGGGTCAGGTTATGGTACAAACTTTTGATTTGGATTATTTTTGTTAGGTAATCTATTCTGATCCAAAGTTTGTAAGTAATGGCGTTTATTTGCCAATTGTAACGTAACCTATTCTCCCTATAATGGTATCTAAGTTGTGTTCTCATTCCTGTTATTAAATCAGTTCCTAGCAGTTACAATTCTATTGATTTGATCGAGATATTTCATTTATGTGGATGTTATGTGAAAATACAATGGTACTACATAATGAATAATCATGAAGATTAAAAATAATTGGATGGTAAAACATTTTTTTATTTTTTTAATGATTCAAGGAACGAACATTTAGTCCGAGATATGGTCATTTTAAAATAATATAAAAAAAATAATTAATAAAGATAGTTTTAAAATATGTACGTAATAATCTAAAATTATTATGCACATGCTCTACAATTTCTATTACGTGATGTACATTTTAATCAAAAACATGTACATGATGTGTTTTAAAAATACATAATGAATAATCACGAATATTTAAAGTTTAAATGAATAATGTACAAAGTAAAAATTTGAATAATAAAATACTTTGAAAAGGAAATATCGTATGGTTTAAAGATCTTTTTTGTTAAACAATTCGAAAATATGTAATTACAGACATTAAAATTAAAGAAAGTGTAAATTATTTTCAGTATTTAAAAAAAGATCATGCTATGTTAAATAAGCATTTCTATATAATTAATGAAATGCCACAATACAGCTGCTATTTATTTTTTATAATTATAATACTTATTACTGATTTAGGTAGAATATTTTTATATTTTTATGTTAGGATGTCGAGTGGAGTGTCGAATATCAGAGGGGTAATCATATACTGATTGTGTTAGAATAGAATGAATCTGAACGAATGTATATGTTATAATATCAAGTTTAAATATATGGTTTCTAAATGTGTTTTCCT